>LR738709.1:623265164-623305142 GCA_902687465.1 Secale cereale | reverse complement strand
GGGGGGGGGGGCGCCTGGGTGGGGCCCACACCCCCTGGTGCCCTACTTTATCCCGTATTTTTACTCCCGACACAGAAACCCGAGATCAGAAGTTATTTCGCAGTTTTTCGTCGCGGAGCCGCCGCCACCCTCTGTTCTTCCTCGGGAGGGCTAATCTGGAGGCTGATTTGGCCTCCGGAGAGGGGAGATCGTCGCCATCGTCATCATCATCACCACTCCATCATCCCTCCATGACTTCTCCCTCCATGTGTGAGTAATTCCCCTGCTGTAGGCGAAGGGGATGGTAGGGATTGGATGAGTTAGATCATGTAATAGTTCGTCAGATTGTTGGGGGCATGTTGCCTATCATCTACTATGGTGTTTATCATCTTTGCTACAACTTGTTATTCTTAATGCTTGACACTTAGGGCCCGAGTGCCATGATTTCAGATCTGAACCATATGTGTTTGTATGAATATATTTGTGTTCGTGATCCTATCTATGAGTTGTTTGCACCTGTTACGGTTCGGAACCGGCGATCCCAAAAGTGACAGCTTGGGACACCAAAGGGGACGGTCCGTAGTTTGAGGATTACATGTATCCATTGAGTTCATTGCTTTGTTCCGGTGCTCTTTGACAGGAGCACCTTAATATCCATTAGTTCCTTTTGGCCCCGTTCGTAGCGGGATGGTAGGACAAAAGATGTTGTGCAAGTTCTTATTGCAAGCACGTACAACTACCTACGGGATAGATGCCTAATGTTTGATATTTGCCTAGATGATCATTACTTTTCCGTGAGCCGTGCCCCAAGTTAGAATCTATCTCATCCATGCAGCGCCCAACCATCCATCTCCCTAGCCTATAGTATTTTAAACCTTGCTTGTCACTAGTTGCTACTTTTGCCATTTACTACTGTTATTTACTTTTGTTGTTTACTTTTACTATTACTATCATCACTATCATATCACTGTTACCACGTATCTTTTGTTGCAAGTAAGTATATTTCAGGTGCGGTTGAATTGACAACTCAACTGTTAAAGCTTATAAATACTCTTTGGCTCCCCGTGTGTCGAATCAATAAATTGGGTTATTCTTACCCGCGAAGACTATCTCGATCCCTTACGGTTGAGGGTTATCAGTGGCTCCGTATCGTAAAACGCGATATTCTTCCTCTATGATTTTTCTCTCCCCGAAAGTGAATATATGGAGTCGGGGGAGATGTCGGTGGAGCAACAGGGGGCCCACGAGGCAGGGGGTGCGGCCAGGGGGAGGGGGAGCGCCCCCCAACCTCGTGGACAGGGTGTGGGCCCTCTGGCTTGGTTCTTTCCGCAGATATTTTTTATATATTCCAAAATAATTCTCCGTTGAATTTCAGGTCATTCCGAGAACTTTTATTTCTATACAAAAATAACACCATGGCAATTATACTGAAAACATCATCAGTCCGAGTTAGTTCCATTCAAATCATGCAAGTTAGAGTCCAAAACAAGGGCAAAAGTGTTTGGAAAAGTAGATACGTTGGAGACGTATCAACTCCCCCATGCTTAAACCTTTGCTTGTCCTCAAGCAATTCATTTAATAAACTGAAAGTGATAAAGAAAAACTTTGACAAACTCTGTTTGCTCTTGTTGTTGTAAATATGTAAAGCCAGCATTCAAGTTTTCAGCAAAGATCATGAACTAACCACATTGACAATAAGTTTCAGGTGTCATGTCTACTCATATCAATGGCATAATCAACTAGCGAGCAATAATAATAAACCTCGGATGACAACACTTTCTCGAAACAATCATAATATGATATAACAAGATGGTATCTCGCAAGCCCTTTTTGAGACCGCAAAACATAAATGCAGAGCATCTTTAAAGATCAAGGACTGACTAGACATTGTAATTCATGGTAAAAGAGATCCAGTCACAATCATACTCAATGCAAATTAATAGCAATACATGCAAATGATAGTGGTGCTCTCCAACTGGTGCTCTTTTATAAGAGGATGATGACTCAACATAAAGTAAATAGATAGGCCCTTCGTAGAGGGAAGCAGGGATTTGTAGAGGTGTCAGAGCTCGATTTTTTTAAATAGAGGTGAATAATATTTTGAGCGGTATACTCTTATTGTCAACATAACAACCAAGAATCTCGATATCTTCCATGCTACACACATTATAGGCGGTTTCCAAACAGAATGGTAAAGTTTATACTCCCCCAACCACCAACAAGCACACTCCACGGCCATCCGAATCCACGGGGTACCGTCCAAACAAGCAACAACCCTAGGGGAGTTTTGTTTAATTATTATGATTTGAGCATGGGACTGGGCATCCTGGTTACCAGCCATTTTCTCATGAATGATGAGCGGAGTCCACTCATCGTGAGAATAACCCACCTAGCATGGAAGATATAGACATCCCTAGTTGATACATGAGCTGTTCGAGCATACAAAACAGAATTTCATTTGAAGGTTTAGAGTTTGGCACATACAAATTTACTAGGAACTGCAGGTAGATACCGCATATAGGAAGGTATGGTGGACTCATATGGAATAGCTTTGGGGTTTATGGAAGTGGATGCGCAAGCAGTATTCCCGCTTAGTACAAGTGAAGGCTAGAAAGAGACTGGGAAGCGACCTGCTAGAGAGCGACAATAGTCATGAACATGCATTAAAATTAATCAACAATGAGTGCAAGCATGAGTAGGATATAAATCACCATGAACATAAATATCGTGGAGGCTATGTTGATTTTGTTTCAACTACATGCGTGAACATGTGCCAAGTCAGACCTCTTGAATCGTTCAAAGGAGTATACCACCCTATCATACCACATCACAACCATTTTAATATCATGTTGGCACACAAGATAGACCATTATAAACTCCTAGCTAATTAAGCATGGCATAAGCAGCTATGATCTCTAATTGTCATTGCAAGCATGTTTCATTCATAGTAAGCTGAATTAGGAACGATGAACTATCATATTTACAAAAACAAGAGAGGTCGAGTTCATACCAGCTTTTCTCATCTCAATCAATTCATCATATATCGTCATTATTGCCTTTCACTCGCACGACCGAACAGTGTGGATAATAATAATAGTACACGTGCATTGGACTAAGCTGGAATCTGCGAGCATTTAATACAAGAGAGAAGACAAAGTAATATGGCTCCAGGTTAAATTAACAATAAAGCATATGAGAGCCACTAAACATTTTGAATCATGATCTTCTCCTCTTGACCCCCAAAGAAAGAAACTATTTACATGGGAAAGCTCCCAACAAGCAAAAGAAGAACGAGAAATCTTTTTTGGATTTTCTTTTAATTACTACTACTACAGGCATGGAAAGTAATAAACTAACTAAAAGCTACAACTATTTTTTTTGCTTTTCTTAAGGTTTTTTCCTGACGCACAAGAAAAATACTAAGAAAAGAATTGAAACTGGCATGGATAGTACAATGAAAGAGTGTGAGCACCGACTACTGGAATAAGTGTGTGAACATGAACGTAATGTCGGTGAGAAACATGTACTCCCCCAAGCTTAGGCTTTTGGCCTAAGTTGGTCTATGGCCAATATTGGCCTAATGGATACCCAAAGTCGTAGTTGTTGTTGTACTGAGATGCAGCGGCTACTGCCTGGCGAGCTGCATCTTGGAGACGAGCTGCTCACATTGTCTTCTTATACTCATTTGCCTCCTCCCTAGTTATAATATATCTCCCTTTTGCCTGAAAGTCAAAGAAGGTAGGAGCAGGGAGAGCAATATGGACAGTGTGACGCCTGTCAAAGATTAGTCGATACTGGAGGGATTGTTCACATCCCTCTCTACAAACCGATGGCTAACCATAGCATTATAATCTAAATAAGCAAGCGGTAATATTTCATCATTTTCATGTATAGGCACACCAAGACGACGGGCTATGCGAGTGGCATAAATCCCACCAAATAAATCTCCATCTAAACCATTATGATGTAGCCTACGTGCAACAATGGCTCCCAAGTTATATTGTCTATCACCTAATACAACACTCTTGAGAACACTAAGATCTGGGACGCACATATGGCAAGCCTCATCTTTACCGTTGATGCATCTACCAATAAAGAGAGCAAAATAATGTATAGCAGGAAAATGAATGCTTCCTATGGTAGCTTGTGTGATCTCTCTCGATTCCCCCACAGTGATACTAGCAAGGAAGTCTTTATATTCAGATTTGCAAGGATCACTAATGTTGCCCCACTGTGGGAGCTTACAAGCATCATTAAAATCTTCAAGGTCCATGGTGTAAGATTTATCATAAAGATCAAACAGGATAGTGTGAGAATTACGTGAAGATGAAAATTTAAACCTTCTCACAAAGGTATCAATTAAGTAACGATACTGAGGGCACTTATTTAGCATGAAGCCCTCGAGGTCAGCATTACGCACATATGCGTCAAACTCCTCCTTAATGCCTGCCCAAACCATAAATTCCTCTAATGGCCATTCACAAGGCCGCACTTGAGCTTCCCTCGGCAATTCATCGTCCGGCTCATGCATCGCGAGCCTTGGTTCTTGCTTCCTTGAGGAACCACCTTGGAAGATTTTCCTATGCATTTTTATGATTTTTTTTGAAATTTTTAGTAACTCAAAATAAAAATGAACCAAACTCAAGAAGATTGATAGCAACAACTCCTACAAGTGCCTAGAGACTATATCATGCATTATAACTACTTGGGACCAAAGAAATTTGACATGCAAGCTCAAGAACAAGGTCACCACAGCAGCAAAAAAATTCAATAAATAAAGCACTAGAACAAAAACTAATTGGACCAATGGAGGAGTCACATACCAAGGAACAATCTCCCTAAACAGTTTTGTGAATGGAGCTTTGAGCAAGGAGATCAAAAATGGCAGCAAGATGAGCTAGAACTCGTGCTTGAGCTGGGTAGTGATTTTTTTGGGGAGAAGAAGGAGTGTCTGGGTACAGGAATAAGTGGAGGGGGGCACATGGGGCCCACGAGGCAGGGGTCGCGCCCAGTGAGGGTGGGCGCGCCTTGGACCCTCGTGGCCAGGTGCTGGCTCCCCTTGCTGTGTTCTCTGTGCCAAATATTCTCAAATATTCTAGAAAAAATCATATTTCATTTTCAGGGCATTTGGAGAACTTTTATTTTCGGGGTATTTTTTATTGCACGGATAACTCTGGAAACAGACAGAAAATACTATTTTTGCTTTATTTAATCTAATTAACAGAAAGTAAAAGAAGGGTACAACAGGTTGTGCTTATCTAGATTCACCCATCTCATGCTCATCAAAAGGAATCCATTAACAAGGTTGATCAAGTCTTGTTAATAAACTCTTTCCGAATAACATGAAACCGGAGAATTTTCGAATAACACTAGGTTACCTCAATGGGGATATGTATGTCCCCAACAATAAGAATATCATATGTCTTCTTGACAATATGAAGAGGAAATTCAAAACCTCCAATAGTAATAGTTGAAATTTTTCCAATATAATTGATACTATGGACTTGAGGTTGTTTCCTCGGAAAGTGTACCGTATGCTCATTACCATTGACATGAAAAGTGACATTGCCTTTGTTGTAATCAATAGCAACCCCTGCAGTATTCAAAAATGGTCTACCAAGGATAATAGACATACTATTGATACGTCTCCAACGTATCTATAATTTTTTATTGTTCCATGCTATTATATATTCTGTTTTGGATGTTTAATGGGCTTTATTATACACTTTTTATTATTTTTGGGACTAACCTACTAACCCAAGGCCCAGTGCAGATTGCTGTTTTTTTCTTATTTCAGGGTTTCGCAGAAAAGGAATATCAAACGGAGTCCAAACGGAATGAAATCTTCGGGAGAGTTATTTTTGGGACAATATCTTCACGGAAGACTTGGAGTACACACGAGGGACCGAAGGAGGCGGCCACGAGGGTCCAGGGTGCGCCCCCACCCTCATGTGCCCCCTCTGGCTCCCCCGATGCCCTCCTTCCTCCTATATATATCCATGTACCCTGAAAACATCGAGGCAACAGAGAAAACCCTAATTCCACCGTCGCAACCTTCTATTCCCGTGAGATCCCATCTTAGGGCCTGTTCCGGAGCTCCGCCGGAGGGGGGATCTACCACGGAGTGCTTCTACATCAACACCATAGCCTCACCATGAGTTGTGAGTAGTTTACCACAGACCTTTGGGTCCATAGTTATTAGCTACATGGCTTCTTCTCTCTTTTTTGATCTCAATACAAAGTTCTCCTCGATCTTCGAGGAGATCTATTCGATGTAATCTTTTTGCGTTATGTTTATCAAGATCCGATGAATTGTGGGTTTATGATCAAGATTATCTACGAGAAATATTTGATTCTTTTCTGAAATCTTTTATGTATGATTATAATATCCTTGCAAGTCTCTTCGAATTATTGGTTTGGTTTGGCCTACTAGATCTATAGTTCTTGCAATGGGAGATGTGCTTTCAATCTTGCGGTGCCCTTTCCCAGTGACAGCAGGGGCAGCAAGGCACGTATTGTATTGTTTCCATCGAGGATAAAAAGATGGGGTTTATATCATATTGCTTGAGTTTATCCCTCTACATCATGTCATCTTGCTTAAAGCATTACTCTGTTCTTATGAACTTAATACTCTAGATGCATGCTCGATAGCGGCCGATGTGTGGAGTAATAGTAGTAGATGCAGAATGGTTTCGTTCTACTTGTCACGGACGTGATGCATATATATAATGATCATGCCTAGATATTCTCATAACTATGCGCTTTTCTATCAATTGCTCGACAGTAATTTGTTCACCCACCGTAGAATTCTGCTATCATGAGAGAAGCCACTAGTGAAACCTATGCCCCCCGGGTCTATTCTCAACATATTAATCTCCTATCTACTTTACTTTGCGTTATTTACTTTCTGTTCTTATATCAAAAAATACCAAAAATATCATATTATCCTATCTATCAGATCTCACTTTTGTAAGTGACCGTAAAGGGATTGACAACCCCTTATCGCGTTGGCTGCGAAGTTCTTATTTGTTTGTGCAGGTGCGAGGGACTCGCGCGTGGTCTCCTACTGGATTGATACCTTGGTTCTCAAAAACTGAGGGAAATACTTATGGTACTGTGCTGCATCACCCTTTCCTCTTCGAGAGAATACAACGCAAGCTTGAGAAGTAGCAAGAATAATTTCTGGTGCCGTTGCTGGGGAGGCTTACGCAAAATTCATATACCAGGTACCTATCACAAACCCTTATCCTTCGCATTACATTTATTTGCCTATCAATTTCCTCTCCCCCACTTTACCCTTGCCATTTTATTTGCCCTTCTTTTTGCCGTGTGTTTACCGTTCACTTGCTTGCTTGTCACTATGACTTCCCCTATTAGTGTTGACCCTCAACTTAAGAGGTTGGAGGAGATTGAAAACAATGTTAGACATTTTATGTCTGTGCAATTTGAGCATAATGATTTCTTCAAGAACGAGCTTAAAGAACAGAAAAGCTTTATGGAATACATGAGTAAAGAGCTTGATGATATGTCTAAGGAATTTTATGGTTTGAAATCTCAGTTTGCTCATCTTGAGAACTTAATAGCCCAAATTTCGGACAAGCAATCCACCTTAGTTAATAAGACGGTTGCTAAACCGGAAGAATATGAAAATAAAGATGAAGATCCGAAAGTTATTGATGTGTCTCCTATTACATCCTTGTTTTCTAGTATGAATCTTGATAAAGATGGGACTGGAGATGAGTCTACTTTAGTTAAAAGGCGTCCCGATGATTCGGAGTTTTTAGATCTTGGTGCTAAAATTGTTAAAAGTGGGATTGAAGAGATTAAAACTTTGCATAGTGATGAACCCACTATTTTGGATTTCAAGGGATTCAATTATGATAATTGCTCTTTGATAGATTGTATTTCCTTGTTGCAATCCGTACTAAATTATCCCCATGCTTATAGTCAAAATAAGGCTTTTACCAAACACATAGTTGATGCTTTGATGCAATCTTATGAAGAAAAACTTTAATTAGAAGTTTCTATCACTAGAAAGCTTTATGATGAGTGGGAACCTACTATTAAAAATAAATTAAAGATCATGAATGCTTTGCCTTGTGTGATTTGGGTGCAAGTGTTTCTACTATCCCAAAAACTTTATGTGATTTGTTAGGTTTCCATGGGCTTGATGATTGTTCTTTAAATTTGCATCTTGCGGATTCTACCATTAAGAAACCTATGGGAAGGATTAATGGTGTTCTTATTGTTGCCAATAGGAATTATGTGCCAGTAGATTTCATTGTTCTTGATATAGATTGCAATCCTTCAGGTCCTATCATTCTTGGTAGACCTTTCCTTAGAACAACTGGTGCAATTATTGATATGAAGGAAGGAAATATTAGATTCCAATTTCCGTTAAGGAAAGGCATGAAACACTTTCCTAGAAAGAAAATTAAATTACCATATGAATCTATTATGAGAGCCACTTATGGATTGCCTTCCAAAGATGGCAATACCTAGATCTATCCTTGTATCGTGCCTAGCTAGGGGCGTTAAACGACAGCGCTTGTTGGAAGGCAACCCAATTTTATTTTATTTGTTTTTGCTTCTGTTTAGGAATAAATATTGCATCTAGCTTCTGTTTAGATGTGGTTTTGTGTTTTAATTAGTGTTTGTGCCAAGTAGAACCTTTGGGAAGACTTGTGTGAAGTTTATATGATCATGCTGTAAAAAACAAAAACTTTAGCGCTCACTAGATTAGCCCCCAGATTTTACTGGAGAGTGCTATTTAGTTGATTCTTTTTGCAGATGATTAATAGACAAATTCCTCACGTTTACCAATTTATTACATTTTTTGGAGTTACAGAAGTATTCGAAAGTTACAGATTAGTACAGATTGTTCTGTTTTTTACAAATTCTGTTTTTCGTGTGTTGTTTGCTTATTTTGATGAATCTATGAGTAGTATTGGAGGATATGAATCATAGAAAAGTTGAAATACAGTAGGTTTAACACCAGTGTAAACAAAGAATGAGTTCATTATAGTACCTTTGAGTGGTGGTTTGTTTTCTTATACTAATGGAGCTCGCGAGATTTTTGGCTAAGCTTTGTGTTGTGAAGTTTTCAAGTTTTGAGTATGGCTTTGATGGACTATGGAACAAAGAGTGGCAAGAGCCTAAGCTTGGGGATGCCCAAGGCACCCCAAGGTAAAATTCAAGGACAACCAAAAGCCTAAGCTTGGGGATGCCTCGGGAAGGCATCCCCTCTTTCGTCTTCATTTATCGGTAACTATACTCGGGACTATATTTTTATTCATCACATGATATGTGTTTTGCTTGGAGCATCATGTATGATTTGAGTCTTTGCTTTTTAGTTTTCCACAATCATCCTTGCTGGACACACCTTTTGAGAGAGATAAATATGGTTTAGAATTTGTTAGAATACTCTATGTGCTTCACTTATATCTTTTGAGCTAGATAGTTTTGCTCTAGTGCTTCACTTATATTTTTTAGAGCACGGTGGTGGTATTATTTTGTAGAAATTGTTGATCTCTCATGCTTCACTTAAATCTATTTGAGAGTCTTTTAGAACAGCATGGTAATGTGCTTTGGTTATAAGACTAGTCATAATATGATAGGCATCCGAGATGAATATAGAAAAACTTTCATATAAAGTGCATTGAATAAGATGAGAAGTTTGATACTTGATGATTGTTTTGAGATATGAGGATGGTGTTATTAGATTCATGCTAGTGGAGTAATTATGAATTTGAGAAATACTTGTGTTAAAGTTTGTGATTCCTGTAGCATGCACGTATGGTGAACCGCTATGTGACAAAGTTAGAGCATGAGGTATTTATTGAGTGTTATCCTTTGTGTGGAGGTCGGGATCGCGCGATGGTTAACTCCTACCAACCCTTCCCCTAGGAGCATGCGTTGATTACTTTGTTTTGATGGCTCGTAAATTTTTGCAATAAGTATATGAGTTCTTTATGACTAATGTTGAGTCCATGGATTATACGCACTCTCACCTTTCCACCATTGCTAGCCTCTCATGTACCGCGCAACTCTCGCCGGTACCATACACCCACCATATACCTTCCTCAAAATAGCCACCATACCTACCTATCATGGCATTTCCATAGCCATTCCGAGATATATTGCCATGCAACTTTCCACCGTTCCGTTTGTTATGACACACTTCATCATTGTCATATTGCCATGCATGATCATGTAGTTGACATCGTATTTGTGGCTAGGCCACCATGCATAATTTCTCATACATGTCACTCTTGATTCATTGGACATCCCGGTACACCGCCGGAGGCATTCATATAGAGTCATACTTTGTTCTAGTATCGAGTTGTAATCTTTGAGTTGTAAGTCAATAAAAGTGTGATGATCTTCATTATTAGAGCATTGTACCATGTGAGGAAAGGCCAAAAAAAGAGATGGCCAAATAAAATAAAATAAAAATAGAGAGGGGCTAAACAAAAAGAGAA
Organism: Secale cereale; assembly: GCA_902687465.1. Classification (NCBI taxonomy): domain Eukaryota; kingdom Viridiplantae; phylum Streptophyta; class Magnoliopsida; order Poales; family Poaceae; genus Secale; species Secale cereale. The sequence continues at coordinate 623,294,682 of LR738709.1, read as the reverse complement.
AGCCCCTCCAAAAAAATGAGAGAAAAGAGAGAAGGGACAATGCTACTATCCTTTTCCACGCTTGTGCTTCAAAGTAGCACCGTGATCTTCATGATAGAGAGTCTCTTGTTTAGTCACTTTCATATACTAGTGGGAATTTTCATTATAGAACTTGGCTTGTATATTCCAATGATAGAGAGTCTCATGAAAGCAAGTTGGATGCACACCCACTTAGTTTCTTTTGATGAGCTTTCATACACTTATAACTCTAGTGCATCCGTTGCATGGCAATCCCTACTCACTCACATTGATATCTATTGATGGGCATCTCCATAGCCAATTGATACACCTAGTTGATGTGAGACTATCTTCCTCTTTTTGTCTTCTCCACAACCACCACTCTATTCCACCTATAGTGCTATATCCATGGCTCACGCTCATGTATTGCGTGAAAGTTGAAAGGTTTGAATAAATTTGAGTATGAAAACAATTGCTTCGCTGAATCCGGGGTTGTGAATGATATGAATATTTTGTGTGATGAAGAGGGAGCATAGCCAGACTATATGATTTTGTAGGGATAACTTTCTTTGGCCATGTTATTTTGAGAAGACATGATTGCTTTGTTAGTATGCTTGAAGTAGTATTATTTTTTTGTCAATATAGACTTTTGTCTTGAAGCTTTTGGATCTGAACATTCATGCCACAATAAAGAAATTACATTGAGAATTATGTTGGTTAGCATTCCACATCAAAAATTCTGTTTTTATCATTTACCTACTCGAGGACGAGCATGAATTAAGCTTGGGGATGCTTGATACGTCTCCAACGTATCTATAATTTTTGATTGTTCCATGCTATTATATATTCTGTTTTGGATGTTTAATGGGCTTTATTATACACTTTATTATTATTTTTGGGACTAACCTACTAACCCAAGGCACAGTGCAGATTGTTGTTTTTTTGTGCCTATTTCAGGGTTTCGCAGAAAAGGAATATCAAACGGAGTCCAAACGGAATGAAACCTTCGGGAGAGTTATTTTTGGAACAATATCTTCACGGAAGACTTGGAGTACATGCGAGGGAACGAAGGAGGCGGTCACGAGGGTCCAGGGCGCGCCCCCTCCTGCAGGGCGCGCCCCCACCCTCGTGGGCCCCCTCTGGCTCCCCCGATGCCCTCCTTCCTCCTATATATATCCATGTACCCTGAAAACATCGAGGCAACAGAGGAAACCCTAATTCCACCGCTGCAACCTTTTGTTCCTGTGAGATCCCATCCTGGGGCCTGTTCCGGAGCTCCTCTGGAGGGGGGATCTACCATAGAGTGCTTCTACATCAACACCATAGCCACACCATGAGTTGTGAGTAGTTTACCACAGACCTTCGGGTCCATAGTTATTAGCTAGATGGCTTCGTCTCTCTTTTTGGATCTTAATACAAAGTTCTCCTCGATCTTCGAGGAGATCTATTCGATGTAATCTTTTTGCGGTGTGTTTGTCGAGATCCGATGAATTGTGGGTTTATGATCAATATTATCTACGAGAAATATTTGATTCTTTTCTGAAATCTTTTATGTATGATTATAATATCCTTGCAAGTCTCTTCGAATTATTGGTTTGGTTTGGCCTACTAGATCTATAGTTCTTGCAATGGGAGATGTGCTTGGCTTTGGGTTCAATCTTGCGGTGTCCTTTCCCAATGACAGCAGGGGCAACAAGGCACGTATTGTATTGTTGCCATCGAGGATAAAAAGATGGGGTTTATATCATATTGCTTGAGTTTATCCCTCTACATCATGTCATCTTGCTTAAAGCATTACTCTGTTCTATGAACTTAATGCTCTAGATGCATGCTGGATAGCGATCGATGTGTGGGGTAATAGTAGTAGATGCAGAATCGATTCGGTCTACTTGTAACGGACGTGATGCCTATATATTCTCATAACTATGCGCTTTTCTATCAATTGCTCGATAATAATTTGTTCACCCACCGTAGAATTCTCCTATCATGAGAGAAGCCACTGGTGAAACCTATGGCCCCCGGGTCTATTCTCAACATATTAATCTCCTATCTACTTTACTTTGCGTTATTTACTTTCTGTTCTTATATCCAAAAATACCAAAAATATCATACTATCCTATCTACCAGATCTCACTTTCGTAAGTGACCGTAAAGGGATTGACAACCCCTTATCGCGTTGGCTGCGAAGTTCTTATTTGTTTGTGTAGGTGTGAGGGACTCGCGCGTGGTCTCCTACTGGATTGATACCTTGGTTCTCAAAAACTGAGGGAAATACTTACGCTACTGTGCTGCATCACCCTTTCCTCTTCGAGGGAATACAACGCAAGCTCGAGAAGTAGCAACTATCGTCCTCGGGAATATTAAGGATAACAAAGTCCATTAGAATAGTAACATTTGCAACCACAACAGGCACATCCTCACAAATACCGACATGTATAGCAGTTGATTTATCAGCCATTTGCAAAGATATTTCAGTAGGTGTTAACTTACTCAAGTCAAGTCTACGATATAAAGAGAGAGGCATAACACTAACACCGGCTCCAAGATCACATAAATTAGTTTTAACATAGTTTCCATTAATGGAGCAAGGTATAGTAGGTACTCCTGGATCCCCTAGTTTCTTAGGTATTCCACCCTTAAAAGTGTAATTAGCAAGCATGGTGGAAATTTCAACTTCGGGTATCTTTCTTTTGTTGGTAATAATATCTTTCATATACTTAGCATAAGGATTTGTTTTAAGCATATTAGTCAAACGCATATGCAAAAAGATAGGTCTAATCATTTCAGCAAAGCGCCCAAAATCCTCATCATACTTTTTCTTGGATGGTTTAGGAGGAAAAGGCATGGGTTTCTGAACCCATGGTTCTCTTTCCTTACCGTGCTTCCTAGCAACAAGTCTCTCTTATCATAATGTTGATTCTTTGATTGTGGGTTATCAAGATCAACAACGGGTTCAATCTTTACATCATTATCATTACTAGGTTGAGCATCATCATTAACATTATCACTAGGTTCATGTTCATTACCAGATTGTGTCTCAGCATCAGAGATAGAGATATCATTGGGATTCTCAGGTGTGTCAGCTACAGGTTCACTAGAAGCATGCAAAGTCCTATCATTTTTATTTTTCTTCTTCTTAGAAGAACTAGGTGCATCTAAATTAGCTCTTTGAGAATCTTGCTCAATTCTCTTAGGGTGGCCCTCAGGATACAAAGGTTCCTGAGTCACTTTACCCCCTCTAGTTGCAATTCTAACAACAAAGTCATTATTCTTACTATTTAATTCATTGAGCAAATCATTCTGAGCCTTAAGTACTTATTCTACTTGAGTGGTAACCATAGAAGCATGTTTACTAATGAGTTTCAATTCACCTTTAACTCTAGACATATAATCACTCAAGTGTTCAATCATATAAGCATTACGTTGCAATTGTCTACTAACATAAGCATTGAAGTTTTCTTGCTTCACAATAAAATTATCAAACTCATCTAAGCATTGGCTAGCAGACTTATAACAAGGAATATCACCTTCATCAAATCTATAAAGAGAATTTACCTTTACTACCTTTGTCGGGTTATCAAGACCATGTATTTCTTCAATAGGCGGTAAATTCTTAACATCTTCAGCTTTAATACCTTTTTCTTTCATAGATTTCTTTGCCTCTTGCACATCTTCAGGACTGAGAAATAGAACACCCCTTTTCTTTGGAGTTGGCTTAGGGGTTGGTTCAGGAAGTGTCCAATTATTTTCATTGGTCAACATATTATTCAATAGTAATTCAACTTGATCAACTGTTCTTTCCCTGAAAACACAACCAACACGACTATCCAGGTGTCCTGGAAGCATCAGTTAGTCCATTATAAAAGACATCAAGTATTTCATTCCTTTGAAGAGGATGATCAGGCAAAGCATTAAGTAATTGGAGAAGCCTCCCCCAAGCTTGTGGGAGACTCTCTTCTTCAATTTGCACAAAATTATATATTTCCCGCAAGGCAGCTTGTTTCTTATGAGCGGGAAAATATTTAGCAGAGAAGTAATAAATCATATCTTGGGGACTACGCACACAACCAGGATCAAGAGAATTAAACCATGTCTTAGCATCACCCTTTAACGAGAACGGAAATAACTTAAGGATATATGATGGGCCTCGAACCCCTCGTTGGTTACCCCAAGTGGAAGGTGTAAGATGCAGTAAGTAGAAGTGTTTTCCCCTAGCAAAGATGCCAAGGATCGAATACCCAGAGACTCCTAGGTTCAACAGGTAGGTGTCAACCGCTAACGGCGCAATTAGCAATCAACGTGGACCTGCACACAGATACAAATAACTTTGCTCCCAACGAGTACAGAGAGGTTGTCAATCTCTCCGGCCTTGTAGTTCACAAAGGGTTAAAAGCAATATGATAGTAGTGATAGATAGTGTTTTGCAATAGTAAATAAAATAGCGAAAAGTAAATAGTGTATGTGATCAATGATGGTAATATGGACCGGAGTCTCATGATGTTCACTAGTGATGTCTCTCTCCCAAAAGACGATAAAACAGCTATGTGAGGTAACAAATTACAGCTGGGCAATTGACAGGACCACGAACGCAAACCAATGCTGACTACATTGCAAGAAAGGTTGAGGTTCAAAGCATGGGCGGTACGCCAAAGTAAGTAGACTGAAATCCATCAATATCTACTACTATTCATCCACCTTGAGATATCTATCCAGAACATCTCGCTGGTATTAGGTTGCGAGTCCCACCCATAGTGTAAACTCAATGCAACAGACAACTGCATTAAAAGAACTTTGCGTAAAGTAAACAATCCTTGCACCCGCGGGCACAAGCACTATTGTTTTCCCCCTTGTGGCAACAGCACATCCCCTAGACTCATGTTTCTGTCACTCAAGCCAGTCATCGAGGGGCATGAACCCACAATCGAGCATAACGTTCCCTCTTGGAGACACTACCTACTACTCGGCCAAAGCAATAAGTAACAACGGAGAACATGCAAGAATTACTTATGAACTAAAATATAAAAGAGGTGAATCAAATATATTACTCAAGATCAATCTGAACATAATCTCATAATCCATCGGATCCCAGCAAACTCAACATAGCAATAGCATAAGGATTACATAGGTGCCTCGATCATGTAGGGCAGCTCACGAGGACTAATTAGTGAAGCACAAGAACGGGAGGAGAACATCACATAGCTACTAGTCATGGACTCATGGTCCAAGGGAGACTACTCACGAGTCATCCGGGAGGCGTCCATGGTGGTGGAGAAGCTCCCGGTGGTGATCCTCCCCTCCGGCAGGGTGCCGGGAAGAGTTCTCCTGGTGCTCCCGATCTTGGAAGCGGCGGCGGCGGCGGAACAGAGATGGGATCGCGAAAAGAAGTCCTGTTTCGAGGGTTACGGGGAACCCTTTAAATATATGCCAAAGTAGGGCACCAAGGGGCTTTCGGGGGGCCGAGGCGCCCCCCCGGCGCGGCCCAGGGGGGGCCGCCCACAGGGCGCCTGGAGCCCCTGTGGCCCCCCCAGGCTGCCCTTCGGACGCAGTGTTGTTTCCGTATCGCTGATTTTTTATATAAATTTTCTGGATTTTTTGGGCAGTTCTCGAAACGTGAAAACCTGAAATACAAAAACAGCCGAAAACAGAAACTGGCACTGGGGTGCACTGGATTAGTAAGTTTGTCCAAATATGATCAAAAGTGTATGGAAGTGTATGAATATCATAGCAATATCACCCAAAAGTGGCATGGAGCAAGCAGAAATTATAGATACGTTTTGGACGTATCAACATCCCCAAGCTTAATTCCTGCTCGTCCTCGAGTAGGTAAATGATAACAAGAATAATTTCTGTGGTGATATGCTATTAACCATATAGGACTTTCTCATAGTCATATGACAAAAGCTTACTGAGACAATGATTCTAAAGTAACTAAGTTGTCTCAAGAGAAAATCACAAATGACTGAAAGTTTTACAACATGAAACTGAAACATCAAAAAGATTTGCAATGAACATGATGTGCAAATATGATAAAGTGATATCTAGCTTGCCCCCTTTAGTGATGCAAAACATAAATGCAAGGGCACCTTCAAGGTTTAAGTGATGACTAGATACAATTATTTCAGAATAAACGATATCACAATCATGCAAAAGACAATGCTACTTTGGGACAATGCACATTACACTCAGAATGACAATCATGCTCTCAGTAGTTGGTGCTTGAAGTGCTAGAGCTTTTTATTTCGAAACATGGAAGCAATTGTGTCAACGGTAGTAGTACTTCATATGTGTCACGCATAAAACATCCTATAAGTTGCAAGCCTCATGCATCGAATACCAATAATGCTCGCTCCTTGTCCTAATTAGCTCGGATTCCCATGGGTTATCATTGCATTGCATATGTTTTAACCAAGTGTCACAAAGGGGTACCTCTATGCCACCTGTACAAAGGTCCAAGGAGATAGATCGCATTTGATTTCTCGTTTTTGATAAATCTCAACTTGAGGACATCCATACCGGGACAACATAGAAAATAGATGATGGACTCCTCTTTAATGCATAAGCATATTCTCGTGAGAGATTGAGGATTAAGGTCCAAGCTAGAACTTCCACCATGATGCATGGCTTTGGTTGGCGGCCCAATGTTCTTCTCTAACAATATGCATAGTTATTCAACCCACGGTAAATCACCCTTACTTCAGACAAGACGAACATGCATAGCAACTCACATGATATTCAACAAAAGTGTGACAGTTGATGGCGTCCCCAGAAACATGGTTACCGCTCAGCAAGCAACTCATAAGAAATAAGATACATAAGCAACATATTCTTTACCACAATAGTTTTTAGGCTACTTTCCCATGAGCTATGTATTGCATGGTTAATTTGCTTAGTGCAGGTGGAGGTTAGCAAAAGACTGGGAGCGACCAACTAAGAGAGCAATGACGGTCATAATCATGCAGAGCGCCAAAGCAATATTGAATCAGGCATGGTAGTTATATCGCTACTTAGAAATAAAAGATCATCAAGGCTTGACAGACTTTCTTTACAGTCTTGAATATGCGTGAGCATACGCCAAGTCAATCAAAATAAATTCTCGAAGGAAGATATTACTAAACCATACCACATCATAGGCAAACAATCCAAGTTGGTACTCCAATAACACATTGGGAACCCCCCAGCTATTTGAGATTAACCATAAGAAAACCTGAACTACTAAGCACCATCATGAAAGTAGCATCTTTATCATAGACACATTAACCCATGCAACGGAAGCAAACTCTCTTAATAAGGTGAGCATGGTAATTAAAGAGAGTTCAAGCAACCAACTAAATAAAAGCTCTTGAAAAGATAAGCATGAATACTAAGAGCAGAGCACGATAGTAGCTATTTAAAAGATAAAGAACACACACAGCATAGATAGACATGAAAATTCTATGTAATGTTCTAGGTAGAAGTGGAGCGTGTTTCTCTCCCACATAAAGGAATACTGAGTTCCGACTCGTTATGAAAAACTAAAAGGAAAACTAAAAGCAAGACGCTCCAAGCATAGCACATAACACATGAAGTGATAAAAATATAGCGGAACGAAAGACGAACTGATAATGTTGATGGAGAAGGGGATGCACGGGGGGCATCCCCAAGCTTAGACGCTTGAGTCTCCTTGAATATTTCTTGGGGGTGCACGGGGGCATCCCCAAGCTTGAGCGCTTGACACTCCTGAATCTTTTTATCATCTTCCCTCGCACACTTGAAAACTCCCTTCATACATAACTCATTCATAATCTGATTAGCGAGGTTAGTACCCTTAATAAAATAATTATACCTTGCTAGAAATAAGGATATTCTTGAAGTTCTACTGTTTCTAAAGATTGCCAAAAGGTTTTTGCAAAGAAAAAGCAAGTTCTTAATTTGCAAAGTGAAGGTAAGGCAAAACAGGACAGAATCTGTGAAAAACAGAACATCAGGCAGTAATTGACCAGTTCGGGATACTTCTGCAACTCAAATAAAAAAACTCAGAACTGACGCACGAAAGACAATTATATAGAGAACGCTGTCGAAAAAATTCAGACCAAAAAGACGATCTGGTGATTTTATACGAATTTTTCTATCCAAGGACAGAATCTGTTTCCTGGACAGCACCTCACAACTTTTGAACTTTCTAGCAATCAGAGGCTATACTTGGCACAAATATGAAAAGCAAAGATACAATGATGATGCTACAGAAGTAAACAACATCAAGACTCAACAAAAGCAAAAAAATTATTCATGTGGGCTGCCTCCCAAAAGCGCTTTCTTTTATGCCTTTAAGCTAGGCATAATGCATAGAGGAATCAATAATCATCATAATAATCAGAGTTATAAATTGGTTCAAATGATTCCTCAACAAGTTCATTCTTGTTCCTTCTAGGAAAGGGTTACACACCTTTTGCCTTCCCGCGTAAGCGGATTTGTCCCTTACCTATATCGATGAAGCTTTTACCTGCTCGGAGGAAGTCCCTTCCAAGCACTATATTTCCTTGGTTTGGCTCCACGATGAAGAAATCAATCATCGCAATCCCTTTAAGGAATTTAACCGGTACGTCTTTTATTTTTCCCTGGATTTCAGAAATATCTCCATTAGTGTGTTCATGATAAGATGGTAATCTATCCATGTTAAATTTTAAAGAATCATGAACAATTTTTGGCATAGTAGAAACCATAGATCCAATATCACAGTAAGCAAGGAAGTCTTGATTAGAGATGCTAATCCTAACAAGAGGTTCCCAGTCATTATCTATTTCCAGAATGTCTCTCTTATTGGGTTTAGGTTTCTCTACCTTCATTAAGTCTAGAGCATCCATTCTCTTTTCAATAGTAGCAAGTCTATCTATGACAGTATCAAAATTATGATCATAAACAAATTAACTAGATAGACCATGTATAATTTCAAGAGCTCTAGCTTCATCACATTCTAGGAAATCTCCCTCGGCTATAATGTCAAGGGAGTGTTTACACCATTTAAAAAGACCATGGTAAAAATTTCTAAGCACAATTTTTATAGGTATCCAAGGCATAATTCTCCTATGTGCATCAGAAATTCTGTCCCATGCCTTCTTCATATTTTCTCCATCTCTTTGATGGAAATCTAGAACTTCTGATTCCCTCAAAGCACCAAATCCTAACATGTTTGGCTAAACAGAAAGGACTATTAATAAATAGGCAAATAATTTTTTTGTGATTTTCGATAAAAGGAACTAAAGCAAAAAATGAAAGGTAAACTAACAAGACTAAAAAGCAAAGGTAAAAGATAGCGTGCAACTCCCCTATCCTGAAGAGTGGAGTCCCCGGCAACGGCGCCAGAAAATACTCCTTGATGGGCCTCGAACCCCTCGTTGGTTACCCCAAGTGGAAGGTGTAAGATGCATTAAGTAGAAGTGTTTTCCCCTAGCAAAGATGCCAAGGATCGAATCCCCAGAGACTCCTAGGTTCAACAGGTAGGTGTCAACCGCTAACGGCGCAATTAGCAATCAACGTGGACCTGCACACAGATACAAATAACTTTGCTCCCAACGAGTACAGAGAGGTTGTCAATCTCTCCGGCCTTGTAGTTCACAAAGGGTTAAAAGCAATATGATAGTAGTGATAGATAGTGTTTTGCAATAGTAAATAAAATAGCGAAAAGTAAATAGTGTATGTGATCAATGATGGTAATATGGACCGGAGTCTCATGATGTTCACTAGTGATGTCTCTCTCCCAAAAGACGATAAAACAGCTATGTGAGGTAACAAATTACAGCTGGGCAATTGACAGGACCACGAACGCAAACCAATGCTGACTACATTGCAAGAAAGGTTGAGGTTCAAAGCATGGGTGGTACGCCAAAGTAAGTAGACCGAAATCCATCAATATCTACTACTAATCATCCACCTTGAGATATCTATCCAGAACATCTCACTGGTATTAAGTTGCGAGTCCCACCCATAGTGTAAACTCAATGCAACAGACAACTGCATTAAAAGAACTTTGCGTAAAGTAAACAATCATTGCACCCGCAGGCACAAGCACCGTTGTTTTCCCCCTTGTGGCAACAGCACATCCCCTAGACTCATGTTTCTGTCACTCAAGCCAGTCATCGAGGGGCATGAACCCACAATCGAGCATAACATTCCCTCTTGGAGTCACTACCTACTACTCGGCCAAAGCAATAAGTAACAACGGAGAACATGCAAGAATTACTTATGAACTAAAATATAAAAGAGGTGAATCAAATATATTACTCAAGATCAATCTGAACATAATCTCATAATCCATCGGATCCCAGCAAACTCAACATAGCAACAGCATAAGGATTACATAGGTGCCTCGATCATGTAGGGCAGCTCACGAGGACTAATTAGTGAAGCACAAGAACGGGAGGAGAACATCACATAGCTACTGGTCATGGACTCATGGTCCAAGGGAGACTACTCACGAGTCATCCGGGAGGCGTCCATGGTGGTGGAGAAGCTCCCGGTGGTGATCCTCCCCTCCGGCAGGGTGCCGGGAAGAGTTCTCCTGGTGCTCCCGATCTTGGAAGCGGCGGCGGCGGCGGAACAGAGATGGGATCGCGAAAAGAAGTCCTGTTTCGAGGGTTACGGGGAACCCTTTAAATATATGCCAAAGTAGGGCACCGGGGGGCTCTCGGGGGGCCGAGGCGCCCCCCGGCGCGGCCCAGGGGGGGCGCGCCCACAGTGCGCCTGGAGCCCCTGTGCCCCCCCCAGGCTGCCCTTCGGACGCAGTGTTGTTTCCGTATCGTTGATTTTTTATATAATTTTTCTGGATTTTTCTGGGCAGTTCTCGAAACGTGAAAACCTGAAATACAAAAACAGCCGAAAACAGAAACTGGCACTGGGGTGCACTGGATTAGTAAGTTAGTCCAAATATGATCAAAAGTGTATGGAAGTGTATGAATATCAAAGCAATATCACCCAAAAGTGGCATGGAGCAAGCAGAAATTATAGATACGTTTTGGACGTATCAATATATTAATAACGAATATTTTCATCGTTGGTAAACAGGGTGGCTATATCATTCAACTTAGTAAGATGTGCCACAACAGTTTCAGATTCATAGCCATGGAAAGGATCATATTCAACCAAAGTAATTAACTCAGGATCAACAGATAAATCATAATTCTTATCAGTAACAAAGATAGGTGAAGTAGCAAAAGGAGGGTCATATTTCATTCTAGCATTCAAATACTTTTCTTTCAGCTTAGGTAATAATTTCTTAAGATCATATCTATCATTGCGAGCAAGAAAGTCTCTAGCAGTTTCTTCATCCATAACATAACCCTCAGGAATAACAGGCAATTCATATCTAGGGGGAGAATCTTCATCATCACTTTCATAAATATTATCAGTTTCAATATTTGCATTCTCCCTAACCTTAGCAATTTGTTCATCTAGAAATTCACCTAGTGGCACAGTATTATCAAGCATAGAAGTAGTTTCATCATACATAGCAGAACTGGCATCATCAAGAACATGCGACATATTAGATTCAATAGCAGGAGTAGGTGTCGCAAATTTACTCATAACAGAGGGTGAATCAAGTGCATAGCTAGATGACAGTTCCTTACCTCCCCTCGTAGTTGAGGGAAAGATCTTGGTTTTTGAGTCCTTCAAATTATTCATAGTGATCAACAGATATAAATCCCAAGTGACTTAAAGAATATAGCTATGCTCCCCGGCAACGGCGCTAGAAAATAGTCTTAATAACCCACAAGTGTAGGGGGTCGCAACAGTTTTCGAGGGTAAAGTATTCAACCCAAATTTATTGATTCAACACAAGGGGAGCCAAAGAATACTCTTAAGTATTAGCAGCTGAGTTTTCAATTCAACCACACCTGGAAACTTAGTATCTGCAGCAAGGTAATTTAGTAGCAAGGTAATATGGAAATAGTGGTAACAGCAATAAAAGTAACGATAGTGTTTTTGTAACAGCAGCAGCGGAAAAGTAAATAAGCAACAAGCAATATGTGAAAAGCTCGTAGGCATTGGATCGATGATGGAGAATTATGTCGGATGTGATTCCTCATGTAAAAGTTATAACCTAGGGTGACACTGAACTAGCTCCAGTTCATCAATGTAATGTAGGCATGTATTCCGAATATAGTCATACGTGCTTATGGAAAAGAACTTGCATGACATCTTTTGTCCTACCCTCCCGTGGCAGCGGGGTCCTAATGGAAAGTAAGGGATATTAAGGCCTCCTTTCAATAGAGTACCGGACCAAAGCATTAACACATAGTGAATACATGAAGTCCTCAAACTACGGTCATCACCAGGAGTTGTCCCGACTATTGTCACTTCAGGGTTGCCGGATCATAACACATAGTAGGTGACTATTGACTTGCAAGATAGGATGAAGAACACGCATATATTCATGAAAACATAATAGGTTCAAATCTGAAATCATGGCACTCGGGCCCTAGTGACAAGCATTAAGCATGGCAAAGTCATAGCAACATCAATCTTAGAACATAGTGGATACTAGGGATCAAACCCTAACAAAACTAAATCGATTACATGGTAAATATCATCCAACTCATCACCGTCCAGCAAGCCTACGATGGGATTACTCATGCACGGCAGTGAGCATCATGGAATTGGTGATGGAGGAAGGTTGATTATGACGATGGCGACGATCTCCCCTCTCCGGAGCCCCGAACGGACTCCAGATCAGCCCCCGAGAGAGATTAGGGCTTGGCGGCGGCTCCGTATCGTAAAACGCGATAATTCTTCCTCTCTGATTGTTTTCTCCCGGAAAGTGAATATATGGAGTCGGGGGAGACATCGATGGAGCAACAGGGGGCCCACGAGGCAGGGGGCGCACCCAGGGGGAGGGGGCGCCCCCCACCCTCGTGGACAGGGTGTGCCCCTGGCTTGGTTCTTTCTGCAGATATTTTTTATATATTCCAAAATAATTCTCCGTTGATTTTCAGGTCATTCCGAGAACTTTTATTTTGGCACAAAAATAACACCATGGCAATTCTGCTGAAAACAACGTCAGTCTGGGTTAGTTCCATTCAAATCATGCAAGTTAGAGTCCAAAACAAGGACAAAAGTGTTTGGAAAAGTAGATACGTTGGAGACGTATCGGTGGGCAACTGGATACATGGTTTTAGGCAACAATATCATTGATTGTATGCAACTGTGACACCTGAAAAAGGGATGAAGAACATACACATGTTCATTTTTGAAGGGGTCACAGATAAACTTAATCCCCTAAAAACACTTTGTGGTTTTAGTTATGTCCCCATAACCAGCTCACACCGCTCCCCCTCTATGATCATTTCGCCGAGTATTTACTGTTGAGTAACGTAGCAGAATTCAAAAAAATTCCTACGCTTCACCAAGATCAATCTAAGGAGTCATCTAGCAACGAGCATAAAGGAGTGCATCTACATACCCTTTGTAGATCGCGTGCGGAAGCGTTTGAAGAAACGTGGATGATGGAGTCGTACTCGTCGTGATCCTCGTCACCGATGATCCCAGCGCCGAACGGACGGCACCTCCGTGTTCAACACACGTACGGTACAACGACGTCTCCTCCTTCTTGATCCAGCAAGGGGGGAGGAGAGGTTGACGGAGATCCAGCAGCACGACGGTGTGGTGGTGGATGCAACGGGGAAAGCTGCAGGGCTTCGCCGAGACCCTGCGGGAGGAGTAGGAGGTGTAACGGGGGGGGGGGGAGGCGCCAGGGGCTGCGGTGCGGCTGCCCACTCTCCCCCTGTAATGCCCAGGATGGGACTATACCTCCTACGTGTCGAGGCACGACTTAAAGGTATAAGCCCATCCTAGAATGATCTCAAGTTTGGTATCTTTGCACAACTCATGTAAAAGAGGGATTAAAATGCAAAAGGAGATAGTTGGCTTACACTCGCCACTTCACACAATACATTACATAAGCAATCATCATTCAAAACATCACAACCCGACTACGGGTGAAGATCCAAAGAAAGATACCAAACAACATAAAGCCACAGGTCAGGATCGAATCCTAGTAGAAACCACTACTGAACATCGAAACGTCACAAGCAAACGCCACTCTTCATCGAGCTCCCGGTGAAGTACTTGAACCAGCTCCTGCATCAAACTCGGCTGAACCTGCATCTGGTGTGGTGAAGTAACTGTGAGCCACAGAGGACTCAGCAATCCCGTTCCCGGGTAACACGACTATTTAAGCCTTGGGTGAGGACAAGGCTGAAGAAAGAACGAGAGGTGAAGGAACAACAAGAGTCTGCAGCAGCAACTAGCACTATCTTACGTAATAGAGAGCGAGAAGAGAAGAGCATCGGTCGAAAGATGATCACGAAGTGATCCTAGCTAAAGCCGGTCAAACATAACCCCACCGTGTTCAACTCCCGAATCCCTATTCGGAAATTGACAGTCACGGTACACACGCTGGTAGTGTATTGGAAACATTGTGTCAAGTTATCTACAACCGGATATTAACAAGCTCCCATCTGCCACATAACCGCGGGCACGGCTTTCGAAAGTTCAAACCCTGCAGGGGTGTTCCAACTTGGCCCATCACAAGCCCACGATCCGCGAAGTCGCAACTCCATAGGTGGGAAGACCCGAGTATTCTCGGAATCCCGTGCTCAAGTTAAACCGAACTAAGGTAAGGCTAATCCAGCAAATCCTCCCGGCGTGCCGACACCCTGATAGTAGCCGCGCGTATCTCGTCTCAGGCCACGACCGGATGAGCGCTACGTACAGTACCGAAGACCCCAGATAACTGGGTGGTACCGCAAGTGACTCTAGTTTGGGACCAACACCATCAGCACTGGCCCCCCCTGCTATGTAGAATTAAGAATCCTCGGGGACATGACCCCCTATGCAATTAATTAATTATTTAAGTTGTTATTATGAGGCAAATAGTACCAATGTTGGGATTTGCTGGAAAAGACTTAGCACTTAGCGGTTTATCAAGGGGGTCCCATACACCCCAACCGTGTTAGGAACGCATAATCAAGGAACATAACACCGGTTTATACGGTTCCTAACGGCATGAGTGGAACAAATCACCAAGCAAAAGGCTTAGCCTTCCACCCTTGCCAATATATAGATGATTTCATTTAAGCATTTATATAGTGTGATATAACCCAACCAAACTTCAACATGAAGCAAGCATCTTCGATCTTCACCTGCAACTAGCAATGCTATAAGAAGGGCTGAGCAAAGCGTACTTAGCCAAGCAACGGTTTGCATAGGTAGGTTGGTTAAACAGGGCAATGGTTACAAGTAGGAGGCTGACAAGAAGATCACGTGCATCGAGGCAAAACTATAGAGCGGATCTACTAGCAATAGGCAAAGATAGTAATGGTATCCGGGTTCGGTCATCTTGCCTGGAATTCCACAAGGGAGAAGAACGGATCCATGAAGAAGACGGAGCAACATAGACGAGAGAATCCTCACAACTCCGGAACGAAACCGAAGCTAACAGAGAAGCAACCGGAAAGAAGAAAACCACACGGTAAACACACAAGCATAAACATGGCATACGATGCACAAACAAGTATGATGCATGTCCGGTTTAAATATGCATGGCATGGCAAAGTGCACAAACAAAACTACAAGTTAAGTGGAGCTCAATATGCAACGAGTTGCATATTGACGAAACACCACATTTTAATTATTTAATTGACTCTAGTTATTAACAAGACAAGATTAAGAGTTTGTTAACATGGCAAGAGGTGAAGCATAATAAAACTACACTATTTAGGCATTTTAAATGAGGCCGGAAAAGAACAATAACATATCCGGAAAATCCCCATGAGCATGTTTAGCAATTATTAAAGCAACAACAATTAACATTCAAAGGTTGTTAACATGATGCGGATGACATGAACAAGTTTTTGCAATTTTATTAAAAGGTGACAAGAAGAAGATATGAAGCAATGTCCCCGTGGTGGAAGGAAAAAGGTGCCACGACAACAATTCCGAAAATGATGCCATGGCAACATATCGGTTCCGGTAACTCGTTGCGAGACCGGTGCAAAAGGAAAGATGGCGTGAGCGAGTCAAACGAGATGAAAGGTGGGGCGATCCCGTCACCGGGTTCCCACGAGTCGGCGACGAGGCAACCGAGGAACATGACAAAAGGGACGAAACGGACACGAAGCACACACGGGAAACATTTCATACAACACAACAAGCATTCCACGAGTCATCCACGGGGTCGTCTCGTTATACCTTTGAAGCGTGCGTTTCGGGGCGGTTCGAGATAGTAGAGGAAGAAGGCGTTCACATCATAGAGGAAGTAGTCGTTCCGGCGTCGAGTTCGTAGATGTACTAGCGGTCTCGGCGACGGTAGTGGTACACGGCGACGGTAGTCGTTCACGTTTGTGTCGTGGTACTTGGTGGGTCGCCGTGTAGTCGTACTTGATGCTCCGTGGAACTTGAAGATCCGACGACGTTCACGGTGTAGTGGTACTTGACGCTTCAAAACGTTCGTCGGTCCGATCTCGGTGTAGAGGTACACGTCGTCGAGGTACTTGGTGTCCGTCGAACTTGTAGTCGTTCCCGTCTCGGAGCCGTACACATTCCGTAGAGGTACACGGGGCGACGGTAGGGGTACTTGGGGTCTCCGAGTAGTCGTTCTCGAGCTCGTAGTTGTACATGTAGTAGTCGGACTTGAGCATCGGAGAGGTACTTGGTCGTATAGGCGTTTACGCGTTCCCTGTCAAGTTCAACAACACAAGCAACACACAAAACAAAAGCGGCAGCACGGGAGGCGACGCGGCCACGGCAGCACCGAAGGAGGCCGGCGACGAGGTGCTGGAGGCGAGGCCTTGCTGCTGGAGTCGGCCACGGCCGGAGGAAGGCGCGGCTGCTGCGGGACGAGGCCTTGGCTGGCTGTTCGGACCGGTCAGAGGAGGCACCAGGCGCTGGAGGTCCAGCGGGCGCGCTGAGGTCGAAGCAGGGCGCCGCTCGGGGCTGGAGGCGCGGTCGCGCGGCGCACCGGAGGCAGAGCAGTGGCGCGGCTGGAGAGGGCCCGCGGTCCATCTGCGAGGAGGGAGGCCGGAGGACGAGCTTCGAGCACCTCGAGCAGCGGCTCGGCCTCGACGCGGGGCGGCGTCCTGGCGGCATCTGGACGAAGTCCCTGGCGCGGAGGGACGAAGGGGAGGCCAGAGGGCCTGGCCGGCGGGGCGGCTCCCCTGGCCGGCGCTGGAGAGGAGGGCGCCTCCTGGCTGGCCCTGGCGAGAAGAGGGACGAGGGGTGGCGGCGTGCGCTAGCGAGAGAGGCAGAGGGGCTCGAGGGAGGAGAGAGATCGAGAGGGTTCGGGCGATGGCACGGCAGATCGAGGGGATCGGGCACTCGAGGAGGATGGGGTCGGGGAATCGGGGAGAGGAGAGGGACTCGAGGGACGAGGGAACGAGGAGTGGCGGCGGGCAGGGGGAGAAGGGAGCGATCGGGAGCGAGGCTAGGGTTCGGTGGTTGTAGCCTGGAGTCGGGCCTTGGGCCCAAAAGACTAGGCCAGGGAGGAGTTGGGCCTAGGGGGAAGGGCTGCTGGGAAAAAATGCGGCTGGGCCCCTGCAGCTCTCTCTTACTGATTTTTAAATTAAACCAGAACACAACAAGAAGAAAGAAAAGAAAGGAGACGGCTAGGGAAGAATTAAGGCAGGAGATCAGTTTTACTGGACTCGCAAAATTGCGTTGATTCCCAGAAAAATATAAAAGGGGCATGATTGGAAAATAAATTCAAATTCCTTTGAATTTATTTCAAAAGGTGTGAACAAAGACTAAGATTTAGAAGTGTCCAAAAAAATGTCCAGAATTTTGTAGGAGCCTCGATAAAAGGAAAAAGAATTA
The DNA here is from genome assembly GCA_902687465.1 of Secale cereale. Lineage (NCBI taxonomy): Eukaryota > Viridiplantae > Streptophyta > Magnoliopsida > Poales > Poaceae > Secale > Secale cereale. The sequence continues at coordinate 623,276,844 of LR738709.1, read as the reverse complement.
TAGGGAGGTTTTGACGGTGAAACTTGAATAAAGAGGCATGGGGAATAAATGCAAGTGTGTTGGGTTAATTCCAACGAATGGAATATTTATTATATAGCTCCCTAAATATTTGGGGAATATGTTATAAAGAGAAGACATTCTTCCCTCGATTTAAATGGACCGAGGTCCACACGATTTATTTAGGTTGGGGTGCAAAAATAAAAATGACATGAAGGCATGATGACATGATGCAATGCAAAAATAAATAAAGCAAGCACAACTGAACACACGGGAAACCCGGAACATCTGGAATCTTCGGGAATCTTCTGGAATCTTCTGGGACGTCAGTCTCGGGCGTCACACCCCCACTATATATAGGGGGCCAGGGGGGCGCCGGCCCTAGGAGATCCAATCTCCTAGGGGGGGCGGCGGCCAAGGGGTGGCTTGCCCCCCAAGCCATAGGGGGGCGCCCCCACCCCTAGGGTTTCAACCCTAGGCGCAGGGGGGAGGCCCATGGGGGGTGCGCCAGCCCACTAGGGGCTGGTCCCTCTCCCCCTACGGCCCACGGGGCCCTCCGGGATGGGTGGCCCCACCCGGTGGACCCCCGGGACCCTTCCGGTGGTCCCGGTACACTACCGGTGACCCCCGGAACTCTCCCGATGGCCGAAACTGGACTTCATATATATTATTCTTTACCTCCGGACCATTCCGGAACTCCTCGTGACGTCCGGGATCTCATCCGGGACTCCGAACAACATTCGGGTTTCCGTGTGCATATATCTCTACAACCCTAGCGTCACCGAACCTTAAGTGTGTAGACCCTACGGGTTCGGGAGACACGCAGACATGACCGAGATGACTCTCCGGTCAATAACCAACAGCGGGATCTTGATACCCATGTTGGTTCCCACGTGTTCCTCGATGATCTCATCGGATGAACCACGATGTCAAGGATTCACTTAATCCCGTATGTTATTCCCTTTGTCTATCGGTACGGTACTTGCCCGAGATTCGATCGTCGGTATACCGATACCTTGTTCAATCTCGTCATGGCAAGTCTCTTTACTCGTTCCGTAATCCATCATCCCGTGACTAACTCCTTAGTCACATTGAGCTCATGATGATGTCTTACCGAGTGGGCCCAGAGATACCTCTCCATCATACGGAGTGACAAATCCCAGTCTCGGTTCGTGCCAACCCAACAGACACTTTCGGAGATACCCGTTGCGTACCTTTATAGCCACCCAGTTACGTTGTGACGTTTGGCACACCCAAAGTATTCCTACGGTATCCGGGAGTTGCACAACCTCATGGTCCAAGGAACAAATACTTGACACTGAAAAGCTTTAAGCATTACGAACTATACGATCTCGTGCTAGGCTTAGGATTGGGTCTTGTCCATCACATCATTCTCCAAATGATGTGATCCCATTATCAATGACATCCAATGTCCATAGTCAGGAAACCATGACCATCCGTTGATCAACGACCTAGTAACTAGAGGCTTACGAGGGACACGTTGTGGTTTATGTATTCACACATGTATCGCTGTTTCCGTACAATACAATTCAAGCATGAATAACAGACAATTATCATGAACAAGGAAATATAATAATAATCCTTTTATTATTGCCTCTAGGGCATATTTCCAACAGTCTCCCACTTGCACTAGAGTCAATAATCTAGTTACATTGTGATGAATCGAACACCCATAGAGTTCTGGTGTTGATCATGTTTTGCCCGTGGAAGAGGTTTAGTCAACGGGTCTGCGACATTCAGATCCGTATGCACTTTACAAATATCTATGTCTCCATCTTGAACATAATTCCGGATGGAGTTGAAACGGCGCTTGATGTGCTTGGTCTTCTTGTGAAACCTGGGCTCCTTGGCAATGGCAATAGCTCCAGTGTTGTCACAGAAGAGAGTCATCGGGCTTGACGCGCTTGGAATGACTCCTAGGTCGGTGATGAACTCCTTCATCCAGACTCCTTCTTGCGCTGCTTTGCAAGCAGCTATGTACTCCGCTTCACATGTAGAATGCGCCACGACGCTCTGCTTGCAACTGCACCAGCTGACTGCTCCACCATTCAAAATATACACGTATCCGGTTTGTGACTTGGAGTCATCCAGATCTGTGTCGAAGCTAGCATCGACGTAACCCTTTACGACGAGCTCTTCGTCACCTCCATAAACGAGAAACATATCCTTAGTCCTCTTCAGGTACTTCTGTAATGCCCAGGATGGGACTATACCTCCTACGCGTCGAGGCACGACTTAAAGGTATAAGCCCATTCTGGAATGATCTCAAGTTCGGTATCCTTGCACATCTCATGTAAAAATAGGGATGAAAAGAAAAAGAGATAGTTGGCTTACACTTGCCACGTCACACAATTCATTACATAGCCAACATCATCCAAATAACATCACAACCCGACTACGGGTGAAGATCCAAATGAAAGATACCAAAAATACATAAAACCACAGGTTCGGATCGCCCCTAGTAGAAACCACTACTGATCATCAGGATAGTGCACGTAGTAACGGCTACGTTCCTCATCGTACTCCCAGTATAGCTCTGTGCCGTCACCTGAGTAGCTCACCATGGTACCTGCATCTGGTGTGGTGTAGAATCTGTGAGCCACGGAGGACTCAGCAATCCCGTTCCCGGGTAACAGAACTATCTAAGCCTTGGGTGTGGGACAAGGCTAAAGAAAGATAAAAAGGTTGCAGCAGCACTAGCACTAGCTTACGTGTTTAGAGCGAGAAGAGAAGTGCCACGAGCGACAAGGTGATCACGAAGTGATCCTATCTAAGCACGGCAATCATAACCCCACCGTGTTCACTTCCCGAACCCCTTTCGGAAAATGACCGTCACGGTACTCACGCTGGTAGTGTGTTCTGAACATGGTGTCAAGTTTTCTACAACCGAATATTAACAAATTCCCATCTGCCACATAACCGCGGGCACGGCTTTCGAAAGTTCAAAACCCTGCAGGGGTGTTCCAACTTGGCCCATTACAAGCCCACGATCCGCGGAGTCGCAACTCCAAGGTGGGAAGGCCCGAGTATTCTCGGAATCCCGTGCTCAAGATACTCCGACTAAGGTAAGACTAATCCAGCAAATCCTCCCGGCGTGCCGACACCCTGATAGTAGCCGCGCGTATCTCGTCTCAGGCCACGACCGGATGGGACAAGCTACGGGTTTTTACCAGCCCTCGGGTTCCCCCAAGGTGGCCCCGCAGGTTGCCCAGTTTGGACCAACACTCATGTGGAGCACTGGCCCGGGTTGTTGATTAAGAAGAGGGTTAATTACTCCCTATGCAAGTTTTTAGTTGTTTAGGCAAATAGTACCAATGTTGGGACTTGCTGGAAAAGACTTAGCGCTAAGCGGTTTATCGAGGGGGTCCCATAACCCCAACCGTGTGAGGAACGCAAAATCAAGGAACATAACACCAGTTTATACGGTTTCTAGGGCGGCATGAGTGGAACAAATCACCAAGCAAGAGGCTTAGCCTTCCACCCATTACCAATATATAGATGATTTCATTTAATAGATATATAGTGTGATATCCCAACATAACTTCAACATGAAGCAAGAATCTTCAAATCTTCTCCTGCAACTAGCAATGCTATAAGAGGGGCTGAGCGAAGCCTACGTAGCCAAACAAAGGTTTGCATAGGTAGGGTGGTTAGACAGATTCATGGTTACAATAGGAGGCTGACAGACAAACGTGGGCATCGAGGCAATAAGCTAAAGAGCGAGACTTCTAGCAATAGGCAAAGATAGTAATGATATCTGGGTCAGGTCATCTTGCCTGTCAAGTCGTCGATGGGATCGTAAGACGACTCCTCGTTCTCAACCTCGATAGTAACCTCGTTCCCGTACTCGCTCTCGGCTTCCGGTTCTACTCAACACAAGAACACACGAGGCACGAAATCAAACAAGGTGCAAAGCGCAAACTACAGGATGCATGTATGATGCACTTAGGAAGCACTGCAGATGCACTTAGGATGCACAACATGACAACATAGGAAGCACAGAGAAACAACACAAGAACAAGACAATATACTCAAGCAAGTAGGATGCAAGACAAGTCTATTTAGGATGCAAAACAAGGCCAGGTAGGAAGCACAAAAAAACAACACAAGAAATAGCAGGTTTAAAAGAGGCCGGAAACTACATAAGACAAATCCGGTAAGTCCTCATAAGCATAGTTTGAAATTAGTCCAGATCTGAACAAGCCTTAAGTTAAAGTTGTTAACCAGCAAGTTAACATGCACCATGACAATCTACACGAAATTCTAGTCAAGTTTCATATAAAGTTTGTTTAAAACGGAGCTACGGTCTAGAAGATATGATCAAAACAAGATAAGCATGGCAACGGTGCAAGATGCACCCAAACATCAAGCAAACATACTCCAAACATGTTAACAAGATGATATTATGAATCTACATGCAAAATCACACAAGTTTCATATAGGACTCACCCAAAACGGAGCAACGGACTAAAAGATACAACTGAAACAAGAAACAATGCAAAGCTGAAACTAACAGCCACATAGCAACTTTGGAGCAAGAAATATATACTCTACAGCACTCAAACATGGTTACAAGAAGCATGGACAAGAAGTAGAAATATCCTACAGCAAACAACTCCATTGGAGCAACTCCATAGGAGGCATGGATCAATAGCAACAAGCTACAACATTTTGATCATGACAATAAAAACCTGACAGCAATATTTTATAGCAACTTGGGAGCAAGAATTAAATATGCTACAACAACCCAAATGAGCATGTGAGGGCATGGATGGATAGCCAACAACGTATACAGTAAGGAATGATCAATAGCCACCCCAAAACTAACATGGAATTGCCTAGAGCATCAAGCAAACATAGCATCAGGATATTACAGATTCCAGACTTTAGTGAAATTTCACTAAGTGTTAAAACAACAATATTATCATGGCATGTTTGTGAGCATATTTAAGTCACCTCAAGGCATAACATGGCAAAAGGTTTGCACCACAGCAAAGATCACATGATGGGGAATCTAAAACATATGAGCATGCGACATGGGGGCAAACACATCAATAGCAACGAGCTCCTCAACTAGGCATCTCGTAACAAGTTACAAAACATAACAGCCACATGCACTTTTGCAACAGAGATAAACATGGCAATATGAACTCTAACATGCATGCTATAGCAACCAACATGTAGAGCATCTCATGATGAACATTTGGACATATCATTTGCTTCATTTGGATAAACATGCACCAAGTTATCACATCTCAAACATGGCATGAAAACAACTAATAGCAGCAGTTTATATCAAGTAGCACTCTTGTCATGAAGATTAAGACATCTAGATGGACTCAAACAAGCATGACACAATGGAACAAAACATAGTACACATCACCACGGTCATTTTGACATATCATATGCACAAAACGGACAAGCACAGTAAAAGTTATTGCCATCACAAGAATGCATCAGACAACTAAAATAAACAACAAAAGACTTAGGGAAAATCAACCTCAGAGTCAACGCGGGTGCGGGCCGGGTCAATGGTGCGGGTCGCGGAGCGGGTCCGTGGGCAAACGGGCGAACGGGCAGCCGGCCCGTTAGGGTTTCGCTGGATCGGGGCGACCTCGGCCGATCGGATTGGCTGCTCGCTTCGCGGCGGCGGCGGCGGGCCACCGCACCGGAGACGGCGGGGCTCGGAGGAGTCCTCCGGCGGGAGGAACGACGGCGGCGTCCGGCGGCGAGGACGGTCGAGGGCCGGCGACGGGGCGACCTCGGCCGACGGCGCACACGGCCCGGCGGCGGGACTGCGAGGGGCCGGCGAGCCCTTGAAGCTCGCGCGGCGGGCGGAGGCGATGGGCCGAGGGGGCCCGACCCGGGCCCCGGCGGGCCGGCGGCGCGCGTGGTGGCGGAGTGCCACGTGGCGGGCACGGAGAGGCCGAAGGCGGCGGTGGACACGTCCGGCCAGGGACGGACACGTCCGGCGCTGCGGGAGGAGGAAGAAATTAGGGTTTTTTGGACGAAAATGGAGGGGTGGACGTTTTTATAGGCACAAGGAGCTAGGAGACTCCAAATGGGGAGCGGTTTTCGGCCACGCGATCGCAAATCGACGACCGAGATGATGGGAAGGGTTGTGCTGGGTTGGTGGGCTGTTGTGGAGGGGGTCTTGGGCCTCAAAGAGGAGGTTCTTTTAGCCCACTAGGTTAACCGTTGGAGTACCAAACAAACTCCAAACGCGACAAAACTTGACAGGCGGCCTACACGTATCAAAACAACATCGCACGACAAGTCTCACGCCATTCCGGAAATGTTACACGGTCAAACACGAAAGAAGGACTCGGGGATGCCACGGGCACGTGTGAGAGCGTCGGAACTCGAAACGGTCAACGGGAAGAGACGAGTGGGACCGGATGCAAGTGACAACACAAATGCAATGCAATGCACATGACAACATGACATGGATTAAATGCACACACGCACACAACAAAACGAAGAAACCCAAAATGAAAGAAGAACCCGGAAGGAAATGATGAAGCCAAAGTTTATATATTGCCATATAGGGAAAGTGTTACATCTGGGGCATTACAACTTCAGGATGTTCTTGACCGCTGTCCAGTGTTCCATACCGGGATCACTTTGGTACCTCCCTACCAAACTTATGGCAAGGTTCACATCAGGCTGGTACACAGCATGGCATACATGATAGAACCTATGGCTGAGGCATAGGGAATGACACTCATCTTTTCTCTATCTTCTGCCGTGGTCGGGGATTGAGCCGAACTCAATCTCATACCTTGCAAAACAGGCAAGAACCCCTTCTTGGACTGATCCATATTGAACTTCTTCAATATCTTGTCAAGGTATGTGCTTTGTGAAAGACCAATGAGGCGTCTTGATCTATCTCTATAGATTTTGATGCCTAATATGTAAGCAGCTTCTCCAAGGTCCTTCATTGAAAAACTCTTATTCAAGTAGGCCTTTATGCTCTCCAGGAATTCTATATCATTTCCCATCAGCAATATGTCATCCACATATAATATGAGAAATGCTATAGAGCTCCCACTCACTTTCTTATAGATACAGGCTTCTCCCCAAGTCTGTATAAAGCCAAACACTTTGATCACATCATTAAAGCGAATATTCCAACTCCGAGATGCTTGCACTAGCCCGTAGATCGAGCGCTGGAGCTTGCATACCTTGTTAGCATTCTCTGGATCGACAAAACCTTCCGGCTGCATCATATACAGCTCTTCCTTGAGGAAGCCATTAAGGAATGCCGTTTTGACGTCCATTTGCCATATCTCATAATCATAGAATGCGGCAATTGCTAACATGATTCAGACTGACTTCAGCATCGCTACGGGAGAGAAAGTCTCGTCGTAGTCAATCCCTTGAACTTGTCGATAACCCTTAGCGACAAGCCGAGCCTTATAGATGGTCACATTACCATCCGCGTATGTCTTCTTCTTAAATATCCATTTATTTTCTATGGCGTGCCGATCATCGGGCAAGTCCACCAAAGTCCATACTTTGTTTTCATACATGGATCCTATCTCGGATTTCATGGCTTCAAGCCATTTATTGGAATCCGGGCCCGCCATCGCTTCTTCATAGTTCGAAGGTTCACCGTTGTCTAACAACATGATTTCCATGACAGGGTTACCGTACCACTCTGGTGCGGAACGTGTCCTTGTGGACCTTCGAAGTTCAGTAGTAACTTGATCTGTATCTTCATGATCATCATCATTAACTTCCTCCCTTGTCGGTGTAGGCACCTCAGGAACAATTTCCTGCGCTGCGCTACTTTCCGGTTCGGGAGGGATAACTGTCACCTCATCAAGTTCTACTTTCCTCCCACTCACTTCTTTCGAGAGAAACTCTTTCTCCAGAAAGGATCCATTATTGGCAACAAAGACCTTGCCTTCGGATCTGAGGTAGAAGGTGTACCCAATCGTTTCCTTTGGGTATCCTATGAAGACGCATTTTTCCGATTTGGGTTCGAGCTTTTAAGGTTGAAGTTTCTTGACATAAGCATCGCAACCCCAAACTTTCAGAAACGACAGCTTAGGTTTCTTGCCAAACCAAAGTTCATACAGTGTCGTCTCAACGGATTTCGATGGAGCCCTATTTAAAGTGAATGCGGCGGTCTCTAAAGCATAACCCCAAAAAGATAGCGGTAAGTCGGTGAGAGACATCATAGATTGCACCATGTCCAACAGAGTACGATTTCGACGTTCGGACACACCATTACGCTGAGGTGTTCCGGGCGGTGTCAATTGTGAAACAATTCCACAGTTCCTTAGGTGCGTGCCAAATTCATGACTTAAATATTCACCCCCATGATCCGATCGTAAGAACTTTATTTTTCTGTCACGTTGATTCTCAACCTCATTCTGAAATTCCTTGAACTTTTCAAAGGTCTCAGACTTGTGCTTCATCAAGTAGACATACCCATATCTACTCAAGTCATCTGTGAGGGTGAGAACGATAGCCTCCGCGAGCCTCAACACTCATTGGACCGCACACATCGGTATGTATGATTTCCAATAAGTTGGTTGCTCGCTCCATTGTTCCGGAGAACGGAGTCTTGGTCATCTTGCCCAAGAGGCATGGTTCGCACGTGTCAAATGATTCATAATCAAGAGACTCCAGAAGTCCATCTGCATGGAGCATCTTCATACGTTTGACACCAATATGACCAAGGCGGCAATGCCGCAAGTATGTGGGACTATCATTGTCAACTTTACATCTTTTGGCATTCACACTATGAATATGTGTATCATCACGTTCGAGATTCATCAAAAATAAACCATTGACCTGCGGGGCATGACCATAAAACATATCTCTCAAATAAATAGAACAACCATTATTCTCAGATTTAAATGAGTAGCCATCTCGCATCAAACGAGATCCAGATACAATGTTCATGCTCAAAGCTGGTACTAAATAACAATTATTAAGGTTTAAAACTAATCCCGAGGGTAGATGTAGAGGCAGCGTGCCGACGACGATCACATCGACTTTGGAACCATTCCCGACGCGCATCGTCACCTCATCCTTCGCCAGTCTCCGCTTATTCCGCAGCTCCTGCTTTGAGTTACAAATGTGAGCAACTGCACCGGTATCAAATACCCAGGAGCTACTACGAGCGCTGGTAAGGTACACATCAATAACATGTATATCACATATACCTTTGACGTTGCCGGCCTTCTTGTCTGCTAAGTATTTGGGGCAGTTCTGCTTCCAGTGACATGTTCCCTTGCAATAAAAGCACTTAGTCTCAGGCTTGGGTCCATTCTTTGGCTTCTTCCCGGCAACTGGCTTACCGGGCGCGGCAACTCCTTTGCCGTCCTTCTTGAAGTTCTTCTTACCCTTGCCCTTCTTGAACTTAGTGGTTTTATTCACCATCAACACTTGATGCTCTTTCTTGATCTCCACCTCCGCTGATTTCAGCATTGAATACACCTCGGGAATGGACTTCTCCATCCCTTGCATATTGAAGTTCAACACGAAGCTCTTGTAGCTAGGTGGGAGCGACTGAAGGATTCTATCAATGACTGCTTCGTTTGGGAGATTCATTCCCAACTGAGACAAGCGGTTGTGCAACCCAGACAACTTGAGTATGTGCTCACTGACAGAACTATTTTCCTCCATCTTACAGCTGTAGAATGCGTTGGAGACATCATATCTCTCAACTCGGGCATGAGCCTGGAAAACCATTTTCAGCTCTTGGAACATCTCATATGCTCCGTGGTGCTCGAAACGCTTTTGGAGCCCCGATTCTAAGCTGTAGAGCATACCGCACTGAACCAGGGAGTAATCATCACAACGCGACTGCCAAGCATTCATAACATCTTGGTTTACCGGGGCGGGAGCGTCACCTAGCGGTGCTTCTAGGACATAAGTTTTCTTGGCAGCTATGAGGATGATCCTCAGGTTACGGACCCAGTTCGTATAGTTGCTACCATCGTCTTTCAGCTTGGATTTCTCTAGGAATGCGTTGAAGTTGAGGGTGACATGAGAGTGGGCCATTTGATCTACAAGACATATTGTAAAGAATTTAGACTAAGTTCATGACAATTAAGTTCATCTAATCAAATTTAATGAACTCCCACTCAGATTGACATCTCTCTAGTCATCTAAGTGATACTTGATCCGAATCGACTAGACCGTGTCCGATCATCACGTGAGACGGAGTAGTCATTAACGGTGAACATCTTCATGTTGATCGTATCTTCTATACGACTCATGTTCGACCTTTCAGTCTTCCGTGTTCCGAGGCCATGTCTGTACATGCTAGGCTCGTCAAGTGAACCCTAAGTGTATTGCATGTGTAAATCTGGCTTACACCCGTTGTATGCGAACGTTAGAGCCTATCGCACCCGATCATCACGTGGTGCTTCAGAACAACGATCCTTAGCAACGGTGCACTGTTAGGGGGAACACAATTCTTGAAATTTCCAGTGAGAGATCATCTTATTTACTACCATCGTTCTAAGTAAACAAGATGCATAAACATGATAAACATCACATGCAATCAAATAAAGTGACATGATATGGCCAATATCATTTTGCTCCTTTGATCTCCATCTTCGGGGCACCATGATCATCTTTGTCACCGGCATGACACCATGATCTCCATCATCGTGTCTTCATGAAGTCGTCTCGCCAACTATTACTTCTACCACTCTGGCTAACGTTTAGCAATAAAGTAAAGTAATTACATGGCGTTATTCAGTGACACGCAGGTCATACAATAAATAAGACAACTCCTATGGCTCCTGCCGGTTGTCATTTTCATCGACATGCAAGTCGTGATTCCCTATTACAAGAACATGATCAATCTCATACATCACATATATCATTCATCACATCTTCTTGGCCATATCACATCACATAGCACATGCTGCAAGAACAAGTTAGACGTCCTCTAATTGTTGTTGCAAGTTTTTACGTGGCTTCTATAGGTTTCTAGCAAGAATGTTTCTTACCTACGCCAAAACCACAACGTGATATGTCAATTTCTATTTACCCTCCATAAGGACCCTTTTCATCGAATCCGATCCGACTAAAGTGGGAGAGACAGACACCCGCCAGCCACCTTATGCAACTAGTGCATGTCAGTCGGTGGAACCAGTCTCACGTAAGCGTACGTGTAAGGTCGGTCCGGGCCGCTTCATCCCACGATGCCGCCGAATCAAGATTGGACTAGTAACGGCAAGAGAATTGAACAAAATAAATGCCCGCAACTTATTTGTGTTCTACTCGTGCAAGATGCTACGCAAAGACCTAGCTCAGATGCCACTGTTGGGTAACGTAGCAGAATTCAAAAAATTTCCTATGCTTCACCAAGATCAATCTAAGGAGTCATCTAGCAACGAGCATAAAGGAGTGCATCTACATACCCTTTGTAGATCGCGTGCGGAAGCGTTCGAAGGAACGTGGATGATGGAGTCGTACTCGTCGTGATCCTCGTCACCGATGATCCCAGCGCCGAACGGACGGCACCTCCGCGTTCAACACACGTATGGTACAGCGATGTCTCCTCCTTCTTGATCCAGCAAGGGGGGAGGAGAGGTTGACGGAGATCCAGCAGCATGACGGCGTGGTGGTGGATGCAACGGGAAAAGCTGCAGGGCTTCGCCGAGACCCTGCGGGAGGAGTAGGAGGTGTA
>LR738709.1:623238826-623265089 GCA_902687465.1 Secale cereale | reverse complement strand
GGGGCTGAGGTGCGGCTGCTCTCTCTCCCCCCCACTATATATAGGGGGCCAGGGGGGGCGCCGACCCTAGGAGATCCAATCTCCTAGGGGGGGCGGCCAAGGGGGTGGCTTGCCCCCCAAGCCATAGGGGGGCGCCCCCACCCCTAGGGTTTCAACCCTAGGCGCAGGTGGGAGGCCCATGGGGGGTGCGCCAGCCCACTAGGGGCTGGTCCCCCTCCCCCCTACAGCCCACGGGGCTCTCCGGGATGGGTGGCCCCACCCGGTGGACCCCCGGGACCCTTCCGGTGGTCCCGGTACACTACGGGTGACCCCCCGGAACTCTCCCGATGGCCGAAACTGGACTTCCTATATATTATTCTTTACCTCCGGACCATTCCGGAACTCCTTGTGACGTCCGAGATCTCATCCGGGACTCCGAACAACATTCGGGTTTCCGTGTGCATATATCTCTACAACCCTAGCGTCACCGAACCTTAAGTGTGTAGACCCTACGGGTTCGGGAGACACGCAGACATGACCGAGACGACTCTCCGGTCAATAACCAACAGCGGGATATGGATACCCATGTTGGTTCCCACGTGTTCCTCGATGATCTCATCGGATGAACCACGATGTCAAGGATTCACTTAATCCCGTATGTTATTCCCTTTGTCTATCGGTACGGTACTTGCCCGAGATTCGATCGTCGGTATACCGATACCTTGTTCAATCTCGTCATGGCAAGTCTCTTTACTCGTTCCGTAATCCATCATCCCGTGACTGACTCCTTAGTCACATTGAGCTCATGATGATGTCTTACCGAGTGGGCCCAGAGATACCTCTCCGTCATACAGAGTGACAAATCCCAGTCTCGGTTCGTGCCAACCCAACAGACACTTTCGGAGATACCCGTTGCGTACCTTTATAGCCACCCAGTTACGTTGTGACGTTTGGCACACCCAAAGTATTCCTACGGTATCCGGGAGTTGCACAACCTCATGGTCCAAGGAACAAATACTTGACACTGAAAAGCTTTAAGCATTACGAACTATACGATCTCGTGCTAGGCTTAGGATTGGGTCTTGTCCATCACATCATTCTCCAAATGATGTGATCCCGTTATCAATGACATCCAATGTCCATGGTCAGGAAACCGTGACCATCCGTTGATCAACGAGCTAGTAACTAGAGGCTTACCTGGGACACGTTGTGGTCTATGTATTCACACATGTATCGCTGTTTCCGTACAATACAATTCAAGCATGAATAACAGACAATTATCATGAACAAGGAAATATAATAATAATCCTTTTATTATTGCCTCTATGGCATATTTCCAACATTTACGATCATGCCAAGGGATCCCACCCCAAGGAGATGAAATTATTGATGCATCTCAATGACACAATCTTAATTGAAAGGTATCTAAAACCTTTACATATTAGCCAAATTATGGACTTGGTAATGTTTCTGTTCATGATGATTGGGCAACTGGATACATGGTTCTAGGAAATTGTATAGTTGATTGTGGGCAACTATGACACCTGGAAAAAATGACAACGAACATACACATGTTCATTTTTAGGGGTTCACAGATAAACTTAATCCCATAAAAAACTTCATGGTTTTAGTTATGTCCCCATGACCAGCTTCACCCCGCCACCCTCTATGATCATTCTCCAAGTGTTTACGATCATATCATTGGATCCCACCCGAAGAGAAGAAACTCTTAACACACCACTATGACACAAACTTAATTGAAAGGTATCTAAAACCTTTAGATATTGGCCAAATCGTGGTCTTGGTAATGTTTCTGTTCATGAGGATTGGGCAATCGGATACATGGTTTTAAGCAACTGTATTCTTAATTGTGGGCAACTATGTTATCTTTCATGTATTGTGCATCAAAAGGGGAATCCAAGTATCTTTTTCTGTGTATTTTTGTTGCTTTTGTTGTGTGATAGTTTTACGGAAATCCAACCGTGATTTGTGTGGTTGCCGAGGTCGCCTGCTGCCACCCTCTGATGGAGAATCACGGTGAGGCACGAGTGAATCCCCTCCCCTTTCTCCCATCGTCTCTTCGATGGTAACCGTCAGCAAAATGGGGTGGGGGCGGGGGCGTCTCTTCCACGAACTGCGGTGGTTATCTCTTTTCTGTTTTTTTGGAAGGGGCCTCACCATACCTTTGGTCTCCATACCAGATAGGAAAGCACCTGCGCGTGATTTGTGCCAAATCGAATGGCCTGGGAGGGTGCGCTCGACGTCTCCAAATACTGCAGTTGCACTAATAAGCATTTGGGGATGACTTATATGTGAATTTAGTGAATAGAATAGTCATGGGAGACAGCTTATAATGACTTCTCATTGATAGGCAATCATAGTAGGCAAACTAAGAAGAAGTTGTTTTCCTGTAGCACTAAAGTTGTCTCTTTAGCACCCAAAGTTGCTGAAAATAGAAAGTTTGTCGAAACATGTCCACATGGAATGTAGTTTTGAAGAACTCGTCGCGAGAAACCCAACGATGGAAATGAATCTGAATTCCGATACTTGAATTAAAAGTTATGGCTTTTTAATTTTTTATTAAGCCCAAATAAATGCACGTGCTTGTCCTTTATTGACTAATTTGTGTAAAGTAGGCAGTGTGATGGGATGAGAAACATATACTTTCCTTTTCCAGAGTGTAATGATGAGATGCTAATTACTTGTTTTGTAGTGTGAGCTTTTTATCGAGTACTGCGTGCGCTCGCGACGTCCATTGAGCGCAGCTGCATGAATTAGTATTTGGGATATTTTATATATATTATAGAAATAACCTTCGTAAATTTCAACCCAATTTGAGAAATTTTATTTTTGCATAAAAATAACACCATTATAATTCCGCTGAAAACAATGTCAGTCCGGGTTAGTTTCATTCACATGCAAATTAGAGTCTAAAACAAGATCAAAACTGTTTGGAAAAGTAGATACGTTTGGGATGTATCAGTGAACACTCAACGGAGGCGAAATAATCGCCTCCGGGAGAATGAAACCCTAACTAGAGGAAAAGAAAAACTGGCCTCACTTCTTTCTTTTCCACTTTTTTTTACAGGATGGATTAGGGTTTGTTCAACTATTCCACGGCCTAGAGAGTTTCTAAGCAAGTACGGCCCAATCAACTAGCCATGACCCATGGGCCAGTGCAGCCGCAGCAGAGCCCCTGACAGAAGAAACACAGCGTCCACTCAACATAGAAAAAAAAAGGGGAGAAACAAACGCAACGCTCCGGCCGCCGGCAGCAACGCCTGCCATCCTCGACGGCGGCGGCAGCCATCTCACCGTCTCCCCTCTCCCGGCGTCCAATCCAGCCCTCCCACCATCCCATCTCCCTTCCCCTAGCAGCCACCGCATAGAGCACAGACCCGGCTCCCCTCCCTCCCCTCCCCTGCTACGGCAATTTGGATCTAGACCAGACTCCCTCGACCCCTCCTCCCCATCCACGGCACGGTCGGGCGAAAGATACTCACGATGGATGGATATGCAATCCTTCCCTCTGACCAGGTACACACATGAATTTTTTTCCTATGTATGTGAGGAAAAAGGCATGTCATGTGCTGATTGTTTTGTTTGTCAGTTTTCTCATCGAGGCTTTGTTCTTCAACATATTCCATACACTTTAGGTTGCTGGCAGATGTATCTCAATTTATTTTTCTTCTTGTGATAGAGTTGAAGTGAAAATGAACTTTGTGAAATTGCTGTAGGTTCTAGAGACAGAAAGGGTCATATAATTGAACAAGTCAGGAAAAGAAATCGCAAACACATAGTGATTGCAGCCATTGGGTCTCAACCTGACGACTGTAGAAACCAGAGAAAAAAAATTGGACCCCTAAAATAAAATGTATCTTGGATTCTTGGGGCTAATTAGGTGGCGAAGCTTGATCGGAATATCTTACTAGTATATATGTTCTAAGAGCTTAATATGTTTTTTTTATTTGCATTCAGGAACAACCAGTAATTGGTGCGGATTGGAGTTCAGGGGCACTGTCAGATGAATTGGAGATACATGCAAACTCAGCGGACCTTTCGCTGCAGCTTGCTGAAGAACAAAGCCAGTTACATGATATTCTGGGAATCAATGAGATGCCAATTAATGACATAGGCAGTGGAAGTGATTCAGACGGCAGCTCTGGTAATGAGACGGATAAAGAACCAGGGAAGTACTACTATCCTGGTTTTGAGGAGTTGGTTAATCCAATGCCACCAGAAGTTGGAATGAGATTCCCAACCCTTGAAGATGCGACCCGATACTATAGTGCACATGCTCTCCTGTCTGGTTTTGTGGCAATTAGGGGACCGAATTTTATGAGAAAGAAGTTTCACGTGGAATGCAACCGGAGCCGCAAATTGGCACCATCTCAGGACCTGAAGAGGAAGAGGGAAGTATATTCTGTGAATAAGGCACAGTGTGAGGCAAGGGCGGTCGTGAAGCCTGTTAAGGGGCAATGGGAGTTCACATCAGTTCGGAGTGAGCACAACCATCCGTTATGCCCAAGCCCGTCACTCACAAAATTCTTCCTTAGCTGCAAACACATGTCAGCTGAAGAAAAATCGTTTTTAAGAGCTCTGCAACAAAGTAGTATACATCCCAAGAAAGCTATGAAGATCTTCAAGAGAATGAGAGGTATTTTGGGGAGCTTACCATTCAACACAAAAGATGCGAATACGTCACAGTGTGCAGAACAACAGGGAAAACCAAACTCGGACGTAGAAACAGCAGTGAAGCATTTGAAGGAACTGGAGCTGCAAAACCCATGTGTTTCCATCACCATGCAAACAGATGAAGATAGCATAGTCAGGAGTCTTTTTTGGACTGATGCGAGGTTGAGGGTTAATTATGAGATCTTCGGAGATGTCTTATCATTTGATACCACCTATAGCACAATTAGTCACAATATGCTTTTCACTTCTATTAGTGGAGTGAATGAGCATGGAAGAACTCTCGTGTTTGGATACGCCTTGCTACAGGATCGGAAAGCTGAAACCTTCAAATGGATGTTCCAAACATTCTTCCATGTAATGGGAGGGAAAATGCCAAGAGCAATCATAACAGACCACGATGAAGCTATAGCAAAAGCAATTTCAGAGGTCATGCCACAAGTAAAGCACAGGTTTTGTAAGTTCCACGTAATGAGGAAAGCACGGGAAATGCTTGGAGGCTTCATAGCGGCAAGGGGTAACATAAGTTCAGAGTTGCGTGCCCTAGTTAACAACTCTCTGACAGAAGCAGAATTTGAGGAAGGATGGGCTGCACTGATTGAGAGGTACAGTGCAAGTGGAAATGAGTACCTGCAACTCCTGTGGGAAACAAGGAAAGAGTGGGTGCCTGTTTATTTCAGAGAAGATTTCTATCCATTTGTGGAAACGACTGGATGCTGCGAGGGGGCAAACTTATTATTCAAGGACTATGTGCTTCCTAAGGACAGAATAGAGAAGTTCCTTGAAAGATATGAAGACGTACAAGAGAGGATAATGGAAACGGATGATGAAGATAGGCTGCAATCAAGAACTGAACCTTCATGTTTCTCAATGCAGCCAATAGAAAAGCATGCAGCACGCATTTACACAAGGCAGATATTTCTGAAAGTGCAGAGGGAGCTACTCCATTCTACAGCATTCAACGTGCAGGAGATACAGACGGGGACAGTGTACAGACTGGAAAAGGTGTCCGCCTACGAGAACCCAGAGTTTGACAGAAATTCCTTCGAGCTGTTAGTCGAACCCAGCACCAATGCAATCAAATGCGAATGCGCAAAGTTCACGAGGGATGGTATACCGTGCTGCCACATATTCAGACTTTTCACACAATTTGGGGTCAATGAAATACCAGGGCAATACATAGTGCCCAGGTGGACTGCCAAATTTAAGGAAGAGCAGATGAAACAGTACAGGGAGAAATGCTTGGACAGCCATGGCATGGACCAATCAGAAAATACCATGAGGTATGCAATGCTGCTGAGTAAAGTAGCTGACATTGGCAAAGAAATATGCAGTGATGGCTCGAAATGCGATAAATTCAGGCTGGAACTGGACACGATTCAGGTGAAAACTGGAAACAGCGGCATGAGAAACACCTGCAACTAATGACAGTTAGACTCTGCTTGTCGTGTATGCGGGCTCTGAGAACGGTGGCTTTGGCAGCAGCAGCGGCTGGGCACTGGCGCTCCCGTGAAGTTGCTATTGGCTGAATCAACAAGAGCCTGTTGTCAACTGTTGATGGACATCAGCAACCAGGACGAATCTTAGTTAGGAGAGTCAGTTAAATAGTTGTCGTTGAGACTCATGTTAATGAAGTAGAACAGTTAGGTTTCAGGAGATAGGTTGTCTATCCGTGTTGTGTCCAGGATTATACTGGCATGAGTCTACCTTTACCTGCGTTTTCTTATGATATGCTTCACATCCTCAGAATTGCATAATGTCAACATGGCTGATACTCCTACTTTACCAAACAATTAAACATCTAAGTAGCAATCACTTAGTGTGAATGTCGGCTGCAATTAGTGTGAATGTCGGCTGCAATTTTCAGAGAAGCCCAAGCGCCTTTTGCTGGCCACCATGTTAAGCAAAGCGAGCTTCTAGTAGGCATATCGTTGGAATGAGTTCTGCAAAGAAACACACATGAATCGTTTACTTGCAGGGCTGACCAAGGTTCAGACATGCTCACTTCACCTGATGATTCAGAAGCCCAAGCGCCTTTTTGCTGGCCACCATGTTAAGCAAAGCGAGCTTCTAGTAGTCATATCGTTGGAATGAGTTCTGCAAAGAAACACACATGAATCGTTTACTTGCAGGGCTGTAAAGAGGGGCAAAAAAAGAAAGACCAAGGTTCAGACATGCTCACTTCACCTGATGATTCAGGTGTAGCATGTGACGACCCAAGTTGTCACAGAGCTTTTCATCACTACGATGGTCTTTTTTCAGTGTGGGGTGAGAGAGGCTCGAACTCTCGACCTCAGGATCACTCGCATTTATTTCAGCTATGAGACCTACGCGCTAGCCAACTGCGCCACCACCCCACTGTTGTTTTGGAAGCGAAACAAACTCCCTAATTCAGCACCAAGGACAAGACGACAGACAAGGCCGACGGAAACCAGCAGGTTGTCGCTCAGCCAGGTGCGCTCGTCCTGTCGTCCACCTCCGCCAGAAGCCTTCTTGGAGTAGCTGCACGTCAGCATGTTTGCCCTGGCATTCTCAGCCGAGGCAGACCTGAAGCCCGCGGCGGTGGCGCTGGTCGTAGCCATTGCTGCTGATAGACGTGTGCTCTCTCTCTTGGGGGATATTCAGCAGGTGACAGTAGGATAGGGGTGCCAAGGGTTTCTGATTGTATGTATGCAGGCAGAGGCAGTCCAGCATAATATTGCATCATCTTGGGAAATTCTGTGGAATGGACACAGCACAGATTCTTCCTGCTGACGGTTGAACGGAAGCAACCGTGTTTGCAGGGTGGACGTCAGGCATAACTACTGCCAGAAACGAGCCCAGGAAATGGTTTGTAGCTGATGGAGGACACGGCATGGTAAAAAATTACCATCTTTCGCACTCCGATTTCTGTGCGTGCTTCTAGCTACAGTGGTCAGTGGTCAGTAGTGGGGTGTCATTGATGTGATTTAGTCTTCAACATGAATTCAACATAAGGAACTAGTAAAAAATTATACCATTCTATGTGTTAAAGTTGTGTGTCTCATCTTATTAAATCTGAAAATGTGTGTGTTTGTATTTCTAAGAAGGCCATTTTTCAGATATATATATGTATACTTGCTACGTTACACGGATACTTGGATACGTATCGGATACGCGATACGGGGATACGCCCGATACGTCAGTTTTCTAAAAACATGGATACGGGGATACGTTCATATATTGATGTTACATATATTAATTATTACAAATATGAAGAAAAAATTAAGGAGCTTCTAGGTCAAAGCATGCCTCAATACGATTACTCCTTTCTTTTCTTGCACTTAGTCCACTTTCATTAATTGGCAGTGAGATTTGATCAGGTTTGCTGTTCAAATCAATGCATCGACTCTCTCTTACTTACCTTTCAATTGAATAAAAAACATTGACAGACATGTTTTCACATGAACTCATGCCCATGTTGGGAATCTTCAAAGGTGCGTCTTTATTATTGAGGTGATTTCACGTCGAACGAGGGGTTTCAGGTATCCAAAACGTATCGCAGAAGTAACCTAGGAGTATCAAACATTATTTTCTTTTTTTAATATCAAAATATCGAGGGATACTTACGGGATACGTATCGGGAAGTATCGGGGCAGTATCCGAGTATCGGGACAGTATCCGGCTGGATACGGGCACTTTCTGAAGTATCCGTGCAACGTAGTATACTTGATATGTATAATACCTGAAAGGTAAATTAGGCTCGTGTGCAGAATATTCTGGAGCCAAACATGTGTGTCGTTTAACACAAAAAATTACAATCCAACTATGTAGGGTGAATGAACTTGAATAAAATCATATTATACTGTGAATCATTTTCATGTTGTCAACATAAAAGGATGAACAAGGAGCTCCAAAGAACAATAGGCATGAAAGACATCAGGAAAACTCAACCAAAGTGTCTTTCAACGTTGCACAAAGAACTGAGAGAGCAGTAGCCTTCCATCATGTTCCCATGCCTAGTGCTCCTAGGTCCTCTTTCCTTCCTCTTCTTGTCCCACAATGAACATATCATCTGAATATATGCATATGTATGTATTTTCTTTTCTTTTTTCTAAAGCAATTTAGCAAACAAAAAGGAAGAGGAAGGAGTGCCTAAGAACGATAGGAATGAGAGGCATCGGGAAATGTCAAACTTAATTGTGACCTCAAGACTAGAGGTGAAGAACCAGCAAGTTAGGCTTTCCTCTATGTTATGCCCTCTCTTTCTTCCTCTTCCTAGCTCGCTTTTGAGATCAAACATCAAATATGTGCACACATATATTTGGTTTCTAAGCTAAAGTAACCAAGCAAGCCAAAAAAGGAAGAGGAAGGAGTGCTTGAGAACAATAGGAATGGGAGGCATCGGGAAACACCAAAGCAAGTTCTCACCTCAAACTCTAGAGGTGAAAACAAAACAAGTTAGGCTTTCCTCCATGTTCCCATTCCCACTGATCTTATGCCCTCTTTTCTTCCACTTCCCGGCCCGCCTTCAAGCTCTCAAGTTATCTAAATATGCGGACAAATGTCTATCATATCTCCATCAAATATATTGTGCAATCCAAAAGGAAGAGGAAGGAGTGCACAACAACGGTAGGAATGGGAGGCATTGGGAAATGATCCATGCCAAATATTTGCACCTCCAACACTAGAGGTGCTAACAAAAAAGCATGGCTTTCCTCCATGTTCCCATTCCCAGTGTTCTTGAGCTCTCTCTTTCTTCCTCTTCCCGGCTTACTTTCAGTGCCTAGAAATCTAGCGAAACAAAAGCTCAGGAAGGACAAGCTTGAATTGTTGGACCAAGTGTTTCATCTTTGAGGTATAAATATGCAGAACCTTAGAGGAGAAAGCAATGAAAACACCAGTGCATGAGGGCACCATTCTACATCCAATGACAATGGAGCCACATAATCACTAGCCCTGTCCTATTGTCCTCTACTCTTAATTTATAGCATGTGCGTAAAGATCTCTTCTGCTTACCTTTATTAACCATATCCGAAACTGGTACATAATATCCGTAACAACCTTTTTTAGAACGATATATGTATCATCATGTGCATTTAGTGTCAAAACATGTAGCAATAAGAAGTTATGAGCTAAAAATAATATGCATTTGGATAAATTAAACCCTCTAAGTAAACTTCTAACAAATACAAAATAATGGGCAAAGAAACACCGAAGTGACAATTAATTTGAACACATGGTACTTCGGACATGAGCTGCATTATTCCAGATGTCAGAATGTGATTATAGCATGATGAGAGAGATCTCATATATGCGAAACCAAAATGTCTATAGGTCATTTTATCAAGAAAAAATATGTATAGTCCTAAGTAATTTAGTATCCAAATTCTGCAGGCTGTACACAACTACATGGCACGAGAGAACAATAACAACAACAACAACGACGATAAAGCCTTTAGTCCCAAACAAGTTGGGATAGGCTAGAGGTGAAACTCATAAGATCTCGCGGCCAACTCATGGATCTGACACATGGATAGCAAGCTTCCAAATATAGGAAAAACATATCTTCAAAGAAACCATCAGCCTCAATCCCTAGAGGAAAATCACATGAAGGTATAGTGATCACATATTCAGTCTAAACTCATTATACACATAGTATTTTAAGAACAAGGTTCGGACACAAAAGAAGAATAAGACCCCGAAGAGAGTATGCTAGTCCGTCCACCCATCGAAGTACTTTCCGGTTCAAACGAGAGGCACGCTCAGAAATGGGTCACTTGATCACTTTAACTACTGGAGTGCCATTCTTTTCCGAGCGCTGGCGCATCTCGGTATCACTGCCACGTGGGACACGCGGGCCCAACGGTCAGGTCAAAAAATTCAGTCAACGGTAGGATGCCGAGCAGGACGAGAAAGCTCTCGGCAAAGAAAACCCATCATATTATTCCTTTTAAAAACTTATCAAATACTCCCTCCGTCCCATAATATAAAAGTGTTTTTGACACTATACTAGTGTCAAAACCTACTGTGGCTTTTGCATCATGTCCTACTAAAACGCCTTCTTTCTCCACGAAAAAGAGAATACATGCGACATCACTCCCTGAATCTGAGGCACCAATGAGGCCTCGGAAGATTATTATTTTTTGAAATGAGGCAAAAGATTTGCCTTTTTCATTGATCAAGAAGAAGAGATTTTCCCGGTTAATTAGAGGAAAACCAGGCGAAAACCGATACACAACCCCACAAGGCGCACAAACAGCCGACCTGACCACAAACAAATGCCAAACAGTCGACCGAAGCGCCGAGGACATGAAGCCTGAAGAGACATAAGAATAATTTGAATGGTGATTTCAAGAAGGCAAAGATAAAGATTTGGCTTCTGATATACTGACAGTTATTTCATTGTAACCGTTTGTGTTTTTGGTGAAGGGAAGGAGAGCATGAAGAAGGTGGCACTTCTGAAACGTTAAGTGAACCACCAGCATTGGCCACACCCTTGTTAAGTCATACCAAGGCCATCTAATTAATGAGATCAGGGAGATGTTAGGAGAGAGGGAGCTTGTTTTGAGCAAGATTGATAGCATGCAGAAGAGGGCTGCAAACTGATTAGCCTATTTGTCGAGAGCGGAGCACCTGACCGACTTGTGGTTGCAGAATGCTCCAAATGCTCTGGTTAGCCTGCTGGCTACCGATTGTAATCCTGCCACTTAATTTATAAAGCTCCCATCTCCACCGTAATTTTTTTAACGTTTTCTGAACACTTATGGGTCTTTTTTCATGTTCAAAATTCTGTGCTTACTAAAATAAATAGCAGAGAAAGAAAACGAGGAAGATATGCATCGCTTTGGCTATGGTTGTTAGTATCTACTCCCTCCATTCTGATTTACTCGTCGTGGTTGTAATTCAAATTTGAACTAAAACCACGACGAGTAAATCAGAACGGAGGGAGTACAACAATTATACAATAGCTAGCCCCCGCAAAAAAATAGCTAGCCTGATCTGGATACATGAGTTGTTACAACCGATTGGCCTTGATACGCAAGACACAATCTTAACACCCATATTTGCGATTTTGAAACTTGATGTATTTATGTATCCATATATGTTGAATATATGGTTTGTGCATGTATATTGTATGTCCGGCCCACCTCCTAGTCTTTGTATAGTTGAGGTTGTGGTTCACTTTGTACTCCATATATACGTGTGCTATGCACCGATCGATACATCGAGTAGCATTGCAAAAGCTCTCATCTCCAACATGGTATCATACCTGTGATCCTGAACCCTAACCCTTTGACGCCGCCGCGATCCAATCGCCGCCGCATAACGCCGCCGCTGTCACCACCCGCCGCCGCTGCTGTCGCGTCCCTACGCCGCCGCCCGTGACCAGCCACCGCCTCTTCTCCACGCTTCCGCCCACCCCAAGCCGCGCCGCCTACCCGCGCCGCCGCCCCTAGCTGCGCCGCCCCACGCCGCACCGCCTCTTCCTTTCCGCGCCGCCCTCCCCGCGTGCCGCCGCCCCCACCTCCCCTCTCGGCCTCATGGCCTCCCCCAGTTCTTTCGGCACCACCTGCAGCCACCGCACCAACCCGTTCGACGGTCCCGACCCCGTCGTCATCCGCGATCTCAACATCCTCGCTCGTGTTCCCGTTGTCCTCGATCATCTCACCTCCACCTACTATTCCTGGAAGACTTACTTCTCCCTTGTGTTCCATGAGTACAACCTCCGGGATCACATCGATGGCTCCATGGATTCCCGCTTCATGGAGGACGATGAGGAGTGGACGTCCATCGACGCCACTCTCATCCGTTGGTTCTATACCACTATCTCGAAGGACCTCTTCCACACGGTGCACTACTAGGAAAAGGCCTATTAATGGCGCACCTAATTTGGCCATTAATGGCGCATTAGTGGTGCGCCATTACTAGCACGCCATTAGTATTTGATACTAATGGCGCACCTCTGGTGCGCCATTAGTATCTGGTATACTAATGGCGCACCTCGGATGCGCCATTAGTGTGCACCTTAGTGCGCCATTAGTATGCCTCACAGGGGCCAGGTGCTATGGCATACTAATGGCGCACTAAGTATGATGCGCCATTAGTAGTATCCGCACAGTAATGGCGCACTGCCTGTTAATGCGCCATTACTATGCTTTGGCATACTAATGGCGCACTTTTCTCTGATGCGCCATTAGTATGAATATTAGGTTTTTTTTAATATTATTTTTCTATTTTTTTTTCACAGATTACAAAATGTATAATTGCACAGAATATAGACAGCACACATCAACAACACATTCATCGAATACAATAGAAGATTAATCTCTGAATACAATTCATCATATTAGTCTCCGAATACAATTCATCGATCATATTAGTCTCCGAATTGAAAAGACCGAACAAAGATAGAACAATATATTACAAGTCTCGAGATCGCGAGTAGCGAGTTTGTCTTCGCATTACAAGTCGATATCGATCATCTAAACTACCATCACATAGAAGAGAGCTGCGGTCGTCACGATGAGCATCATCACGATGAAACTCGTTTTCATCCGGTTCCTCCAACGCTCCCTCCCCTCTCCCGCTAGATAGCGGGCGTATCTAGATTCGGCCTCGGCCCTAGTGGTGTACCCTTTGTAACTGTTACCGCTGAATCGGTGAACCTGTCTCCGACACTCCTCCCAGTCGTCGTAGACTCCGGGAACCTTACCCTTGTACACGACATACGACGGCATCGCTATATATATGCACTAGCCAAACGAAACGTTAGTATCAATTCACAGACAATTCATAAGCAATATATAAGTATGTAACAGAACGATCGAAAGAGAAAAGCAAGACATTAATAGCATCGATTACATCTAAGTGGAACGACTCTCGAAACCAAAGAGACATACTACAAGTTCATTAAAGTTTAATTACAACAAGAGCCAATCGATGTTTCAGAACTAGACACAGCATCACTGCTTTCGACTCGACTCAATGCACCGGAGCGTGGATGAAGCCGCCGTCTATCGTGGGAGTCATGAAATCACGGGCGTTGTCAGCCTGCATTTGTAGCATTGTGTCGATGTCACTGTTCGACGGTTGATTCCTGAGGTAGAACAGCCCCGAGGTACGAAGGACATCTTGATGGATGATTTCCGCAAACTCCGACTGGATGCGAAAGAAATCTTGTCTGATGTCCGCGTCCTGGATTGCCGACATGCGCGCGGCCCAATCTTTGAGCTTACTCGGTAGCAGAAGTTGATGATGGTCCCGTACGATCGCCCGCATGTGATGGATGGCGTAGTAGGCACCCTTCTGACCGCCAGGCGGCTGCTTGACGCAGCAGAACGTCGTGTTGTGGGAGAACACGTGCTTGCCGTACTTACGAGTTGTCCTGGTGAAGGTGCCTCCAGATTTGGCGTAGCCGGCGAGAACATCATCAAGAACCTTCTTGACATTTGTGTAGTCTACAGCCGACTTACGGTCCGGGTCGAAATACGTGGCCATGGAATATTTGGGGCTTAGTAGGATGAGCGTGCACTGTGTGTCACTGCAGAAAACACGGAATGTTAAAAGAAGAACGATCGAAATCTAAGAATTCATATGTTATGGGGCGGTTGAGGCGGAGGACTTACTCGGGAAAGTAAGGCACGAGGAAGTTATCCTTATCTCGGTTTGCCAGAATGACGCCTCCGAGGTAAGAACTCGCGACTTGCCGGTCCCCAGCGCTGCCCAAGATCTTGGCACGCATGTAGAAGGGGTCGACTATCACGATGTCCGGGGTCTTGTCGCGAATGATCCGCATCTCCATACTCAGCGAAAATAGCCGAACGAAGGTGTAGTGCAGCGGATGAAGGTTCAACATAGCGTGGATGTCATCAAACCGCAGCACGATCGTACCCCCGATGGAGTTATCCACAAAGCCCTTGCCCTCCGGCACCTTGGCCGCGAAAACCGGGTACGCCACATCCTTCTGTGTGAGACGCCGCTTCTCCAAAGAAAGAACACTGTCATGCAGACTCCGCATGGCACCGGTTGCAGCATCGAGCATATTTGTCGGTAGCATCGGCCTACCCGCCACATGCACCCTCCTCATTACATCCTCAGATGAAGGTGGCCCGTCCTGAGCACGGATCGTACTCGGTGCCGGCTGGCTCGCACCCTTGTTAGTTTTTCTTTTGCGTGCCTTCTTCTTGATCTCCTGAATTGGGACCGAGTTCTGCTCAGAGACCGCCTTCTTTAGTGTGTTGGGGCTGATCATATTTCGCACCTCGCCTATCTGAGGCTCGGTGAAATCGGCAGCTGGAGGCGTCTCCTGAGAGCTGAACGGCAGATGACGCCTGTTGTAACTTGGCTTCTCCGCGGTACCGGCTTGATCGCGCACGTCTTTTGTTGGGTTGGGTTCTTGAGAAGGAGCCCCCATGAAGTCGTCACCGTACCCATGATCGGCAAAGTAATGATCGACGTTGGCAAATGTATCGTCGTCGTCGTCGTTCTGATCCTGTGCCATATGCATGTTTGGATCCAGTGGCATAGGGATGTCCGGCACCGTTGCGGCGGACTTGCCATGGGGACGACTTGGTGCCGGCACGACTGGCGGTGTTGTCTTTGGTGTGGTTTCACCCGCCCCCAAACGAATCTGGCTCTTCGGCCAAAGCAGGGGCCAGCTCAGGCAGGCGCTGAGGGTCATGACGTCATCATCGTCGGCCCCGACGGGTCGAATCGGAGGTAACACGTCGTCGCAGCCTGGCAGCACCCGAACCAGTTGAACCCTAAACAAGTTGGGTGGCATCTGGGTACCGTGGAACAAGGGCTGGCCCGGTTGAACGATTTTGCCCTTGGCGACATCGACCAACTCGTTGTTCACGAAGTGTAGGAGAGTGCACGGAACGTCGGCGGCGCCCTGCGAAAACATGTAGGGCGTCAGGGATGCCCAGTCAAAGGCAAGGAGATGAAGTCCTCGGCCGAGAGAGGCTTAATTAGTTACCGTGATGATGGCGTCGAGCTCGGCTAATGTCGAGGCACCGCCAACGGCGGGCGTGCAGTTGACGGAGGGGCCGCTTGCTGCAGAGGTGCCGGCCGGCGTACACACGGGTGCATTAAGCTCCCGTGCCGGCGTCGGAGACACCAATGCCGCCTCCGCCGAAGACACCAATGGCCCCGCCATCGCGTTCTGCGAGTTGCTGGCCGTGAAGCTGGGAATCGGGGGCGGCCCCTGTTGGCCGCCAGCAATCCACGCACTCAACCCCTCGATCAAGGTAGGCACAATGGCGGTGATCGTCGCTCCGAGCTGTTGTTGCACTTGCTCTTGGACAATCTCCGGAATCCGCGCCACCTGTGCCTTGAGTTCTTGAACCTCGCGCGCCTGGCTTTCCGAGCTGGTCTTTTTCTCCTTTCGCCCACTAGCGTTATAGTATGACGACCATTTTGTCGACAAGCCTTTGCCGGCCACACGACCAGCTGACGTCGGCTTCTCGAGCTTATCCTTGTTCTTCATTACATTCAACGCCCTATTTAGAGTCGTGTCCCAAGGGCCGCTCTTAGTCGACCCCGCGCTACTGCTTTCAGTCGCCTGCGGAAGGAATGTGAATCATTTAGAAATTTGGCTTCATTAATTAGAATGCAACCATATGGAGCTAATTACGCGGGGGTGTATTCCTTACCAGAACAAGCTCAAGCGCCCTGGTCTTCGGATCCGTGGTCAGCTCCTTTGTTTTCGGGTCCTTCTTGTACCGGGCCCTGATAAAGTTCCTGGTCTGCTTGTCACCGTATTTGTCGAAGAGGGGCGGTAGGCCTTGCTCGGCACGGTCCGCCTCCTCCTTGTCCCATATAGGCTCCGCCACTCTGTAACTGCTGGGACCGAGTGTGTGTTCCCCTAAGTTGAGCTCCCGCATTTCTTTCCCCCACTGACTTGATTCGGAGTGTGAGGCGCTCGAGCAAGTGATCTTGAATTCGTTGTAGTCATCTTCGGTGATCGAAGGATGTTTCTGCTTGATCGTCTCATAACTCTCACCTTTCTTGATCATTATCTTCACATTGGTTTTCCAAGTAGACAGGGCCTTGCTCATCTTCGTGAGGGCAGCATTGTTCACTTTATTCCCTTTGAGGCTTGTGTTATCAAATTGAGCGGGGAACTTGTATCGTTCGTGCAGCTTCGTGAAGAGGAGGTTGCGGTAATTCGCGTTGTCAGGATGCCTCAGGTTCTCGCTGTTGATCGATACGGTGCTCCGGAGAATGCACCCGAGCTGAATCGAGTACCCCTTGACTATTCGTTCGGGCGCCGTTGGATTCCCGTCGGGGTCCACTTCAGTAACTTCCTCCTTGAGGGTGCGGAGCATGGTCGGGCGCCGGTCCTTCCGTTGCCTCTTCGGTTGGCTGCCATCTATGCGTGCACCGCCATCATCAGTGGTGGCATTCTCGGCGGCACCATCAGTGGTGGCATCAGTGGGGTCATCCTCCGCGGTACCATCAGTGGTCTCAGGATCGGTGTGGAAGGCGGCGTCCTCATACAAGTGAGGTTGTTCCTCCATTTCCTGGGACAGCTCCCAGAATGCCTTCCCGCCCGAACCGCCGGCCTCATCGTTGTTGGCCATGTTTCTCTCTAAATAGGAACAAAGTTTGGTCAAAAAGTTGGTTATTGTCAAGGAACAAGATCATGGTCTCATCATTTAGGGTTTGTCGACACCGAGGCATCCTAAAAGCTAAGCTTTTATAATTGAGGGTTTTTCGACGCCTAGGCACCCTAAAAGCCTAAGCTTTCATCATTTCGTTTTTTATCGACACCGAGGGACCCTAAAAGCCAAGGTTTCATAATTTATGGTTTGTCGACACCGAGGCATCCTAAAAGCTAAGCTAGGAAGGAGAATTGTAAGTTGGGCCTAATCACTTGGCTCTAATCACTTGATCCTACCTAATTAACCACTAAGATACCCCGGCCCATGCATGTAATGCCCAGGATGGAGTTATACCTCCTACGTGTCGAGGCACGACTTAAAGGCATAAATCCATCCTAGAATGATCTCAAGTTTGGTATCTTTGCACAACTCATGTAAAAGAGGGATTAAAAGCAAAAGGAGATAGTTGGCTTACACTCGCCACTTCACACAATACATTACATAAACAAACATCATTCAAAACATCACAACCCGACTACGGGTGAAGAACCAAAAGAAAGATACCAAAACAACATAAAGCCACAGGTCAGGATCGAATCCTAGTAGAAACCACTACTGAACATCGAAACGTCACAAGCAAACGGCCAAACTCTTCATCGAGCTCCCGGTGAAGAACTGATCCAACTCCTGCATCAAACTCGGCTGAACCTGCAACTGGTGTGGTGAAGTAACTGTGAGCCACAGAGGACTCAGCAATCCCGTTCCCGGGTAACAAGACTATTTAAGCCTTGGGTGAGGATAAGGCTGAAGAAAGAACGAGAGGTGAAGGAAACAAAACAAGAGTCTGCAGCAGCAACTAGCACTAACTTACGTAATAGAGAGCGAGAAGAGAAGAGCATCGGTCGAAAGATGATCATGAAGTGATCCTAACTAAAGCCGATCAAACATAACCCCACCGTGTTCAACTCCCGAATCCCTATTCGGAAATTGACAGTCACGGTACACACACTGGTAGTGTATTGAAACATTGTGTCAAGTTATCTACAACCGGAATTAACAAGCTCCCATCTGCCACATAACCGCGGGCACGGCTTTCGAAAGTTCAAACCCTGCAGGGGTGTTCCAACTTGACCCATTACAAGCCCACGATCCGCGGAGTCGCAACTCCATAGTTGGGAAGACCCGAGTATTCTCGGAATCCCGTGCTCAAGTTAAACCGAACTAAGGTAAGGCTAATCCAGCAAATCCTCCCGGCGTGCCGACACCCTGATAGTAGCCGCGCGTATCTCGTCTCAGGCCACGACCGGATGGGTGATCCCACAGGTTTTTACCAAACCTTGAGTTTTCCTCGAGGTGGCCCCGCGTAACCCCCGTTTCGGACCAACACTCATGTGGAGCACTGGCCCGGGGTTGTTGAATTAAAATAAAAGGGATAGCTAGTCCCATGCAAGTTTTATTAGTTATTAGGCAAATAGTACCAATGTTGGGACTTGCTGGAAAAGACTTAGCACTTAGCGGTTTATCAAGGGGGTCCCATACACCCCAACCGTGTTAGGAACGCATAATCAAGGAACATAACACCGGTTTATACGGTTCCTAACGGCATGAGTGGAACAAAACACCAAGCAAAAGGCTTAGCCTTCCACCCTTGCCAATATATAGATGATTTCATTTAAGCATTTATATAGTGTGATATAACCCAACCAAACTTCAACATGAAGCAAGCATCTTCGGTCTTCACCTGCAACTAGCAATGCTATAAGAAGGGCTGAGCGAAGCGTACTTAGCCAAACAACGGTTTGCGTAGGTAGGGTGGTTAAACATGGCAATGGTTACAAGTAGGAGGCTGACAAGAAGAACATGGGCATCGAGGCAAAACTACAGATCGAGACTTCTAGCAAGAGGCAAAAAATAGTAATGGTATCCGGGTTCGGTCATCTTGCCTGGGATTCCACAAGGGAGAAGAACGGATCCAAGAAGAAGACGGAGCAACAGTCGAGCGAAACCTCACAACTCCGGAACGAAACCGAAGCTAACAAGAGAAGCAACCGGAAAGAAAGAAACAACACGGTAAACACACAAGCATCAACATGGCATACGATGCACAAACAAGTATGATGCATGTCCGGTTTAAATATGCAAGGCATGGCAAAGTGCACAAACAAATACTACAAGTTAAGTGGAGCTCAATATGCAACGAGTTGCATATTGACGAAACACCACATATTAATTATTTAGTTGACTCTCGTTTATTAACAAGACAAGATTAAATGTTTTTGACATGGCAAGAGGTGAAACATAATAAAATTACACTATTAAGACATTTTAAATGAGGCCGGAGAATAACAACAACATATCCGGAAAATCCCCATGAGCATGTTTAATAATTATAAGCAAACAACAATTTAACATATCAATGTTTTTAATCATGATGCGGATGACATGATCAAGTTTATGCAAGTTTATTAAAAAGGTTGACTTAAGGAGATATGAAGCATTTGTCACCGTGGTGGAAAGAAAAGGTGCCACGGCAACGATCCGAAAATGATGCAACGCATCATATCGGTTCCGGTATCTCGTTGAGAGACCGATGCAAAACAAAAGGTGGAGTGAACGAGATGAAAGTGGGTGGATCCCGTCACCGGGTTCCCACGAGTCGGTGACGAGGCAACCGAGGAACAAGACAAAAGGTCGGAACGGGCACGAAGCACACACGGGAGACATTTCATACAACACACAACAAGCATGCATCACACGGGTCACGTCTCGGGGTTATACCTTCGAAGCGTGCGTTTCGGGGCGGTTCGAGACGTAGTGGAAGAAGAGGAAGTAGTCGTTCCGTCGGCGGTAGTTGTACTCGGGCGAGGGTAGAGGAAGTAGTGGTACTTGTCGCATCGGTAGGGGTACTCGTTCATGTAGTCGAACTTGACGGTCATCGGCGACTCGAAGGGGTACACGGGTCGTCGTTCTCGTACATGGTCATCTGTCCAAAATTACAGCAGGCACAAAACAAAAACAAAAACAACTACATCAGCAACTAAACGGTCTCCGCCACGGCGAGGAGGTTGCAGCAGCAGAAACCAGCACGGCACGGACAGCGGAGACGCTGGAAGTCGGGGCAGCAGTCGAGCTGCGGCGGAGCTCGGGAGGAGGCTGACAAAACAGGGACCTGGCCCTGTCCGCGGGGAAGGACGGGAGGCGGCCTGGCCGCAGTTGATGGAGGAGGCTCGCAGTCCTCGCTTCTGGCCGGCCGGAGGAGAGGCGAGGGACCAGAGGAAGCCGAGGGGAGTGGCCGATGGGGATCGGGCCAGAGAGAGGCGGGCGACGAGGAGGGGCTCGGGAGGAGCGAGGCGCAGAGAGATGCGCGAGGGAGAGATCGGGATCGAGGGAGACTGGAGGGAACGAGGGAAAGGGTTGCGGCGGGGGGACTGGGAGAGCGAGCGACTGCGGAGGGAGCTGGTGCGGGGCGCTCTAGGGTTCGGCGCAGGGAGGTGGCCTGGGCCGAAGTGAGGGGGGATGAGGCCCAAGAGAAGAGGTGGCTGAGCCCAGAGGGAAACGGGCCTGGGCCTGGAAAGGCTGGCTGCTCTCTGTTTTAACTTTTAGACAGAAATAAAACAAAAAGGAGAGAGCCAAAATAAAAGAAAAGAGTCAACGAACAGAATAAAAAGATGGACATTTTTATAAGGCTTTACGGATTAATTCCCACCTTACAAAAATAGTTCCAACAGAAAGGGAAGGTTTTTGGAAGAAACTTGAAGTGAAAAGACAATGGGGAAAATTATGCACGTGTGTTATGTTGATTCCGAAGCAAATGGAATACTTATTAATATAGCTCCCTAATATATTGAGAGGCTTTTATATGTTATAAAGAGAAGACAATCTTCCCTCGATTTAAATGGACCGAAGGTCCACACGATTTATTTAGGTTGAGATGCAAAATAAAATATGACATGATGGCATGATGCAATGCAAAAATAAAAACACAAGCACAAAAGAACACACGGGCAACCCGGAACATCTTGAACCTCGGGAAGCTTCTGGAATCTTCTGGGACGTCGGTCTCGGGCGTCACAACTCTCCCACACTAACAGAGGATCTCGACCCGAGATCCTAGAGATATCACCGGGTAAAAACGGAAGAGGAAGAGGTAAAACAAAGTTGCTTCTTTGACAGACGAGTGAAACCAAAGAACCTTGAGAGGTTGAACAAATTGAATAAGAGTACAATGGAGATGAACGAAGTTAAGAACACTCCGGTAAAAGGAGGACCAAGGAACATTATCAGAACCTTGAAGGTTGAAAGACATGAAACAAGAGCTCACGGACCAAAAGAATATGAAACTGCAATGGTATAGCCAAGGAATAAGAATGACAGAATTTGGACAGCACTCCGTCTGAAAATGGAAGGAATTAACAAGAATTTGAGGAGAAGGAATGATACTTGATGAAAACAACAACACATTGCCTCCGAAACAATTAAAAGAATGGCACAAGGGTAAGAAAGATTCAGACAGCACTCCGGTTAAAAAGATAGGCAAAACTAGATAAGATGATGGAACTTGAATGGAGAATACAACACTCCGGTTAAATGATAAGCAAGGGAAAGAACATGATCTCGATAAAACGATATGATTGTTAAAGAGAGCAACATCACAATGCCTCCGGAATGAAAGAATAGCATATAATCAATGAAAGAATTGAACGGAGAAGAAAATGACAACTTCTCTCAAAATTGAATTTGAGAGAGCATCCTTACGAAGAAGAGTTGAATAGAGTTGTTGGAAAAATCAACAACGAAAAGAATAAGCTTCATGTGGGCTTATGGAAAACATCTCAAAATTAAGAGGTGACAACCAGCCACTAACGGAAACATTTAACTGGATTGAGATTAACAAGGAGATGAAAAACTTATTTCAACGGAATGATAAATGAAGAACTTGGGTCATTTATAAGCACCACAATACAACAATCCTTAGGGAAAGCTTTAGGTGAAATACAACCCAAATCACTCCAACAGATAAAAAAAATGATGGGTTTTAAATATCTCATTCTTGATAACTCGTGAATCATGAAACATGAAGGAATTGTCAAGAATGACATAACACCATCTGAAAAGATAAGGTAGAAGGAATGCAATTGGAAGCATGATGAAGAATGCTTGAGCTCCAACAAGAATCTTGATGAATCCTTCGAGGATGAATTAAAACATGATGAACCACCATGAGAACTCCGGTAACGAAAGCATGAGAGTGAAAGATGAAAAGAATAAGATTCAAGGCCTGGATGAATTAGTTGGAGGTTTGAAATGATAAAATTGAAATAACATGGAGCTCCGGAAAACAAGATGAAGAATTTAGAACCAAGAATATGATATGATGAACAAGCTCCAGACAAAAGAATTAAATCACCTTGAGGAATAAGAATAAGAATTATGTAATGCATCTCCTTCACCAATTAAATTGATGACAACCAAAGAATTTGGCATACTACTTATTCTCGTTGGAAAGAATTAAAGAGAGATCTAGCACAAGCTTGGATAAAATCTTCAACATTGTACCGGTAGGATTATGAAAAGAACAAATGAATGAAAACGATAACAACGGAAATGTAAACTTGAAAGAACCACCGTAAGAATTAAGAGACGAACGAAGAGACATCAATGAAGAATATTTGGAGGACGAAGTTGAAAACTGAGAACGAAGAAATATCCTGAAATGATGGCCTTCGGAGGATCACAAAGAAAAGAATCCATGAAAAGCTCCGGACGAGTATAAAAGAATTCCTCACAATCGAAAACAATTATGAGGATGGCATGAAGCTAGAACCACAAATCTTCAAGAGAATTGGTCAAAATTTAAGAGAAACACTTCTCCGGTCTCCAAATGCTGAGAGTAAAGACGAGAAATGCCATGAAGAATTGTTGAGGCACTCCGGATGAAGAATTAAAAGGTTGAACCAATGATAAAAAGAATTTGAAAGCGATCTTGGGGAAGGCATGTGACTGATGTAAAATCATTCTTACGTCACACTTTGAAAAGAATTTGAGAATAACTCCGGAATAATTAGAAGAGTCAGGTAAGATCCTGGAAAAAACCTGTGGGTTAAGGCCCACTCAAAGAAATCACCGTTGGAAAAGATTGCTTAAGAGATATTGCACCGGTTGAATTAAAAGGCTTGAATAAGATAACAATCCTCAAGAAATAATTTGAATGGATTAAGAATGGAATTATGAATCTTCAGCACTCCGGATATGAATAGCAAGAGGAGAATGATTAATTGGTGCACCGGAATAAAAAGCATTGTGAAAAGAGGAAAAAGGATAAGAACAACACCGAAATCTTGAATTACATCCACCGGAAGAATTAGAGAACAAAAGAATGATGAACTTGAAGCTCTTCAGCATCTTCACGATAAATCACCGGATAAGAACACTGAAGGAAAAGAATGAAGAAACATCACATGAATAAAATGGATACTTCATTTAAGAATTTCTGACTCCGAGAAGAAGAAGGGTGGGAGGGTGGGGAAAACAAAGACAACTTGGGATGAACAAAATGGACACCGGTTGAAAAAAAGAATAACATGAAGATCTCGATGATTAAAAAGGACTAGCACTTCCATAGAAATATGAGAACACGGATTAAGAAAGGTATGGAATCAACATTTGACATCGAAGCAACTCGAATACCAGAATCAAAACAAAACAAAGGGTAGATATGTAGCAGAATCTTCACAATATCATCCGAACAGAGAATTGAACGAATGAATTCCGCAGTACATCAACTCGTCGAGAAGCCACTTGGAGAGCAAAAGATAAATAAAAAGGAACAAGGATCAGATAGAACAAATACAAGATAGAAGTTTCATTCGACATCTTCGTGCTGAAAGCTCATGGAACATGTTACAAAAGGGTTTTGCAATCCCCGGATCAGCATAGCCAAGGACCCTTTAAGATGCAACTCCCGATCAGAACAAGTCCATAAACCACTTCACTCAATGTAGAACCCCGAACTTCATATCGAGCATCCGTTGGAAGAATGCCTAGAACTACTAGATGAACCCACCTATAGATTTCCGAAAGTTTCCAGTTATGCAATCAGGTGTTGGGGATACACGGGAAGCACCGCGCAATCAACTCTAAACCTACATCCAGGTGTATCCATCCTTCAACACATAACCAGTCTTTCTCGGAAACTGTTTACCTCGGACCTTCGAAAAACATCCACTATAACAAGCTATGGCAATACTCTCGAACTACCTCCCCAGTACTGGGTGATGTCGGGGTTATCTTGCCACTGGCCGTATAGGAGAGATTTTCGATGTCGGCCGTCTTAAGTATTCAGTACTGCCGCGATATGCTTGTGTCAATGATACCCCGAAGCTCAACTCCTCGGTAACAGGAGGCATCGAGAACAATATCCTTGTCACAAGAACATCGAAACAATCCCAGAATACTCGCGGGATCCTAAAAAAAAATTTGGTGCAATTTTTGAAAGTAGAAGAGAAAAGAGTAATCGTCAGGAGTCCTCACCAGAGAGAAAGGGGATGAGAAGCAAAGAAATCCTACTCTCCGATATAATATAGGACTCAAAAAGTTTTTAGTGTGTGCCTAGACTCGACCGTCAACGATTCGATCAAACAGTGGGGGCTTCTAGGTCGGAGAAGGCTCTGAATACCAACTTGTAATGCCCAGGATGGAGTTATACCTCCTACGTGTCGAGGCACGACTTAAAGGCATAAATCCATCCTAGAATGATCTCAAGTTTGGTATCTTTGCACAACTCATGTAAAAGAGGGATTAAAAGCAAAAGGAGATAGTTGGCTTACACTCGCCACTTCACACAATACATTACATAAACAAACATCATTCAAAACATCACAACCCGACTACGGGTGAAGAACCAAAAGAAAGATACCAAAACAACATAAAGCCACAGGTCAGGATCGAATCCTAGTAGA
The DNA here is from genome assembly GCA_902687465.1 of Secale cereale. NCBI lineage: Eukaryota > Viridiplantae > Streptophyta > Magnoliopsida > Poales > Poaceae > Secale > Secale cereale. Next base: position 623,239,894 of record LR738709.1, on the reverse strand, counting down.
AACCACTACTGAACATCGAAACGTCACAAGCAAACGGCCAAACTCTTCATCGAGCTCCCGGTGAAGAACTGATCCAACTCCTGCATCAAACTCGGCTGAACCTGCAACTGGTGTGGTGAAGTAACTGTGAGCCACAGAGGACTCAGCAATCCCGTTCCCGGGTAACAAGACTATTTAAGCCTTGGGTGAGGATAAGGCTGAAGAAAGAACGAGAGGTGAAGGAAACAAAACAAGAGTCTGCAGCAGCAACTAGCACTAACTTACATAATAGAGAGCGAGAAGAGAAGAGCATCGGTCGAAAGATGATCATGAAGTGATCCTAACTAAAGCCGATCAAACATAACCCCACCGTGTTCAACTCCCGAATCCCTATTCGGAAATTGACAGTCACGGTACACACACTGGTAGTGTATTGAAACATTGTGTCAAGTTATCTACAACCGGAATTAACAAGCTCCCATCTGCCACATAACCGCGGGCACGGCTTTCGAAAGTTCAAACCCTGCAGGGGTGTTCCAACTTGACCCATTACAAGCCCACGATCCGCGGAGTCGCAACTCCATAGTTGGGAAGACCCGAGTATTCTCGGAATCCCGTGCTCAAGTTAAACCGAACTAAGGTAAGGCTAATCCAGCAAATCCTCCCGGCGTGCCGACACCCTGATAGTAGCCGCGCGTATCTCGTCTCAGGCCACGACCGGATGGGTGATCCCACAGGTTTTTACCAAACCTTGAGTTTTCCTCGAGGTGGCCCCGCGTAACCCCCGTTTCGGACCAACACTCATGTGGAGCACTGGCCCGGGGTTGTTGAATTAAAATAAAAGGGATAGCTAGTCCCATGCAAGTTTTATTAGTTATTAGGCAAATAGTACCAATGTTGGGACTTGCTGGAAAAGACTTAGCACTTAGCGGTTTATCAAGGGGGTCCCATACACCCCAACCGTGTTAGGAACGCATAATCAAGGAACATAACACCGGTTTATACGGTTCCTAACGGCATGAGTGGAACAAAACACCAAGCAAAAGGCTTAGCCTTCCACCCTTGCCAATATATAGATGATTTCATTTA
>LR738709.1:623216347-623229524 GCA_902687465.1 Secale cereale | reverse complement strand
GATCCTTGCGTTTTCTCCACAGGTCATCGTCGCGAAGCCACCTTCGATGTCCCATGAACACGGTTTTCGAAGACCCGGGATCTCTATCTAGCTGGCGATACGTTGTGTCATCCATGCACCTGACGCATCCAGAAAATCCGTGGACCACCTGCCCCGCGACATATCCGTAACCGAGATAGTCGTGCACCGTCGTGAGCAGCGCGGCTCTCATAGGGAAATATTCTTTCTTTGCGGCGTCCCACGTATTGGCTGGCGTTTTCCACAGCGTGTCTAGCTCCTCTTTCAGCAGCCCCAGATACAGATTGATGTCGTTCCCTGGTTGTTTCGGTCCTTCAATTAGCATACTCATGTGAATGTACTTCCTCTTCATGCACAACCAGGGGGGAAGGTTGTACATCCACACAAACACATGCCAGGTGCTATGTGTGCTTCTCTGGCTGCCAAACGGGTTGACTCCATCGGTGCTCGCGCCCAACACGATGTTCCTTGGATCGTTCCCAAATTCTAGGACTTCGAAGTTCAACGCTTGCCACTGGCTCGCATCCTTAGGGTAACTCAGCATCTTGTCTTTTTTATCTATCTCCGGATCATTTGCGTCATCTTCTCGCTTCTTCTCCTCCCTATCCGCGTGCCAACGCAGAAGCTTTGCTACCTTAGGGTCCGCGAAATACCGCTGCAGACGAGGAGTGATCGGAAAGTACCACACCACTTTTCGAGGAGCTTTCTTCCTCTTCTTGTATCGAGTGACGCCGCACACCGGACATATGGTAGACTCCGCGTGCTCGTCCCGATAAATGATGCAATTGTTCATGCACACATGGTATTTCACGTGCGGTAAATCCAGAGGACACACGATTTTCTTCGCCTCCTCCAAACTGGTGGGGCACTTGTTCCCCTTGGGAAGACGTTCGTGCCAGAATGACATGTTCTCGTCGAAGCATGCGTCGGTCATTTTGTGTTTTACCTTCATCTCCAGAGCCATGAGCGTTACTTTCAGGCGGGTATCCTCGGGCCTGCATCCTTCATACAATGGAGTAACCGCGTCTAACTCAAGTTGATCCATCTTGGCTTTCTCTCAGGCGGCAGCTCTTGCGTTATCGGTCTGCTTGAGAAGCAGCTCTTGAATATGAGGGTCCTGCACCCAGCCCATCGATGGTTCAGCGTCGTCTGCTCCGCCGGCATCATCATCTTCATGATCATGCCCGTCGTCTGCTCCGGCATCTTCCTCATCATCATGTCCTGCATCTTCTACATGATGACTGTGTACAGCATCACCGTCGTGATCATCTCCTGGGGATTCTTCGTCTTCTCGCCCGCCCGAGCCGCGGTGGTTGTCTTGCTGCCCTTCCTCATTTCTTGCCCGGCCCCCATGGACGACTTCGTAGTCATCTTCATCACCTTGCCACCGATAGCCATCCATGAAACCACGCAAGAGCAGGTGGTCCCGCACCTACCTGGAATCCGGGTCCGCAATAAGGCTCTTCAGCTTGCATCTTCGACACGGACATCTTATCTCCGTCTCGTTCTTTTGAAGCATCTCGGCCTCCACGGACCTCAAAAACCTATTCACGATGCCTTCGGTCATCGTGCGCACCATGGTCGCCCTGCGGGGTAAAGCAAAACGATATTTTAGAACCAAGAAAAAATTTGCCATTACTTTCCCTAAAAATAGGACAAAAATGAATGCTTAATGCCAAAATTCTCACCGAAACGGAAATGAATCAACATTCCGGGAAAATATTGGCAACTATCGCATTTCAAATACTGGTACACCTCCAAACACAAACACATATGCAACACAACAAACCTATGCAACACCACAAACATACATAGATCTAGCTATAGGCCATAAAAGTGCATGTGCACATTGTTTGTATGGAGAACAACATAAATATAGCTTCCCCCCATACTTACCTACTAAAACAAGGTAATTTAACCACTTAATTTGAATGAATATATGGTGGAAATGAGGTGGAAAAGAGGAGGGACCCGAGAGGAGAGGAAGTAGAGAGAATGAAGAAGTGGGGGGGAAAGTGAGTGTGGTAGAGAGGCTGTCCAAAATATCTAGTTGCTGCCCGCATACTAATGGCGCACCAGCTACAAATGCGCCATTAGTAATCAAGGTTACTAATGGCGCATTTAAAGTTGCTGCGCCATTAAAAATTTTGCAAAAAAAAAAAACATACTAATGGCGCACTTCCGCACAGTGCGCCATTACTAGTTCAAACTAGTAATGGCGCACTTTGGGAAAGTGCGCCATTAGTAGTTTTGTAAAAAACAGAATAAAAAATATCATAAAAAAAGAGCATTAATGGCGCACTTTACTGCAGGTGCGCCATTACTATTTACAACTAGTAATGGCGCACTATTAATGGATGCGCCATTAGTATGTTTGGACAGGCGCGCTAGTTAAAAAAAACTTCTTGATACTAATGGCGCACTCCGGGCAAGGTGCGCCATTAGTACTTCGAACTCTAATGGCGTATTTGTTGCTGGTGCGCCATTACTATATACTAATGGCGCACTTGCTGTCTGGTACGCCATTAGTATCAATTTCATCTATAGCCCTTTTCCTAGTAGTGGTGGTCTCCGCCGACGATGACGCTCACGCCGTTTGGACCAAGCTCAACGGCCTCTTCGCCGACAACGCGCTCCAACGCAAGGTTTTCTTGCACGTCGAGTTCTTTGGGTGCCAGCAGCTTGACTCGTCCATTGACGACTATTGCATGCGCCTCAAGAAGCTCGTTGACGAGCTCCGTGACCTCGGCGAGAAGGTTTCCGACAAGCTTCTTCTAAGCACACTCATCGCCGGCCTGAACGACGACTTCGGGAACGCTGCCTCCAACATCCCCCTCATCACCAACCCGACGTTCCCCAAGATCGTCGCGTACCTGAAGCTGGAGGAGAGGAGGATGCGGATGTCACGTACACGGGCCACCCACACGGCCCTCACCGCCGGTACCCGCGGCAACGCGTCGCCAACCGCCCCGGCTCCTCCGCCGCGGCCTGCATCGGGTCCCTTCCAGGCGCCGCCGCCGCCCGGGTTCCCCTACCAGCAGCCGCCCCCGCCACCCGCCGAGCCGCAGGAGCGCCGTAGTGGCCGCAAACCACAGCAGCAGTAGTCGGCCGCCCACGGCGGGGCGCCGCGCCACCCGCAGCAGCCGCTCCCGCCGGCCAGAACCCCTGGACGGGGGTTGTTCACGCGTACTCCATGCCTGTACCGCGCGCCCCCGTCCCCGGCTTCTTCGGCGCTCACCCGGCCTCTCATCAGGCGCTTCACGTGACTCCTCAGCCATACGCGCCCGCGCTGTCCTACGGCCCCTGTGCGGCCTATGGGCTGCCTTCGGCCGGCGGGTTCTCGACACCACCGCCACAGCCGCTGCCGTCGGCCCCGGCCCTACCGCCGGTGCCTTGGGACCCAGCGCTTCTAGCGGCCCTCCACGCCGCCCCCACGTCGCAGCAGTTTACTGGCGGTGACGACTGGTATATGGACACCGGAGCCACGGCTCACATGGCCGCAAATCTCGGTAACCTTCTTACCGCTCACCTCGTTCACACCGCTGCTCGCATTACCATGGGCGATGGTTCTTCCATGCCTACTACTCATGTCGGTCATGCTGCTTTTCCTTCTAACTCCATGCCATTACACCTTTCTAACATACTTATCTCTCCTGACATCATTAAAAATCGTGTTTCCATTCGTTCTTTTACACGTGAAAATCCTGTCAGCGTTGAATTTGACATGTTTGGCTTTTCTATCAAGGATGCACGTACTCGGATGGTCCTCCACCGATGTGACAACCCCGATGAGCTCTACCCGGTCCACTCATCCACCTCCTCCGTCGCTGCACCCATGGTGCTTTCCGACGGAGTGGACCTTTGGCATGCTCGTCTCGGTCATCCCAACACCACCACCCTTCGTCATATTCTTCGAAGTTTTTCATTCACGTGTAATAAGATCGACGATCACACTTGTCCTTCTTGTTGTCTCGGCAAACATGTTCGTCTTCCTTTTAGCACTTCCTCGCATGTTGCATCATACCCGTTTGAGTTAATTCATAGTGATGTTTGGACCTCTCCGGTTGCAAGTAACATGGGCTATCTTTATTATCTTGTCATACTTGATGATATTTCACACTATGTGTGGACCTTCCCGTTGCGGCGAAAGTCGGATCCTGTTGCCACTCTCACCACATTCTACTCCTATGTCTCCACGCAGTTTGGACGTCCCATTCATGCGTTGCAAGCAGAAAACGGGAAGGAGTTTGATAACCTTGCGACCCGCAACCTTCTCGCCACACACGACACGATTTTTCATCTCACTTGCCCGTACACTTTGCAAGAAAATAGCCGCGCTGAGCACGTGCTTCACACTCTTAATGACTGCGTCCACACCCTCCTCTTTCACGCCAACGTGCCACCATGTTTTTGGCCCGATGCGTTTGCCACCGCATCACTATTCATCAACATTCGTCCCTGTCGCACTCACGGGAATTTTGCACCTCATCACCTCTTGTTCGGCACGCCACCTCCCTATGCTGAGCTCCGCATCATCGGTTGCATGTGCTACCCAAGCATCGCTTCCACTACTCCTCATAAGCTTGCACCTCGGTCCGTGGCCTGCATCTTTCTCGGCTATCCCCCCAACACCAAAGGTTATCGCTGCTATGATCCTATCTCCCATCGGGTGATCACTTCCCAACACGTTTACTTTGATGAGATGGTCTTTCCGTTTCAGCAGGTACCTTCGGATGTGGCGGCTTTGCCCGCTCCCGGTGACGGCCGCTCGTGTGCCTCTCTTGGGCTGCCTCCCGGCTTTGAGGGTGCCCCCGCGCCACGGGTCGAGTTTCTCCCCGGTTGGCTGCCTTAGGGGATGCACCCCTCGGCGCCCGTGACGCCCTTGGCGTCCCCGGCCCCGGCCTCGCCTTCGGTCTCTCCGGCGGTCGCACCACCGTCGCCCTCCCCGGCGGCCGTGACGCCTCCCGCGTCCCGTACGCCCTGCTCGGCATCCCCCTTGGCCTCGCCCCGCGGCCTCGAAGGAGGCGGGCTTGTCTTCGTCATCGCCCGCCACCACCCCGGACTTGCTGCCCCACTCGATGACTTGCTCTCGGGCTGGCACTTTCCACCCGAGCACGCGGTACACCAGTGATGAGTACCTTCTTGCTGCTTCCATCTCTGAGCCGTCTCCTCTCCCATCGTCAGCTTGAGCCGTCCTCCGGGATCCTCATTGGCTCGCTGCGATGCAGGAAGAGTTCGATGCTCTCCAGCGGAACCGCACCTGGCAGCTTGTTCCTCGGCCGCCTTGTGCCAACATCATCACAAGCAAGTGGTTCTTTCGGCACAAGACTCGTCCGAATGGCACCCTTGAGCGCTACAAAGCTCGATGGGTGGTTCGGGGCTTTCGGCAGTGTGCGGGCGTGGACTTCACCGACACCTTTGACCCGATTGTTAAACCAAGCACGATCCGCACCGTGCTTCAGCTTGCTGTCTCCCAAGCTTGGAATGTCCATCAGTTGGATGTCTCCAACGCCTTCTTGCACGGCCACCTCACTGAGCAGGTGTTCTGTGAGCAGCCCACCGGCTTCGTCGAGGCAATGCATCCAGACTATGTGTGCTTGCTCTCCCATTCCCTTTATGGGTTGAAGCAGGCACCTCGGGTCTGGTACCAGCGCATCGCTGCATTCTTGCAGACGCTCGAATTTATATCGACTCGCTCTGATGCGTCCCTCTTTGTGTACCATCACGGAGCTGACACGACTTACTTGCTGTTATACGTCGACGATATCATCCTGACGGCATCCACCGCCGCGCTCCTTCAACGGCTCACTGCTCGTCTTTGCGATGAGTTTGCCCTCAAGGACTTGGGGCCCCTGCACTACTTCCTTGGCATTGAGGTGGTTCGACGGTCAGATGGGTTCTTCCTGCACCAGCAGTGATATGCTCATGAGCTTCTTGACCGGCCCGACATGCTTAACTACAAGCCCGCTCACATGCCCGTTGACACCAAGGCCAAGGTTTCCGCTCTGGAGGGTTCTCCCGCATCCGATGCGGCCTTCTATCGCTCCATTGTGGGCGCCCTGCAATACCTGACCCTGACGCGCCCCGACTTGCAGTATGCTGTTCAGCCGGTCTGTCTTCACATGCATGCTCCGCGTGACTCTTACTGGACCCTGGTGAAGTGTATCCTCCGTTACATACGCGGCACCCTATCCATGGGACTTACATTGACGGCCTCCACCTCCACCTACCTTGTCGCCTACTCTGATGCGGACTAGGCGGGCTGCCCGGACACACGGCGCTCCACCTCGGGGTACTGTTTCTACCTTGGGCCGTCCCTGATCTCTTGGTCCTCCAAGCGATAGCCCACCGTCTCCCGCTCGAGTGCCGAGGCAGAGTATCAGGCAGTGGCTAACGCCGTTGCTGAATGCTCTTGGCTTCATCAGCTGCTCCAGGAGTTGCTTTGTGATGTTCATAAGGCCATGCTCGTCTACAGCGACAACGTCTCTGCCGTGTACCTCTCCGCCAACCCGTTCCACCATGGTCGAACGAAGCATACTGATCTCGACATACACTTCGTTCGTGAGCAGGTGGCCCTTGGGCGCATCCGGGTCCTCTGCGTCCTGATGGCGCAACAGTTCGCCGATGTCATGACGAAAGGACTACCTACTTCTGTTTTCGAGGAGTTTAGATCCAGTCTTTGCGTCTCCGGCGACACTTCGACTACGGGGGAGTGTTTAATATATAGTTTGTGCATGTATATTGTATAGCCCGGCCCACCTCCTAGTCTTTGTATAGTTGAGGTTGTGGCCCACTTTGTACTCCATATATATGTGCGCTATGCACCAATCAATACATCAAGTGGCATTGCCAAAACTCTCATCTCCAACAATATATGGCCCCAATACTGATACGCATATCCGTATCGGTGCAATTTAGGGAGTCCCAAACTAGTAGAGCTTCGCTTGGACAACGATCCCTTCTTGTGCAGGATAACTACTCCCTCATTTCCTAAATATTTGTATTTTTAGAGATTTCAAATGGACAATCATATATGGATGTATATAGACATATTTTAGTGTAAATTCACTCATTTTGCTTCGTATGTGGTCACTGATGGGCCTCGAACCCCTCGTTGGTTACCCCAAGTGGAAGGTGTAAGATGCAGTAAGTAGAAGTGTTTTCCCCTAGCAAAGATGCCAAGGATCGAATCCCCAGAGACTCCTAGGTTCAACAAGTAGGTGTCAATTGCTAACGGCGCAATTAGCAATCAACGTGGACCTGCACACAGATACAAATAACTTTGCTCCCAACGAGTACAGAGAGGTTGTCAATCTCTCCGGCCTTGTAGTTCACAAAGGGTTAAAAGCAATATGATAGTGGTGATAGATAGTTTTTGCAATAGTAAATAATAACGGGAAAGTAAATGGTGTATGTGATCAATGATGGTAATATGGACCGGAGTCTCATGATGTCTCTCTCCCAAAAGACGATAAAACAGCTATGTGAGGTAAACAAATTACAGCTGGGCAATTGACAGGACCACGAACGCAAACCAATGCTGACTACATTGCAAGAAAGGTTGAGGTTCAAAGCATGGGCGGTACGCCAAAGTAAGTAGACCGAAATCCATCAATATCTACTACTAATCATCCACCTTGAGATATCTATCCAGAACATCTCGCTGGTATTAAGTTGCGAGTCCCACCCATAGTGTAAACTCAATGCAACAGACAACTGCATTAAAAGAACTTTGCGTAAAGTAAACAATCCTTGCACCCGCGGGCACAAGCACCGTTGTTTTCTCCCTTGTGGCAACAACACATCCCCTAGACTCATGTTTCTGTCACTCAAGCTAGTCATCGAGGGGCATGAACCCACAATCGAGCATAACGTTCCTTCTTGGAGTCACTACCTATTACTCGGCCAAAGCAATAAATAACAACGGAGAACATGCAAGAATTACTTATGAACTAAAATATAAAAGAGGTGAATCAAATATATTACTCAAGATCAATCTGAACATAATCTCATAATCCATCGGATCCCAACAAACTCAACATAGCAACAGCATAAGGATTACATAGGTGCCTCGATCATGTAGGGCAGCTCACGAGGACTAATTAGTGAAGCACAAGAACAGGAGGAGAACATCACATAGCTACTGGTCATGGACTCATGGTCCAAGGGAGACTACTCACGAGTCATCCGGGAGGCGTCCATGGTGGTGGAGAAGCTCCCGGTGGTGATCCTCCCCTCCGGCAGGGTGCCGGGAAGAGTTCTCCTAGTGCTCCCGATCTTGGAAGCGGCGGCGGCGGCGGAACAGAGATGGGATCGCGAAAAGAAGTCCTGTTCTGAGGGTTACGGGGAACCCTTTAAATATATGCCAAAGTAGGGCACCGGGGGAGCCTCGGGGGGCCCAGGCGCCCCCCCCGGCGTGGCCCAGGGGGGGGGGACGCGCCCACAGGGCGCCTGGAGCCCTTGTGGCCCCCCCATGCTGCCCTTCGGACGCAGTGTTGTTTCCGGATCACTGATTTTTTATATATTTTTTCTGGATTTTTCTGGGCAGTTCTCGAAACGTGAAAACCTGAAATACAAAAACAGCCGAAAACAGAAACTGGCACTGGGGTGCACTGGATTAGTAAGTTAGTCCAAATATGATCAAAAGTGTATGGAAGTGTATGAATATCATAGCAATATCACCCAAAAGTGGCATGGAGCAAGCAGAAATTATAGATACGTTTTGGACGTATCAACATCCCCAAGCTTAATTCCTGCTCGTCCTCGAGTAGGTAAATAATAAAAAGAATAATTTCTGTGGTGACATGCTATTAACCATATAGGACTTTCTCATAGTCATATGACAAAAGCTTACTGAGACAATGATTCTAAAGTAATTAAGTTGCCTCAAGAGAAAATCACAAATGACTGAAAGTTTTACAACATGAAACTGAAACATCAAAAAGATCTGCAATGAACATGATGTGCAAATATGATCAAGTGATATCTAGCTTGCCCCCTTTTAGTGATGCAAAACATAAATGCAAGGGCATCTTCAAGGTTTAAGTGATGACTAGATACAATCATTTCAGAATAAACGATATCACAATCATGCAAAAGACAATGCTACTTTGGGACAATGCACATTACACTCAGAATGACAATCATGCTCTCAGTAGTTGGTGCTTCAATCATAAAGGTAAAAGAAAGGTTAAGTGCTAAAGCTTTTTATTTTGGAAACATGGAAGCAATTGTGTCAACGGTAGTAGTACTTCATATGTGTCATGCATAAAACATCTTATAAGTTGCAAGCCTCATGCATCGAATACCAATAGTGCTCGCTCCTTGTCCTAATTAGCTCGGATTCCCATGGGTTATCATTGCATTGCATACGTTTTAACCAAGTGTCACAAAGGGGTACCTCTATGCCACCTGTACAAAGGTCCAAGGAGATAGATCGCATTTGATTTCTCGTTTTTGATAGATCTCAACTTGAGGACATCCATACCGGGACAACATAGAAAATAGATGATGGACTCCTCTTTAATGCATAAGCATATTCTCATGAGAGATTGAGGATTAAGGTCCAAGCTAAAACTTCCACCATGATGCATGGCTTTGGTTGGCGGCCCAATGTTCTTCTCTAACAATATGCATATTAATTCAACCCATGGTAAATCACCCTTACTTCAGACAAGACAAACATGCATAGCAACTCACATGATATTCAACAAAAGTGTGACAGTTGATGGCGTCCCCAGAAACATGGTTACCGCTCAGCAAGCAACTCATAAGAAATAAGATACATAGGCAACATATTCTTTACCACAATAGTCTTTAAGGCTACTTTCCCATGAGCTATGTATTGCATGGTTAATTTGCTTAGTGCAGGTGGATGTTAGCAAAAGACTGGGAGCGACCAACTAAGAGAGCAATGACGGTCATAATCATGCAGAGCGACAAAGCAATATTGAATCAGGCATGGTAGTTATATCACTACTCAGAAATAAAAGATCATCAAGGCTTGACAGACTTTCTTTACAGTCTTGAATATGCGTGAGCATACGCCAAGTCAATCAAAATAAATTCTCGAAGGAAGATATTACTAAACCATACCACATCATAGGCAAACAAATCAAGTTGGTACTCCAATAACACATTGGGAACCCCCCAGCTATTTAAGATTAACCAAAAGAAAACCTGAACTACTAAGCACCATCATGAAAGTAGCATCTTTATCATAGACACATTAACCAATGCAACGGAAGCAAACTCTCTTAATAAGGTGAGCATGGTAATTAAAGAGAGTTCAAGCAACCAACTAAATAAAAGCTCTTGAAAAGATAAGCATGAATACTAAGAGCAGAGTATGATAGTAGCTATTAAAAGACAAAGAACACACACAACATAGATAGACATGAAAATTCTATGTAATGTTCTAGGTAGAGGTGGAGCGTGTTTCTCTCCCACATAAACGAATGCTGGGTTCCGACTCGTTATGAAAAACTAAAAAGAAAACTAAAAGCAAGACGCTCCAAGCATAGCACATAACACATGAAGTGATAAAAATATAGCGGAACGAAAGACGAACTGATAATGTTGATGGAGAAGGGGATGCACGGGGGCATCCCCAAGCTTAGACGCTTGAGTCTCCTTGAATATTTCTTGGGGGTGCACGGGGGCATCCCCAAGCTTGAGCGCTTGACACTCCTGAATCTTTTTATCATCTTCCCTCGCACACTTGAAAACTCCCTTCATACATAACTCATCATAATCGGATTAGCGAGGTTAGTACCCTTAATAAAATAATTATACCTTGCTGGAAATAAGGATATTCTTGAAGTTCTACTGTTTCTCAAGATTGCCAAAAGGTTTTTGCAAAGAAAAAGCAAGTTCTTAATTTGCAAAGTGAAGGTAAGGCAAAACAGGACAGAATCTGTGAAAAACAGAACAGCTGGCAGTAATTGACCTGTTCGGGATACTTCTGCAACTCAAATAAAAAAACTCAGAACTGACGCACGAAATAAAATTATATAGAGAACGCTGTCAAAAAAATTCAGACCAAAAAGATGATCTGGTGATTTTATACGAATTTTTCTATCCAAGGACAGAATCTGTTTCCTGGACAGCACCTCACAACTTTTGAACTTTCTAGCAATCAGAGGCTATACTTGGCACAAATATGAAAAGCAAATATACAATGATGATGCTACAGCAGTAAACAACATCAGGACTCAACAAAAGCAAAAATTTTATTCATGTGGGCTGCCTCCCAAAAGCGCTTTCTTTTATGCCTTTAAGCTAGGCATAATGCATAGATCAAGTTTTATCAAGAGTAAAAGAATAGCTAGCCCGTACAACGGACTCAAAAGGTAACTTGACCTTCTTACGAGGGAAGTGTTCCATCCCTTTCTTGAGAGGAAACTGAAATTTTATGTTACCCTCTTTCATGTCAATGACAGCACCAACGGTACGCAAAAAGGGACGTCCCAAAATAATTGGACATGAAGGATCACATTCAATATCCATAATAGTGAAATCAACGGGCACATAATTATCATTGACAACAATAAGAACATCATCGATCCTCCCCAAAGGTTTCTTTATGGAAGAATCAACGAGAGCATTACCAAAAGAACAAGAATCAAAAGATTTCAATTTAAGCATATCATATAGTCTTTTGGGCATAATGGAAGTACTAGCTACAATATCACATAAAGCTTAGCATGAGAAGTTGTTTATCTTAATTTTAATCATAGAATCCCAACCATCTCCTAGCTTTCTAGGTATGGAGGTTTCTACTCTAAGTTTCTCCTCCCTAGCTTTGATAAGAGCATTAGTGATATGCTCTGTGAAGGCAAGATTAAGCGTGCTAGTGTTGGGATCCTTAGCCATTCCTTGTAGGAAGGCGACAACTTCTGAAATACTACAATTATCAAAATCAATTTTATCATTAGTGGGCAGAATTGTAGTGTCATCCTCTTTGTTTAATTCGCTCTCTATTATAAGAGTTTGAACATCTTCCCAAGTTTCAGGAAGCTTAGGAGCAATTTTAAACTGAGGCTCATACTTTTTTTCCTGGAAGACCATGCCATGGGCATAACTCTCCGTCATAACTAGTGTAATCACAAGGTGTATCCTTTTTGTAAACCCCGTCAGAGATAAGTGGGGCAATGGAAGTAGGGGTGTACTCCTCCCATTTAGTGTTTTTGGTAGAACCCATAGTAGCAAGCAAGCAAGATAACTATTTTTGTGATTTTCGGTAAAAGGAACTAAAGCAAAAATGGTAGGTAAACTAACAAGACTAAAAAGCAAAGGTAAAAGATAGCATGCAACTCCCCTATCCTGAAGAGTGGAGTCCCCGACAACGGCGCCAGAAAATACTCCTTGATGGGCCTCGAACCCCTCGTTGGTTACCCCAAGTGGAAGGTGTAAGATGCAGTAAGTAGAAGTGTTTTCCCCTAGCAAAGATGCCAAGGATCGAATCCCCAGAGACTCCTAGGTTCAACAAGTAGGTGTCAATTGCTAACGGCGCAATTAGCAATCAACGTGGACCTGCACACAGATACAAATAACTTTGCTCCCAACGAGTACAGAGAGGTTGTCAATCTCTCCGGCCTTGTAGTTCACAAAGGGTTAAAAGCAATATGATAGTGGTGATAGATAGTTTTTGCAATAGTAAATAATAACGGGAAAGTAAATGGTGTATGTGATCAATGATGGTAATATGGACCGGAGTCTCATGATGTTCACTAGTGATGTCTCTCTCCCAAAAGACGATAAAACATCTATGTGAGGTAAACAAATTACAGCTGGGCAATTGACAGGACCACGAACGCAAACCAATGCTGACTACATTGCAAGAAAGGTTGAGGTTCAAAGCATGGGCGGTACGCCAAAGTAAGTAGACCGAAATCCATCAATATCTACTACTAATCATCCACCTTGAGATATCTATCCAGAACATCTCGCTGGTATTAAGTTGCGAGTCCCACCCATAGTGTAAACTCAATGCAACAGACAACTGCATTAAAAGAACTTTGCGTAAAGTAAACAATCCTTGCACCCGCGGGCACAAGCACCGTTGTTTTCCCCCTTGTGGCAACAACACATCCCCTAGACTCATGTTTCTGTCACTCAAGCTAGTCATCGAGGGGCATGAACCCACAATCGAGCATAA
>LR738709.1:623198839-623216337 GCA_902687465.1 Secale cereale | reverse complement strand
GGGTGCCGGGAAGAGTTCTCCTGGTGCTCCCGATCTTGGAAGCGGCGGCGGCGGCGGAACAGAGATGGGATCGCGAAAAGAAGTCCTGTTCTGAGGGTTACGGGGAACCCTTTAAATATATGCCAAAGTAGGGCACCGGGGGAGCCTCGGGGGGCCCAGGCGCCCCCCCCCCCGGCGCGGCCCAGGGGGGGGGGGGGCGCCCACAGGGCGCCTGGAGCCCCTGTGCCCCCCCCAGGCTGCCCTTCGGACGCAGTGTTGTTTCCGGATCGCTGATTTTTTATATATTTTTTCTGGATTTTTCTGGGCAGTTCTCGGAACGTGAAAACCTGAAATACAAAAACAGCCGAAAACAGAAACTGGCACTGGGGTGCACTGGATTAGTAAGTTAGTCCAAATATGATCAAAAGTGTATGGAAGTGTATGAATATCATAGCAATATCACCCAAAAGTGGCATGGAGCAAGCAGAAATTATAGATACATTTTGGACGTATCAGTCACTTGTTGAAATCTCTAGAAAGATAAATATTTCGGAACGGAGGGAGTAGTAGCGAAGCAACGGGCCTGTTAATCGTTCTAAACTTACGGCTCACCCATGTATCAACAGCCAAGCTTGACGCACACGATTCAACAATATTGAGTTCATCCTACAAATTAGAAAGCAAAGGAGATAAATAGGTCAAGCCTTAGAGCATCTCCAGCCGCCCCCCAACACGCCCTCCCCAGGCGAGTTTTTTCGCGCCAGCGCCCAAAAATCGGCCCATTCGCGCCCCAGAAGCCCATTTTTCGCCGGCTCAGGCCAAATTTAGCGCCGGTGGACCCAAGCCAAACCCGACGCGCTGGGGGGGGTGCTCGGGGGCGCCGGGTGAAACGGTTTTGGCGCGAACTAACCGCGGGCCCCCGAGTCAGCGACACGGTGCTTCTCATCGCTTCGTCGTCCTCATCGCCTCGATTCCAGATACGTCTCCAACGTATCTATAATTTTTGATTGTTCCATGCTATTATATTATCTGTTTTGGATGTTTAATGGGCTTTATTATACACTTTTATATTATTTTTGGGATTAACCTATTAACCCAAGGCCCAGTGCAAATTGCTGTTTTTTGCCTATTTCAGTGTTATGCAGAAAAGGAATATCAAACGGAGTCCAAATGGAATGAAACCTTCAGGAGGATCGTTTTTGGAACAAACGTAACCCAGAAGACTTGGAGTACACGCCAGGGAAGCCACGAGGCAGGAGGGCGCGCCCAGGAGGGGTAGGCGTGCCCCCACCCTCGTGGGCCCCTCGTAGCTCTACCGACATGCTTCTTCGTCCTATATATACTCATATACCCTGAAAACATCCGGGAGCACCACCAAACCCTATTTCCACCGCCGCAACCTTTTGTACTCATGAGATCCCATCTTGGGGCCTGTTCTGGAGCTCCACCGAAGGGGGCATCGATCACGGAGGGCTTCTACATCAACACCATAGCCTCTCCGATGAGTTGTGAGTAGTTTACCACAGACCTTCGGGTCCATAGTAATAAGCTAGATGGCTTCTTCTCTCTCTTTGGATCTCAATACAAAGTTCTCCTCGATCTTCTTGGAGATCTATTCGATGTAATTCTTTTTGCGGTGTGTTTGTCGAGATCCGATGAACTGTGGGTTTATGATCAAGATTATCTATGAACAATATTTGGTTCTTCTCTGAATTCTTTTATGCATGATTTAAATATCTTTGCATGTCTCTTCGAATTATCAGTTTGGTTTGGCCTACTAGATTGATCTTTTCTATAATGGGAGAAGTGCTTAGCTTTGGGTTCAATCTTGCGGTCTCCTTTCCCAGTGACAGTAGGGGCAGCAAGACACGTATTGTATTGTTGCCATCGAGGATAAAAAGATGTGGTTTATATCATATTGCATGAGTTTATCCCTCTACATCATGTCATTTTGCTTAAGACGTTACTCTGTTCTTATGAACTTAATACTCTAGGTGCATGCTGGATAGCGGTCGATGTGTGGAGTAATAGTAGTAGATGCAGAATCGTTTCGGTCTATTTGTCACGGACGTGATGCCTATATACATGATCATGCCTAGATATTCTCATAACTATGCGCTTTTCGATCAATTGCTCAACAATAATTTGTTCACCCACCGTAGAATCTGCTATCTTGAGAGAAGCCACTAGTGAAACCTATGGCCCCCGGGTATATCTTCTATCATATTAATCTTCCATCAACTAGTTATGTTTACTTTACTTTTATTTTGCAATCTTTACTTTTCAATCTATACAACAAAAATACCAAAAATAGTTATCCTATTATCTCTATCAGATCTCACTTTTGCAAGTGGCCGAGAAGGGATTGACAACCCCTTTATCGCGTTGGTTGCAAGGTTCTTATTTGTTTGTGCAGGTACAAGGAACTTGCGTGTAGTCTCCTACTGGATTGATACCTTGGTTCTCAAAAACTGAGGGAAATACTTACGCTACTTTGCTGCATCACCTTTTCCTCTTCAAGGGAAAAACAACGCATGCTCGAGAGGTAGCCAGAAGAATTTCTGGCACCGTTGCCGGGGAGATCTATGCACAAGTCATATACCAAGTACCCATCACAAACCCTTATCCCTTGCATTACATTATTTGCCATTCGCCTCTCGTCCTCCTCTCCCCCACTTAACCCTTGCCATTTTATTCGCCCTTTTTCCGTTTGCCTTTTTGTTTGCTTGTGTTTCCATGTGCCTTCTATTAGCTTGCTTCTTCGCTTGCTAAATTATGGATCCTCATCCACTTGCTAATATTTTTAAGAGATCCAATTATGATGAACCAATTGCTAGTGAGTTGCGTGCACTAGATTATCTTTATGAGGTTTTACTTGAAATTCTTGAATCTAAAAATTGTGATGAAGTCTTGAATGAAGAAAATTATGAAGTGATTCACGATAGCTCTTTTAATGAAAAACATGATTGCAATGATACTATTGTAAATTCTATTAATGTCAATTGTGTTAATGATATGAAAAACCCTAAGCTTGGGGATGCTAGTATTGCTATGTCCACTACTTGTTGCAATGATCATGATTGGGGTGATGCTCCTTACGATCTTGAAAATTTATTTAAACCCCATGATGACTATGAGATTGATAATAATATTTGCAATAATATTGAAAGTGGGTTTGGAAGAGTGTCAACATTAGATCCCACATATTTGGAGAATGTTCAATCTTATGTTTTTATTTATAAAAGTGGGTTTGGAGAGGTCATGACTTAATTAATGTTAATACCACTATTTTGGAAGAGTGTCAATTTCGCATGCATGTGGATCGTGTTGAGAATATGTTATGTGATAGCTATACTGTTGAATTTTCATATGATCATACATGCAATTATTATGAGAGAGGAAAATATTGTTGTAGAAATTTTCATGTTACTAAATTACCTCTCGTTATGTTGAGATTGCTATTGTTTCTTTCTTCTTCCGTGCATATGCTAGATCTTGCTTGTCTTGCTAATTTGTTTTCCTATAAAATGCCTATGCATAGGAAGTATGTTAGACTTATATGTGATTTTCACATGCTATATGATGCTCTCTTTGTGCTTCAATTCTTATCTTTTATGTAAGCATCGTTGAATTCTCAAGCCTATCTTAATGGCTATAAAGAAAGAGCTTGTTGGGAGGCAACCCAATTTTATTTTCTTTGCCTTTTGTTTATGTTTAGTAATAAATAATTCATCTAACTTCTGGTTAGAAGAGATTTTGTGTTTTAATTAGTGTTTATGCCAAGTAGAACCTTTGGGAAGACTTGGGTGAAGTCTTTGCGATCATGCTGTAAAAAACAGAAACTTTTGCGCTCACGAGATTAGCTGCCATTTTTTTTAGTGGAGAGTGCTTTTAGATTGATTCTTTCTACATATGATTAATGGACAAATTCCTCACGTCCACCAATTTATTTCAGAATTTTTAGAGTTACAGAAGTATTCGAAAGTTACAGATCACTACAGATTGTTTTGTTTTTGACAGATTCTGTTTTTCGTGTGTTGTTTGCTTATTTTGATGAATCTATGAGTAGTATCGGGGGGTATGAACCATAGAGAAGTTGGAATACAATAGTTTTAACACCAATATAAATGAATAATGAGTTAAATACAATACCTTAACGTGGTGGTTTGTTTTCTTATACTAACGAAGCTCACGAGATTTTCTGTTAAGTTTTGTGTTGTGAAGGTTTCAAGTTTTTGGGTAAGGATTTGATGGACTATGGAACAAAGAGTGGCAAGAGCCTAAGCTTGGGGATTCCCAAGGCACCCCAACGTAAAATTCAAGGACAACCAAAAGTCTAAGCTTGGGGATGCCCCGGGAAGGCATCCCCTCTTTCGTCTTCGTCTATCGGTAACTTTACTTGAGACTATATTTTTATTCACCACATGATATGTGTTTTGCTTGGAGCGCCTTTTATGATTTGAGTCTTTTCTTTTTAGTTTACCACAGTTATCTTGATGTACACACCTTTTGGGAGAGATATACATGAATCGGAATTTATTAGAATACTCTATGTACTTCACTTATATCTTTTGAGCTAGATAGTTTTGCTCTAGTGCTTCACTTATATCTTTTTAGAGCACGGTGGCGGTTTTATTTTATAGAAATTATTGATCTCTCATGCTTCACTTATATTATTTTGAGAGTCCATTAGAACAACATGGTAATTTGCTTTGGTTATAAAATTAGTCCTAATATGATAGACATCCAAGATGGGTATAATAAAAACTTTCATATAAAGTGCATTGAATATTATGCGAAGTTTGATACTTGATGATTGTTTTGAGATACGAGGATGGTGATATTAGAGTCATGCTAGTAGAGTAATTGTGAATTTGAGAAATACTTGTGTTGAGGTTTGCAAGTCACGTAGCATGCACGTATGGTAACTGTTGTGTGACAAATTTGAAGCATGAAGTATTTCATTGATTGTCATCCTTTGTGTGGAGGTCGGGATCGTGCGATGGTTAACTCCTACCAACCTTTCCCCTAGGAGCATGCGTGTAGTACTTTGTTTTGATGACTTGTAGATTTTTGCAATAAGTATGTGAGTTCCTTATGATTAATGTTGAGTCCATGGATTATACACACTCTCACCCTTCCACCACTGCTAGCCTCTCTTGTACCGCGCAACTTTCGTCGGTACCATACACCCACCATATACCTATCATGGCATTTCTATAGCCATTCCGAGATATATTGCCATGCAACTTTCCACCGTTCCGTTTATTCTGACACGCTTCATCATTGTCATATTGCCATGCATGATCATGTAGTTGACATCGTATTTGTGGCAAGGCCACCATGCATAATTTTTCATACATGTCACTCTTTATTCATTGCACATCCCGATACACCGCCGGAGGCATTTATATAGAGTCATATTTTGTTCTAGTATCGAGTTGTAATCTTTGAGTTGTAAATAAATAGAAGTGTGATGATCATCATTATTAGAGCATTGTCCCGAAAAAAGGAAAGGCCATAAAAAAGGCCAAATAAAAAAATAAAAAAAATAAAGGCCAAATAAAAAAAGGGAGGCCCAAAAAAAGGGGACAATGCTACTATCTTTTTTTCCACACTTGTGCTTCAAAGTAGCACCATGGTCTTCATGATAGAGAGTCTCTTGTTTTGTCACTTTCATATACTAGTGGGAATTTTCATTATAGAACTTGACTTGTATATTCCAACGATGGACTTCCTCAAATGCCCTAGGTCTTCGTGAGCAAGCAAGTTGGATGCACACCCACGTAGTTTTTTTGTTGAGCTTTCATACATTTGTAGCTCTAGTGCATCCATTGCATGGCAATCCCTACTCACTCACATTGATATTCATTGATGGGCATCTCCATAGCCCATTGATACGCCAAGTTGATGTGAGACCATCTTCCTCCTTTTTGTCTTCTCAACAACCACCACTCTATTCCACCTATAGAGCTATATCCATGGCTCACGCTCATGTATTGCGTGAAAGTTGAAAAAGTTTGAAAAAATTTAAGTATGAAACAATTGCTTGGCTGAAACCGGGGTTGTGCATGATTTGAATATTTTGTGTGACGAAGATGGAGCATAGCCAAACTATATGATTTTGTAGGGATGAACTTTCTTTGGCCATGTTATTCTGAGAAGACATAATTACTTTGTTTGTTTGCTTGAAGTGTTATTATTCTTATGTCAATATTAAACTTTTGCCTTGAATGTTTCGGATCAGAACATTCATGCCACAATAAAGAAAATTACATTGAGAATTATGTTAGGTAGCACTCCACATCAAAAATTCTGTTTTTATCATTTACCTATTCGAGGACGAGCATGAATTAAGCTTGGGGATGCTTGATATATCTCCAACGTATCTATAATTTTTGATTGTTCCATGCTATTATATTATCTGTTTTGGATGTTTAATGGGCTTTATTATATAGTTTTATATTATTTTTGGGACTAACCTATTAACCCAAGGCCTAGTGCAAATTGCTGTTTTTTTGCCTATTTCAGTGTTCCGCAGAAAAGGAATATCAAAAGGAGTCCAAATCGAAGGAAACCTTCGGGAGGATCGTTTTTGGAACAAACGCAACCCAGAAGACTTGGAGTACACGCCAGGGAAGCCACGAGGCAGGAAGGCGCGCTCAGGGGGTAGGCGCGCCCCCACCCTCGTGGGCCCCTCGTAGCTCCACCGACATACTTCTTCGTCCTATATATACTCATATACCCTGAAAACATCCGAGAGCACCACAAAACCCTATTTCCACCGCCGCAACCTTTTATACCCGTGAGATCCCATCTTGGGGCCTGTTCCGGAGCTCCACGGGAAGGGGCATCGATCACGGAGGGCTTCTACATCAACACCATAGCCTCTCCGATGAGTTGTGAGTAGTTTACCATAGTCCTTCGGGTCCATAGTTATTAGCTAGATGGCTTCTTCTCTCTCTCTTTGGATCTCAATACAAAGTTCTATTCGATCTTTTTGGAGATCTATTCGATGTAATTCTTTTTGCGGTGTGTTTGCTGAGATCCTATGAATTGTGGGTTTATGATCAAGATTATCTATGAACAATATTTGGTTCTTCACTGAATTCTTTTATGCATGATTTAAATATCTTTGCAAGTCTTTTCGAATTATCAGTTTGGTTTGGCCTACTAGATTGATCTTTCCTGCAATGGGAGAAGTGATTAGCTTTGGGTTCAATCTTGTGGTGTCCTTTCCCAGTGACAACAGGGGCGTCAAGGCACGTATTGTATTGGTGCCACCGAGGATAAAAAGATGGGTTTTATATCATATTGCATGTGTTTATTGATGGCTTCTCGCCCCTCGTTGGCTACCCCAAGTGGAAGGTTTGAGATGTAGCGTAGCGGCAAATTTCCCTTGGCAAAGATACCAAGGATCGAATCCCGTGAGACTCCGAGGGTCGACAAGAAGGTGTCAATAGCGCCAGAAACTTTTGCTTGACAGGACCTGCACACAGATACAAATAACTTTGCTCCCAACGAGTACAGAGAGGTTGTCAATCCCTCCGGCCTTGTCGTTTACAAAGGATCAAACGCAAGAGATAATAGTGATAGGTATGACTGCAACTAGGAAATAAGAACAAGAAGTAAATAGCGGGTGTGATCAGTGATGGTAATATGGACCGGGGTCCCATGATGTTCACTAGTGATGTCTCTCTCCCAAAAGACGATAAAACAGCTAAGCGAGGTAAACAAATTACTGCTGGGCAATTGACAGGATTATGTGCGCAAACCAATGCTAACTATGCTGTACAGAAAGGTAGAGGCTCAAAAGCATGGGCGGTACGCCAAGGCAAGTAGACCGAAATCCATCTGCATCTACTACTAATCATCCACCTTGAGATATCCATCCAGAACATCTCGCTGGTATTAAGTTACGAGTCCCACCCAAAGTGTAAACTCAAAGCAACAGACAACTGCATTAAAAGAACTTTGCGTAAAGTAAACAATCCTTGCACCCGCAAGTACAAGCACCGTTGTTTTCCCTCTTGTGGCAACAGCACATCCCCTAGACTCATGTTTCTGTCACTCAAACTAGTCGTCGAGGGGCATGAACCCACAATCAAGCATAACGTTCCCTCTTGGAGTTACTACCTACTACTCGGCCAAAGCAATAAATAGCAACGGAGAACATGCAATAATTACTCAAGAACATAAATATAAAAGAGGTGAATCAAATATATTACTCACACATAATCTGAACATAATCTCATAATCCATCGGATCCCAGCAAACTCAGCATAGCAACAGCATAAAGATTACATATGTGCCTCGATCATGTAGGGCAGCTCACGAGGTCTAATCGATGAAGAACAAAGAGGGGAGGAGAACATCACATAGCTACTGGTCATGGACCCATGGTCCAAGGGAGACTACTCACAACTCATCCGGGAAGCGTCCATGGTGGTGGAGAAGCTCCCGGTGGTGGTTCTCCCCTCCGGCAGGGTGCCGGGAAGAGTTCTCCTGGTGCTCCCAATCTTGGAAGCGCGGCGGCGGCGGAACAGAGATGAGATCGCGAAAAAGGGTTCCGTCCTCGAGGGTTTCGGGACGCGTGCAATATATATGCCAAAGGGGGTCACCAGAGGCGGAGGTGGGGCCCCAGGCGCCCCCCTGGCGCGGCCAGGGGTGGGGCCGCGCCGGGTGGCTGCCTGGGCCACCCCCGGCTCCCCTCTGGCCCTGCCTTGGTTTTTCCGGAAGCTCCCGACACGCTGATTTTTCCTGTATTTTTCCCGGAATTTTTAGGGCACTTTTAATATGGGGGAAACCTGAAATAGAAAAACAGCAGAAAACAGGAACTGGCACTGTGGTGCACTGAGTTAATAGGTTAGTCCAAATATGATCAAAAGTGTATGGAAGTGCATAAATATCATAGCAATATCACACAAAAGAGGCATGGAGCAAGCATAAATTATAGATACGTTTTGGACGTATCAACATCCCCAAGCTTAATTCCTGCTCGTCCTCGAGTAGGTAAATGATAACAAGCATAATTTCTGTGGTGACATGCTATCAACCATATAAGAACTTTTAAGTAAAGTAATCAAGGCATGTAATCCAATTCAAGTCATAACAAGCAAGAGTCTATATTAGCATTGTAACAAGTAACATAAGAACATAAAGGTGCAAGAGCTCTCGCTGTCCGTGACTCGAATGTCTCCAAATGGTGTTTGCGTGCAAGAAAGGGGATAGGGATATATGAGAGAGTAAAACATAGTTTTTGTATTGTTGAGAACTTAATCTACTAAAGTTTCACACTTGGTCTTCTTTGCAATCTTATCTTGACTCATCCCCAGACCGTCAGCCAGGTACAAGTCAAAATGATCCACTCCCTTTCGATATTTTGAGCACTCATGCAATGGATGAGCGTAAGCAAGAAAGTCGACACTTAGAATGGCAAAGAGAGAAAAATGATAGAGGGGGAAGACAAAAAAGGTGTGAAAGGCTCACATCAATGAGGACAATCATCGGCGAGAGAAAGCCAAATGATAGATATGATGTGAGGAGTAGGGATTGCCATGTAACGGATGCACATATGAGCTAAGGTAAGCTCTCCAATGGAACTAGTGGGGGTGCATCCAACTTGCTTGCTCAAGAAGACCTAGAGCTCTTTTGAGGAGGCTCATCATTGGAATATACAAGCCAAGTTCTATAGTGTAAAGGTCCCCACATAGGTATATGCATGAATGATAATCTCTATGGAGTACAAGGTATAAGATGGAGTACGAGTGTGGATCTCTCAAAAGAAATAGTAGTGTGCCCCCTTCTCTCTTTTTATTTCTTTTTCTCTTTTTTTTTTATTTTTTGTGGCCTCAATGGCTCTTTCTATTTATCTCTCATTTGTCCTCTTTGGGATCTTTTGATTTTGTCCTCTTTGGGATCTTTTGATTTGTCCTCTTTGGGATCTTTCTCTCACTTTAGGGGCAACACTCTATGTATTACAAGAAGTATAGAAGATCTTTCACACTTTACAAAAGTACTCAACATAAAGAAAATGAAACTATCATGATGTATGCAAATGTATGCCTCTGCCAGTGTAGCAGGATATGCAATGATACTAGCGCGTCATGTAGCAATGATTAGGGCAAGGCCCAACTAGCATGCGGCTCATCGATCAAGCAAAAAGCATGTATGACATGAAGATCAAGTCATGAGAAGATGGATGTTGCATGGCAATGTATCTCGGGAAGGCTATGGAAATGCCTTAATAGGTAGGTATGGTGGTTGTTTTGAGGAAGGATATAATGAGGCTTATGATGACAGAGCGTATCGTGCCAAGGATTTGGATGCACCGACGAAGTATGCGCCAACTCTCGAGGTGAGAAAGGGCAATGCACGGTACCGAAGAGGCTAAAAAAATATGGTTAGGTGGGAGTGTCAACCTTCGAATACTCACATTAGTCCGAAGAACTCATGCACTTATTATCGGTAACTCTCAATCTAATTAGGAGGTTCTCAAAGAGACAAGTACCCCAAGGAGGAGTGTATGTGGATTTGGTTATCCTTGCGCATCCTCGACTCATGATACGTGAGTGTACTCTAATATTCGATCCCTCCAAAGATTAGTGATCCATTTAGTAGCTAAAGTTCTCAACTATTTTGTAGGTTTTCGAAAATAAACATGGATTGCCCAAAATACGACATCTATCACTAATAGGCTAAAGCTCTTGACACCAAAAGTTCAGACATTACTCATTGCAATACCTCAAAACTATTCCAAGTTACTACTAAAATTAAATAGCAACCTCAATTACCTACTTTAAGTTAAGACACACAACTCAGTGCAACAGACAAACTCTCTTAACAAGATAAACATGAAAACTCAAGAGAGTTCAACAACCAACTAAACAAAAGCTCTTTAAAAAGAAAAGCATGAAAACTAAGAGCTAAACATGACAGTAGCTATGGAAAGACAAAGAACACACACAACAAAGATAAGCATGAAAATCCTATGTTGTGTTCTAGGATGAAGTGGAGCTTGTTTCTCTCCCACACAAAGAAAGCTGGGTTCTAACTCGTTATGAACAGCAAGCAAAGCTAAAGAAAACTAAAAAGGAAACTAAGAGCGAGACGCTCCAAGCATAGCACATAACACATGAAGTGATTAAAATATAGTGGAACGAAAGACGAACTGATAATTGTTGATGGAGAAGGGGATGCACGGGGGCATCCCCAAGCTTAGCGCTTGAGTCTTCTTGAATATTTCTTGGGGGTGCACGGGGGCATCCCCAAGCTTGAGCGTTTGACCCTCCTGAATCTTTTTATCATCTTCACTCGCACACTTGAAAACTTCCTTCATACATAACTCATCATAATCTGATTAGCGAGGTTAGTACCCATAATAAAATAATTTTTCCTTGCTGGAAATAAAGATAATCTTGAAGAGCTTCTGTTTCTCAAGATTGTGAAAAGGGTTTTGCAAAGAAAAAGCAAGCTCAAGGTTTGCAAAACGAAGAAAAGGCAAAACAGGACAGAATCTGTGAAAAACAGACCAGCAGGTAGTAAATAATTTTTTCGGGGCACTTCTGCAACTCAAATCAAAAAACTCAGAACAGACGCCCGAAAGCCAATTGTATAGAGCACGCTGTCAAAAAAATTCAGACCAAAAAGATGATCTGGTGATTTTATACGATTTTTTCTGTCCAAGGACAGAATCTGTTTTCTGGACTGCACGTGACAACTTTTGAACTTTCTTGCAATCGGAGGTTAAACTTGGCACAAAGCTGAAAAGAAAAGATACAATGATGATGCTACTGTAGTAACAAACATCAAGACACAACAAAAACAAAATAAAACTTTATTCGTTGTGGGCTACCTCCCAAAAGCGCTTTCTTTTATGCCTTTAAGCTAGGCATGATGCAAAAAGAGAGGATCAAGTTTTATCAAGAGTAAAAGAATAGCTAGCCCGTGTAACGGACTCAAAAGGCAACTTAATCTTCTTTCTAGGGAAGTGTTCCATTCCTTTCTTGAGAGGGAATTGGAATTTTATATTCCCCTCTTTCATGTCAATGATAGCACCAACGGTGCGAAGAAAAGGACGTCCCAAAATAATTGGACATGAAGGTTCACATTCAATATCCATAATAGTAAAATCAACGGGAACATAATTGTCATTGACAATGATAAGAACATCGTCGATCTTCCCCAAAGGTTTCTTTACGGAAGAATCAACAAGACGAACACCAAAAGAACAAGGATCAAAAGGTTTCAATTTAAGCATATCATACATTCTTTTGGGCATAACGGAGGTACTAGCTCCAACATCACATAAATCATAGCAAGAGAAGTTATTCAACTTAATTTTAATCATAGGATCCCAACCATCTTCTAGCTTTCTAGGTATGGAGGCTTCTACCCTAAGCTTCTCCTCCCTAGCTTTGATGAGAGCATTAGTGATATGCTCTGTGAAGGCAAGATTAAGTGTGCTAGTGTGGGGATCTCTAGACATCCTTTGTAAAAAGGTGACAACTTCTGGGAGACTACAATTATCAAAATCAATTTTATCATTATTGAGCAGAATTGTAGTGTCATCTTCTTTGTTTGAATTGCTCTCTATTATAAGAGTTTGAACGTCTTCCCAAGTTTGGGGAAGTATGGGAGCAACTTTAAACAGAGGCTCATACCTTTTTCCCGGAAGACCATGCCATGGGCATGACTCTCCATTAAAACTAACATAATCACAAGGTTTATTACTTTTGTAGATCCCGACAGTGGTGATTGGCGTGATGGAAGAAGGGGTGTACTCCTCCCACTTAGTGTTTTTGGTGGAACCCATAGCAGCAGCAAGCAATATAACTATTTTTGTGATTTTTGGTAAAGGGACACTAAAGCAAAAACTGGAAGGTAAACTAACAAGACTAAAAAGCAAAGGTAAAAGATAGCATGCAACTCCCCTATCTTGAAGAGTGGAGTCCCCGGCAACGGCGCCAGAAACTTGCTTGATGGCTTCTCGCCCCTCGTTGGTTACCCCAAGTGGAAGATTTGAGATGTAGCGTAGCGGCAAATTTCCCTTGGCAAAGATACCAAGGATCGAATCACGTGAGACTCCGAGGGTCGACAAGAAGGTGTCAATAGCGCCAGAAACTTTTGCTTGACAGGACCTGCACACAGATACAAATAACTTTGCTCCCAACGAGTACAGAGAGGTTGTCAATCCCTCCGGCCTTGTCGTTTACAAAGGATCAAACGCAAGAGATAATAGTGATAGGTATGACTGCAACTAGGAAATAAGAACAGGAAGTAAATAGCGGGTGTGATCAGTGATGGTAATATGGACCGGGGTCCCATGATGTTCACTAGTGATGTCTCTCTCCCAAAAGACGATAAAACAGCTAAGCGAGGTAAACAAATTACAGCTGGGCAATTGACAGGATTATGTGCGCAAACCAATGCT
This sequence comes from Secale cereale, assembly GCA_902687465.1. NCBI lineage: Eukaryota > Viridiplantae > Streptophyta > Magnoliopsida > Poales > Poaceae > Secale > Secale cereale. The sequence goes on along the minus strand of LR738709.1, from coordinate 623,202,926 downwards.
AACTATGCTGTACAGAAAGGTAGAGGCTCAAAAGCATGGGCGGTACGCCAAGACAAGTAGACCGAAATCCATCTGCATCTACTACTAATCATCCACCTTGAGATATCTATCCAGAACATCTCGCTGGTATTAAGTTGCGAGTCCCACCCAAAGTGTAAACTCAAAGCAACAGACAACTGCATTAAAACAACTTTGCGTAAAGTAAACAATCCTTGCACCCGCAAGTACAAGCACCGTTGTTTTCCCCCTTGTGGCAACAGCACATCCCCTAGACTCATGTTTTTGTCACTCAAACTAGTCATCGAGGGGCATGAACCCACAATCAAGCATAACGTTCCCTCTTGGAGTTACTACCTACTACTCGGCCAAAACAATAAATAGCAACGGAGAACATGCAAGAATTACTCAAGAACATAAATATAAAAGAGGTGAATCAAATATATTACTCACACACATTCTGAACATAATCTCATAATCCATCGGATCCCAGCAAACTCAGCATAGCAACAGCATAAAGATTACATATGTGCCTCGATCATGTATGGCAGCTCACGAGGTCTAATCGATGAAGAACAAAGAGGGGAGGAGAACATCACATAGCTACTGGTCATGGACCCATGGTCCAAGGGAGACTACTCACAACTCATCCGGGAAGCGTCCATGGTGGTGGAGAAGCTCCCGGTGGTGGTTCTCCCCTCCGGCAGGGTGCCGGGAAGAGTTCTCCTGGTGCTCCCGATCTTGGAAGCGCGGCGGCGGCGGAACAGAGATGAGATCGCGAAAAAGGGTTCCGTCCTCGAGGGTTTCGGGACGCGTGCAATATATATGCCAAATGGGGTCACCAGAGGCGGAGGTGGGGCCCCAGGCGCCCCCCTGGCGCGGCCAGGGGTGGGGCCGCGCCGGGTGGCTGCCTGGGCCACCCCCGGCTCACCTCTGGCACTGCCTTGGTTTTTCCGGAAGCACCCGACACGCTGATTTTTTCTGTATTTTTCCCGAAATTTTTAGGGCACTTTTAATATGGGGGAAACCTGAAATAGAAAAACAGCCGAAAACAGGAACTGGCACTGTGGTACACTGAGTTAATAGGTTAGTCCAAATATGATCAAAAGTGTATGGAAGTGCTTAAATATCATAGCAATATCACACAAAAGAGGCATGGAGCAAGCAGAAATTATAGATACGTTTTGGACGTATCATTTATCCCTCTGCATCATGTCATCTTGCTTAAGGCGTTACTCTGTTCTTATGAACTTAATACTCTAGATGGATGCTGGATAGCAGTCGATGTGTGGAGTAATAGTAGTAGATGCAGAATCGTTTCGGTCTACTTGTCACGGGCATGATTCCTATATACATGATCATGCCTAGATATTCTCATAATTGTGCGATTTTCTATCAATTGCTCGACAGTAATTTGATCACCCACCGTAGAATCTGCTATCTTAAGAGAACCCACTAGTGAAACCTATGGCCCCCTGGTCTATTTTCTATCATATTAATTTTCCGTCAACTAGTTATCTTTACTTTACTTTTATTTTTCAATCTTTACTTTTCAATCTATACAACAAAAATACCAAAAATATTTATCCTATTATCTCCATCAGATCTCACTTTTGCAAGTGGCCGAGAAGGGATTGACAACCCCTTTATCACGTTGGTTGCAAGGTTCTTATTTGTTTGTGCAGGTACAAGGAACTTGCGTGTAGTCTCCTATTGGATTGATACCTTGGTTCTCAAAAACTGAAGGAAATACTTACGCTACTTTGCTGCATCACCATTTCCTCTTCAAGGGAAAAACAACGCATGCTTGAGAGGTAGCAGTTCCCGCGGGGGGAATCAATGCTAAAGCTACGGCGCGCTGCCGGGCCGGTCAGTATCCATTGATGCCTCACGGGCGGCGCAGTGAAGGTGCGGCGCCACGCGTACGCCCGGCGGCCACGCGGACGCCACCCGCCCGCGGCTATAAAAAGCCTACCCCCCGCCGGTGGATGCACACTTCCCCTCTCCTCTCCGCCGTCGGCGCTCCTGCCTCCTCTCTTTCTCGCCTTTGCGCCACCATGTCGATGCGCCGCTTAGGCGCTGCTGATTTTCGCGGAGTCCGCGAGTGCCGCTCCGGCGTCTTCTCCTCTGGAATCTCGTTTGGCGAAAAACGGCTCAGTCTCGGCACTTTCGACACCACAGAGGAGGCGGCCCGTGCGTACGACGCGGCGGCGTGGTGCCTCCGGCGGCCTTATTGGATATGAATTTCCCCGACGTGTCGACGAGCCAGCGCGCGCAGGATCTTGCGCATCTCCCGCGGCTTTTCATCGACGAGGATCTTGGTGACAACCGGAGGCGGTAGCGTCGCCTCGCCATCGCGGAGATGGACGTGGAAGCATGTCGGCGTGACGCGAACGCTTCCCGCAGGACATCATCAACGAGCGCCAGTTTTACATGCAACGGAGGACGGAGAGGGAGGCGAGGAGGAAGGAACGAGCCGCCTATCTGGAGGACAAGCGTGCGCGAAAGCAGGCCGCTCAACTGAACATGAAGCTAGGAGAAGCGTCGTCCTGGGACTCCGAGGACGAGCGGTATGCTGACGCCTACTTGCGGACGTCGCAGGAGGACATTACCGAGTCGGAGCCGGAAAACGACGAGTAGTTGATCTTTTCTTTTAACAGTCTTGCTTATGGTGAACTATCTATGTATCATTTTCATTATGTATGTATCATTTTCATTTTTTATGTTCAATTGGCCTGCGGCGTCGGTGAGGAAGGAGGCGAGCGAGGGGTGCGCTAGGGGCAATGGGACGCCGACCGGCGGGCCTGAGGAGGGGAAGTGCGCGGCCGTTGGGGGTTAAAAAATGAAAACGCGCTGTGGGGGGTTGGCGGCTGGGGGAAAGCGCACCCAAGGCGCGGTTTTCGCCGGGTCACCCTCAAACGGCGCTATTTGGGCGTCCCTGGAGCCGAACGGCTGGAGATGCTCTTAGATGGCAGTTCACTGGAGTTTAATGTTAAACAACATGATTATGATGACATGTTACAAACAAGTCTATAACCTATTAGATACTTTGGCAGTTATCCGATCACTGAGAAGGCTATCAATTAGCAATCACTTTGGCACAATATTAGCACTTGCCAACTGATATTTACCTTGCACCCAGCCCAAATGTCTAATGTAGACAAGGGTATAGTTGGAGGGTACGGATCTCAAAATAAGGCTGGAGGGTTGAGGATAAAAGGTTTCATGTAGCCTGAGCTACAAAGAAACTTTGCGCTTATGAGCCCCCCGTGAGCTAATTAACAATTCTGCTGGCCGCTCAGTTGCCTTAGGTACACTGTGAGTTTTATCTCCTCCTTGAAGCTAGCCAAGATCGGATGCTACGACCCTAGAACTACATGCATGTTCAGGTTCATAGTTACTTGAACTGCCAATTTCAGGATACCGCTTTAGTGAACGTGGAATCAAAGTTCCAATGAAGTAAAATAACTCGATCACCATTCACCTGACAGGAAAATCTGTTGGAACAATATCTTCCATTCTACTGTGAAAACAACTCGCCTAGCTCCGTCATCGAGTTAATTTTTGGATTCAGGAATTCGACCTCCCCAACTAAGAACACTTCGCTCGCGCCGCTCCCGCGAGCGGCCGGGCAAAACCCTAGTCCGTCGCCGCCGCCTCCCACACCTTCGCCTCCCCCTTCCTCGCCGCCACCAGGGGACGGCGCCGGGCAAAGCCCGTGCGTCCGTCGGCGGCGGCGGGGTCCTTCCCTCCCCACGAGGCACGGGCGGCGCGGGACGTCCGGCTTCCCTGGTGGCGCGCGTGGCCAGGAACGGCGTGCAGTCGAGTGGATCTGGCGTGGGGGCGTCTAGGAGAGGGCGGATCTGGCACCGGCGAGGGCGTGGCGCGGCCTGCCGCGGATGCGGCCAGGCGAGCGGATCTGGCACCGGCGAGGACGCGCGTCCAGGGACGAGCGGGCGTGGTGCGCGACCTGGCCCAGTGGCGGCCAGGCGAGGGCGCGCGCGGACGCGGCCCGGGGTGGGCGCGGCCTCGCGCGATGGCGGCCAGGTGAGGGCGCGTGGAGGTCCGCGGTCCAGGCGTGGGACGCTCG
>LR738709.1:623089211-623198698 GCA_902687465.1 Secale cereale | reverse complement strand
CTGGCCCCTCCGGGTGAGTGGCGGCCGGGCCTGGCCAGATCCGAGGGTGGCGTGTTGGTGGTTTCCTCGGATTCGACGCGGGCTGGCGGGGCGGCGCCCCTCCGGCGTGTGGCGGCTGAATCTGGACGACCCTGGCCAGATCAGTGGTGTGTTGGACGCGCGTTGGTCCTGTGATGCTGGAGCAGGCGGCTCCGGCCGTGATAGATGCGAGATGCAGGGACTGATCTGGTCAGTGTAGGCTTGCCGTGGGCGGGGTGGACCACGACTCCATGGCTTTTGCGACTAGGTTCTGCGGCGGTGGCGGTGCGAGACTGCATGGACGAGCTTCTGTGGGCACGAGCGAAGGTGTGCGGCGATACAGACGAAAGTCCTGCACGACCAGAGGCCGGTGGCGATGTCGCCTGTGGGTGTCATTTTCCTCCTTGGAGGCGTCACCTAAGGTGTGTCGGCATCTTTCTCGTGCTCGGATGGCGGTTTGTCTCCGGGCGAAATCCTAGGTCTGGTGTTGGATCGGCGTGATGGCGGCGTGTTTGATGTCGTTCCTGTGTTGGGAGCATCACGTTTGGAGACATTTCCTGGAAGCTCTTTGCGGCGCTCCTCCGGTGCTCGCCGCTGTTTAAGGTGAAGCTCCAGGCGCAATGTACGAAATCATCGATGAGTCCAAGACGAAGCTCTTCCTGGGATCGACCAAGTCCCGCCATCTACCCCCTGCTTCCAGGGTGGATGGTGCGTTGGCGAGGGAAGTTGTAGTGGGAGCTGCTGCTGTCTTCGGAGGTGATCGGCGTTGTTCGAGACGCGGTGGTGATGCTCAGCTTAGGACATGTGCTCCGGTTGTGTAGTCGTGTTGTTTGTGGTGGGTGTACCTCTCTGCAGCTATTAGGGCCGCAGTTTTTCCTTTCTCTTTTGATCTTCGGATGTTCACCATGTTGTTCTTCCGCTGCTTTCTGCTAAATCTCAATCAAGCCAGCAATTTGCTGGATCTTTCAAAAAAAAAAAAAACTCGCCTAGCTCCCTCGTCCCTCCACAGCAAAATAAAATAAAATATATAGAGCTCAAAACAGCATATGACACAAAGTGAGGTTCCATGAGAATGTAGCAGCGAGTCTTTTTTTTTTCTACCACTCCCAAACGGCAAAGGCCATGTTGAAACATCAGGGTGAAAACATTTCATACCAATAATATCGGCGAGCTTGCTACAACATAAGCATCAAGTACATCTGTTCTCTCTCTTCTCTTTCAAAGGAAACTGATAAAAGAGAAACCACATATGACAGCCCCCACTCAAACCAGCAACAATATTTTTTTGTACAACCTCCTACAGTTGCTTCAAATGCAAATTTACCTCGCGTCTGTCGGCTGCAATTTTTCAGAAAAGCCCAAGTGCTATTCATGACCGAATTTTCAGAAATGTACCTCGCGGCTGTCAACACACCCTCACCCACTTTCGTCCGCCACCGTGTTAAGCAAAGCGAGCTTCTAGTTCTAGTAGGCCTCTCGTTTGAATGGGTTATGCAAAGAAACGCACATGAATCGTTTATTTGCAGGGCTGTCAACACACCCTCACCCACTTTCGTCCGCCACCGTGTTAAGCAAAGCGAGCTTCTAGTTCTAGTAGGCCTCTCGTTTGAATGGGTTATGCAAAGAAACGCACATGAATCGTTTATTTGCAGGGCTGTAAAGAGGGGGCATACATGCGTAGATAAAAACACAGCATTTGAGAAGGTTGTGCAAAAAAGAAGAAGACCAAGGTTCAGACAAGCTCACTTCACCTGAAGAATCAGGTGCAGGATGCGACGACCCAAGTTGTCACAGAGCTTTTCATCACTACGGTGGTCTTTTTATTATTATGGTGGGGTGAGAGAGGTTCGAACTCTCGACCTCAGGATCACTCACGTTTTCAGCTATGAGACCTACGCGCTAGCCAACTGCGCCACCACCCCACTTATTGTTTGAGAAGCAAAACAAACATCCTAGTTAGCAACAGAGCGATGCAAAGCATAGATGGCTCCTGTTTTCTTGAATTTTTGTGCCGACAAGTACGAGACACATGATTAGTTAGGAGCAAAACGAACGCTGTAACTACATTAAGCAGCAAGACCATGCAAAAATCATGGAGTGAATTCGAACAGCAGAGGCAGTCCAGCATTGCATCATCTGGGGAAATTCTGTGGAATGGAGACAGCACAGATTCTTCCTGCTGATGGTTAAACGCGTCCAGCCACAATCAACTAGACCCCTCTGAAGGAAGCAACTGTGTTTGCAAGGTGGACATCACGCATAACTACTGCAAGAAACGAGCCGAGGAAATGGTTTGTTGTTGATGGAGGACATGGCAAGGTAGTGGCCGATCACCTCAGGAGGACTGAGATCCAGTGCCTCGCCTCAGGCAAGGCACGCATTGCCTTGAGGCTTCGAATCCACCCTCCATCTGCATCCGACGGGCAGAATTAGTCAACACGAAAACAACCTGGTCGTCCACTCGTCCCCATCCTCCTCCTCACGCGCGAGGCAAAATCAGCTCCGCGGGAACTCGGCTCCGACGCAGAGCTCTGCCGCCGTGGCCGCCGTGGGGAAGGGAGCCATGGGGGCTCCGGCGGCGGCCACCGGATAAACGACGCCGGCAATCCCCTCCGCCCCCACGCCTTCACCTCCCCGCCCCGCTCCGCTCCGACGAGCACCTCGTCCCGCTCCGCTCCGACGAGCTCCTCGCCCCGCTCCGCTCCGACGACCACCTCAACGGGAAAGGGAGGGAGCTCCTCAACGCGCTGCGGGAAAGGGCGGTGAGGCGCTCCGGCTGCTACTCCAGGGGACTCGTCCTCCAGGTTGAACTCCGGCGGCGTCCACGGGAGGAATCGGCCTCGACGGCCGCCCACCTTCGGCTGCTTCGTCCGCCTCCCATCCGGCGGCTGCCTCTGCCCGTTCTCACGACCCCTCCGACGTCCTTCTATGCTACCTCCGACCATGCCGGATGTCCTGGAGCTGGCAGCCGGCAGACGAAGCCCAAATTCAGTTAACTACTGTACATACAACTATAGACAGATACGAAATTCAGTTAACTGAAGACAAATCAATTTAACTACAGACAGAGAACAAATTCAGTGTAGCAAGCTTGCAGCAGAAAAGTGTTTGATACAAAGACTTTAGTACTGGAAAAGGAACTGAAAAAAGAAGAGTTGAACCTGAGGCATACATTATACAATGAATTAAAAAGTAAACTCAAAATGAATTGAACAATATACAGACTTTGTAGCATTTGCAACTCAAATTCGGCACCAACAAAATCTGTTCTTACATAATTCTTCAAGTAGATATATTAGGCCAGTCTATTTGTACACTTAGGCCACGAAAGACTATAGTCAGCCCAAAATATGTTGGCTATATCTTCCTCACAATCCAGCTGCAAAGCATATTGGAAAGATGGGTTCTTGATGACCATCCATCTTACTTACATGCTTGTTTCTCTTCCTCACATCAAACCCAACACAGCCTCCATATGCAACCCAAAACAGCCAAGCTTCATCCGGATTTCTAAACCTCTTGCCAATTTGAGGCATCCCATTGTCAATTTCTCCCATTGCACGGCACTTGCAAATGCACAACACTCACAATTGCATAGCAGTCAAATTGCATAACACATCATTTCAATCAGCAAAAATTCTGTCAAATAGGACAAGAAACACATCAATCAATTCACAAATTAATTCATGACAACTGAGACAATATAGGATAAAGAAACACACAACAAGAAATATACATTCTTAATAAAGCTAATTGTTCCAGCAAAATTTTGAGTATTGAACTAACCATCCATATGACATAGCCAAATTTTTTTTGAGTATTGGACTACCTGCTGTCTGCTGGGGTGGCCACAGGGCTCGCAGACGACAGCTACAGCTAGCGGAGAAGCTCGGTTCAGGAGGGGTCGCAGGGTTGTGGAGGCGGTCGTCGGAGCTGAGGTGGGGCGCCGTCGCAGGGGGACAAGGAGCTCGTCGGAGTGGAGCGGGACGGGGAGGTGAAGGCGTGGGGGCGGAGGGGATTGCCGGCGTCGTTTATCCGGTGGCCGCCGCCGGAGCCCCCATGGCTCCCTTCCCCACGGCGGCGACAGCGGCAGAGCTCTGCGTCAGAGCCGAGTTCCCGCGGAGCTGATTTTGCCTCGCGCGTGAGGAGGAGGATGGGGACGAGTCGACGACCAGGTTGTTTCCGTGTTGACTAATTCTGACCGTCGGATGCAGATGGAGGGTGGATTCGAAGCCTCAAGGCAATGCGTGCCTCGCCTGAGGCGAGGCACTGGATCTCAAGGACTAGGGAGGAAGAGACAAGGCGCAGCAGTGGAGGGAATTAATTGTTGTGCAGAACCAAAAAATAATAAAATAATATGAGACCAGGTTCAGACTTGCTCGACTCAATCTGATGATTAAGATGTAGATCAAAATGGATGTATCTAAAACTAAAATATGTCTAGATACATCCATTTCTCCGACAAGTATTTTCGGACGAAGGGAGTATATGTGGCAACCCAAGTTGCCAACTGAGCGTTTCATCACAACGATGGTCTTTTTTGTTGGGTGAGGTGAGAAAGTATCGAACTCTCGACCTCGGCTATGAGACCTATGCGCTAGCCAACTAGGCCACCACCCTACTCGTTCTTTAACAAATGAAACAAACGTACTTGTTAAAAATAAAACAGAACGGTGCAAAGTTCGACGATCACCATGCCACAGTTCGGCGATCAAATATACTGCAAAGTTCGGCGTTCAAAAGGAAAGACACATAGGCAAAGGAATGCATAAAACGATGGGCTCCTCCGGCGTGGCTTCTGTGCTCGCACTGGTCAGCATCGGTGTGGCTTCTGTGCTCGGGTTGGTCGGCGTGGCATCATCACTCGGGTTGGGCAGCGGCATTGGTGTCGGTGTGGGCGTAGGCACTGTGGTCGACGACATCTGGTTCAAGATAAGGCCACGCTCCGCCAGGTACCACGCCTTGATCTGCTCGTTCATCGTGGACATGTCCGCCCCCATCAAGAATGCCATGTCGGTGTTTCTCTTCTTGGCGGCGACGTTGGTCCGGAGTAGGTCGAGCTTGACAGCGCTGGTCGTCATCAACGTCGACCACCGCGCGTCGGACTTCTCCTCCCTCTTGGCGGCGTGGTTCTTGGCGTCGGTGATGCACTGCCTGATCAACGATTGCAGCCGGTGCGGCGTCCTTCGCCGTCTCGACTCATTTATTGCCGTTAGGGCGCACATTCCCCGCCCCCGGTGCGGGCGCGTCCGGCTTGTACGTTTCCTTAGCCTTGGCAAGGGTACGCCGGACATCGATCCACTTCTCGCACTTCTCGACCCGAGAGAACACATGGAGGATTTGAACTATTGGTCGCCACTGTCCTGGCGGTACATGGTGAACATCCAAACCATCTGCGCAGCCGAAGAACAAGTGTCGGCGACGTACACGGTGGAAAGGAGCTAGAGTCGGCGACTGTACATACCCGACCCTCGACGTTGGCGCCGCTTTCCGGGCGTGCCGCGATCTCCTCGACAATACCGTGCCATTTGTTGCAGGCCGCCAGAATGATCGCCCAATGGTTCGATATGGCTTTTGCGGCGCGCTTCATGTGAATAGTGGCAAAGTTGGGGTCGACAAGCTTGCGCCCATAGAATGCCGATTGGATGCGCGTCCGGTACGTGTCAGTGTTCTGGTTTGCGCTAGTGACCGGGTCCAGGCTGATGGTCTTCCATGCTTCGGTGAGGCACTCATCTTTTTTGGACATCCACTTGACGCGCAGCTCGCCCGCCCTGGCATTGGCCCCTTGATTCTTCTTTTCCCTTTCCTCGCCGGAGCCGGCTCCACCTCCTCTTCCTATTCCTCCTCCTCCTCCTCGGTGTCGTCGAGCTTGTCGCCCATGTTGCCGGTGGTGTCCACTGTGTCCTCTTGCTCGTGGAAGCCGGGGTAGGAGGCGGCGGCGACCGAGCCACTCGTGATGATCTCTTCCATGTCGGAGTCCGTCCCGTCCAGGTTGCCGAAATGCGATGCCGAGGCTTGCGAGAAGGGCAGGGCACCACAGCGTAGAGGCGACGGCGACAAGGTTGTGTACGCTGACGGCGAGCAGGTGTACGGGGGGAGGGTATTGGAGGCCGGCGAACGCGGGCGAGGGAGTGCGCCGGTCGAGGTTCAGACCGGAGGGAGAGGCTCGCTGCCCATGCACAAAGGTGATGTTGGGGTTGAATCCGCCATGTGCATCGCCGTCGGAGTAGCCAGGCGAGGGGGTGCAAGAGAGTTCAACAATTTCTACAAAATAGAACCACCGCCGTGCTCTAAAAAGATATAAGTGAAGCACTAGAGCAAAATTGCCTAGCTCAAAAGATATAAGTGAAGCACAAAGAGTATTCTAATAAATCACGATTCATGCGTGTCTCTCAAAAAGATGTATTCAGTGAGGATGATTGTGGCAAACTAAAAAGAAAAGATTCATATCATACAAGACGCTCCAAGAAAAACACATATCATGTGGTGAATAAAAATATAGCCTCAAGTAAAGTTACCGATAGACGAAGACGAAAGAGGGGATGCCTTTCCGGGGCATCCCCAAGCTTACGCTCTTGCTTGTCCTTGAATATTACCTTGGGGTGCCTTGGGCATCCCCAAGCTTAGTCTCTTGTCACTCATTATTCCATAGTCCATCAAATCCTTACCCAAAACTTGAAAACTTCACAAAACAAAACTCAACACAAAACTCGTGAGATCCGTTAGTAAAAACAAATTTCAATCCTTACAAGTAGGTACTGTTGTGAACTCATTATTATTTTATATTGGTGTAATATCTACCATATTCCAACTTTTCCATGGTTCATACCCACGATACTAGTCATAGATGCATCAAAAACAAGTAAACAACACAAGAAAACAGAATATGTCTTAAATAGGGTAGTCTGTAAAGATGCGAACTGATGTAAAACCTCTGTATCTCTAAAATTCAGAAAAATTTAGGACAACGTGGGCAATTTGTAGGTCAGAGATGTGTAAAAAAATTCAAGAATTTATATCATTCCAGTAATCAGAAAAAATCCTAACACTGGGTGCAAAAGTTTCTGTTTTTCAGCAAAACCAATCTACTATCTTCCAAATCATCCCAAAGTTCTTACTTGGCACAAACACTAATAAAAACTTTAAAAACTTATCTAACAAGAGGCTAGATGAAAAACTTATTCAAGAACATGAAAAAAAATTGGGTTTGTCTCCCAAGAAGCGCTTTTCTTTAAAGCCTTTTAGCTAAGCATTGATATTTCAATGATGCTTACATAAAAAATAAGAATTGAAGAACAAAGAGAGCCTCATAAAACACGTGACAAACACATATAAGTCTAACATACTTCCTATGCATAGGCATTTTATAAGCAAACAAATTATCAAGGCAAGCAAAAACTAGCATATGCAAGGAAGAAGAAAGAGACGATATCAATCTCAACATGAAGAGAGGTAATTTACTAACATGCAAATTTCCACAACCATATTTTACTCTCTCATAATTAAATGCAGGATCATATTCAAATTCAACAATATAGCTATCACATAAATTATCCTCTACATGATCCACATGCATGCAAAGTTGATACTCTTCCAAAATAGTGGGATTATCATTAACAAACCCACTTTTATCAAAAAAAAATCATAAGATTGAATATTCTCCAAATATATGGGATCCAAAGTTGACACTCTTCCAAACCCACTTTCAATATTATTGCAAACGCTATTATCAACTTATATTCATCATGGGGCTTAAATAAATTTTCAAGATCATAAGAAGAATCACCCCAATCATGATCATTGCAACAAGTAGTGGACATAGCAAAATTAGCATCCCCAAGCTTAGGGTTTTGCATATCATTAACACAATTGACATTAATAGAATTTATAATAACATCATTGCAATCATGCTTTTCATTCAAGGAGCTAGCGTAAATCGCTTCATAATTTTCTTCTTTCAACACTTCATCACAATTTTCAGATTCACGAATTTTAAGCAAATCCTCATAAAGATAATCTAGTGCACTCAACTCACTAGCAATTGGTTCAACATAATTGGATCTTTTAAAAAGATTAGCAAGTGGATGAGGATCCATAAATCTCTTTGCTTCTGAATTCTAGTGAACACAATTATGCCAAACAAACGAATAAACAAACCAGGTAAGACATAAGGGCAAACGAAAAGAGGGCATTTTTTTGAAAATCATTTTAGAAGTGGGGGAGATGAAAATGAGAGGAAAATGGAAAATAATGTAATGCAAGAGATGAGAGCTTTATGATTGGTACTTGGTATGTCTTGACTTGGCATAGATCTCCCCGGCAACGGAGCCAGAAATTCTTCCTCCTACTTCTTGAGCTTGCGTTTGTTTTTCCCTTGAAGAGGAAAGGGTGATGCAGCAAAGTAGAGATAAGTATTTCCGTCAGTTTGAGAACCAAGGTATCAATCCAATAGGAGATGAACGCACAAATCACCCTTACCTGCACAAACAATCAAGCAACTTGCACCCAACGCGATAAAGGGGTTGTCAATCCCTTCACGGTCACTTGCAAAAGTGAGATCTGATAGAGATAGATAAATAAAATATTTTTTTATTTTTGGTTTCTAGAATGGAAAGTAAAAGATTGCAAAATAGTAGACCAGAAACTAGTATGATGGAAAAAAGACCCGGGGGCCATAGGTTTTACTAGAGGCTTCTCTCTTAAAGGCAAATAATACGGTGGGTGAGCAAATTACTGTCGAGCAATTGATAGAAAAGCGCAAAGTTATGACGATATCCAAGGCAATGATTATGAAATATAGGCATCACGTCTGTGTCAAGTAGACCGAAACAATTATGCATCTACTACTATTACTCCACGCATCGACTGAAACAATTCTGCATCTAGAGTATTAAGTTCATGAAGAATAGAGTAACACTTTAAGTAAGATGACATGATGTAGAGGAATTAACTCAAGCAATATGATGAAAACCCCACCTTTTTATCCTCGATGGCAACAATACAGTATGTGACTTGCTACCCCTACTTTGTCACTGGGTGAGGACACCACAAGATTGAACCCAGAGCAAAGCATTTCTCTCGTTGCAAGAAAAACCAATCTACTTGGCCAAATCAAACTCATAGTTCAAAGAGAATTACTAAGATGCCAAATCGTGCATATAAGAATTCATAGAAGATTCAAATAATATTCATAGATAAGTTGATCATAAATCCACAATTCATCGGATCTCAACAAACACACCGCAAAAGAAGATTACAACGAATAGATCTCCAAGAACATCGAGGAGAACATGGTATTGAGAATCAAAGAGAGAGAAGAAGCCATCTAGCTACTAGCTATGGACACGTAGGTTTGTGGTAAACTACTCACGCTTCATCGGGAGGGCAATGGTGTTGATGTAGAAGCCCTCCGTGGTCGAAACCCCCTCCGACAGAGTACCAGAAATGGCCTCCAGATGGGATCTCACGAGGTCAGGGACCTGCAGCGGAAGAAAAGTCTTTTCGTGGCTTCCTTTAGGGTTTGGGGAATATTTGAGAATATATAGGCGAAATAAGTAGGTTAGGGGGGCCACGAGGGGCCCACAAGACCTGCTACTTCTCGAGCTTGCGTTGTATTCCCTCGAAGAGGAAAGGGTGATGCAGCACAGTAGCATAAGTATTTCCTTCAATTTTTGAGAACCAAGGTATCAATCTAGTAGGAGACCACGCGCGAGTCCCTCGCACCTGCACAAACAAATAAGAACTTCGCAGCCAACACGATTAGGGGTTGTCAATCCCTTTACGGTCACTTACGAAAGTGAGATCTGATAGAGATGATAATTTGATATTTTGGGTATTTTTGGATATAAGAACAGAAAGTAAAAGCGGAAAAGTAAAGTAGATTGAAGATTGATATGTTGAGAATAGACCCGGGGGGCATAGTTTTCTCTAGTGGCTTCTCTCATGATAGCGATATTCTACGACGGGTAAACAAATTACTGTCGAGCAATTGATAGAAAAGCGAATAATTATGAGACTATCTAGGCATGATCATTATATATAGGCATCACGTCCGAGACAAGTAGACCAAAGCGATTCTGCATCTACTACTATTACTCCACAGAACGACCGCTATCCAGCATGCATCTAGAGTATTAAGTTCATAAGAACAGAGTAACGCCTTAAGCAAGATGACATGATGTAGAGGGATAAACTCAAACATAGTGATATAAAACCCATCTGTTTATCCTCGATGGCAACAATAAAATATGTGCCTTGCTGCCCCTACTGTCACTAGGAAAGGACACCGCAAGATTGAACCCAAAGCCAAGCACTTCTCCCATTGCAAGAACTATAGATCTAGTAGGCCAAACCAAACCAATAATTCGAAGATACTTGCAAGGTTATTATAATCATACATAAAGAGTTCAGAAAAGAACAAAATATTTCTCATAGATAATCTTGATCATAAACCCACAATTCATCGGATCTCGACAATCACACCACAAAAAGAGATTACATCGAATAGATCTCCTCGAAGACTGAGGAGTACTTGGTATTGAGATCCAAAGAGAGAGAAGAAGCCATCTAGATACAAGCTATGGACCCGAAGGTTTGTGGTAAACTACTCACAACTCATGGTGAGGCGATGATGATGATGTAGAAGCACTCCGTGGTAGATCCCCCCTCCGGCGGAGCTCCGGAACAGGCCCCAAGATGGGATCTCACGGGAACAGAAGGTTGCGGCGGTGGAACTAGGGTTTTCTCTTCTCTTTTGATGGTTTCGGGGTACGTAGGTATATATAGGAGGAAGGAGGGCACCGGGGGCCAGACGGGGTGCCCACGAGGCAGGGGGCGCGCCCTATAGGGGGGGGGGGCGCACCCGCCACCCTCATGGACGCCACGTCAGCCCTACTCCGTGGTTCTCAAGTCTCCCGTGCGTATTTTGCTCCAAAAATATCTCTCCCGAAGGTTTCATTCCGTTTGGACTTCGTTTGATATTCCTTTTCTGTAAAACCCTAAAACAGGCAAAAAGCAACAATCTGGATTGGGCCTTTGGGTTAATAGGTTAGTCCCAAAAATAATATAAAAGTGTATAACAAAGCCCATTAAACATCCAGAACATCATAAATAATAGCATGGAACAATCAAAAATTATAGATACGTTGGAGACGTATCAAGCATCCCCAAGCTTAATTCCTGCTCGTCCTCGAGTAGGTAAATGATAAAAACAGGATTTTTGATGTGGAATGCTAACCAACATAGTTTTTAAAGTAATTCTCTTAATTGTGGCATGAATGATCAGATCTGAAAGATTCAAGACAAAAGTCTATATTGACATAAGAAAAATAATACTTCAAGCATACTAACAAAGCAATCATGTCTTCTGAAAATACTATGGCTAAAGAAAGTTATCCCTACAAAATCATATAGTCTAGCTATGCTCCCTCTTCATCACACAAAATATTCATATCATGCACAACCCCGGTTTCAGCCAAGCACTTGTTTTCATACTCTATTCTTTCAAACCTTTCAACTTTCACGCAATACATGAGCGTGAGCCATGGACATAGCACTATGGGTGGAATAGAGAGGTGGTTGTGGAGAAGACAAAAAGGAGGGAGATAGTCTCACATCGACTAGACGTATCAACGGGCTATGGAGATGCCCATCAATAGATATCAATGTGAGTGAGTAGGGATTGCCATGCAACGGATGCACTAGAGCTAAGAATGTATGAAAGCTCAACAAAAGAAACTAAGTGGGTGTGCATCTAACTTGCTTGCTCACGAAGACCTAGGGCATTTGAGGAAGCCCATCGTTGGAATATACAAGCCAAGTTCTATAATTATAATTCCCACTAGTATATGAAAGTGACTAAACATGAGACTCTCTATCATGAAGAACATGGTGCTACTTTGAAGCACAAGTGTGGAAAAGGATAGTAGCAATTGTCCCTGCTCTCTTTTCTCTCATTTTTTTTGAGGGGCTTTCTCTCTATTTTTTTATTTAGCCCCGCTCTATTTTTTTGGGCCATCTCCTTTTTTTTATTAGCCTTTCCTCACATGGGACAATGCTCTAATAATGATGATCATCACACTTTTATTGGTTTAAAACTCGATACTAGAACAAAGTATGACTCTATATGAATGCCTCCGACGGTGTACCAGAATGTGCTATGAAACAAGAGTGACATGTATGAAAAATTATGCATGGTGGCTTTGCCACAAATACGATGTCAACTACATGACCATGCATGGCAATATATCTCGGAATGGCTATGGAAATGCCATGATAGGTAGGTATGGTGGCTGTTTTGAGGAAGATATATGGTGGCTGTTTTGAGGAAGGATATATAGTGGGTGTATGGTACCGGCGAAAGTTGTGTGGTACAAGAGTGGCTAGCAATGGTGGAAGGGTGAGAGTGCGTAATATCCATGGACTCAACATTAGTCATAAGAACTCATATACTTATTGCAAAAATTTACGAGTCATCAAAACAAAGCAATCAACGCATGCTCCTAGGGGGAGGTTGGTAGGAGTTAACCATCGCACGCCCCCGACCTCCACACAAAGGATGACACTCTACAAATACCTCATGCTCTAACTTCGTCACATAACGGTTCACCATACGTGCATGCTACGGGAATCACAAACGTTAACACAAGTATTTCTCAATTTCATAATAACTCCACTAGCATGACTCTAATATCACTATCCTCATATCTCAAAACAATTACCAAGCATCCAACTTCTCATCATATTCGATGCACTTAGTATGAAAGTTTTTACAACATTGATTTTGGATGTCTATCATGTGAAGGCTAGTTTTATAGCCAAAGCACATTACCATGCTGTTTTAATAGACTCTCAAAAGGATATAAGTGAAGCATGAGAGATCAACAATTTCTACAAAATATAATCACCACCGTGCTCTAAAAGATATAAGTGAAGCACTAGAGCAAAAACTATTCAACTCAAAAGATATAAGTGAAGCACATAGAGTGTTCTATCAATTCCTAGGCCATATTTAACTCTCTCAAAAAGTGTGTCCAGCAAGGATAATTGTGGCAAACTAACAATCAAAGACTAAAATTATACATGATGCTCCAAGTAAAACTCATATCTTGTGGTGAATAAAAATATAGCTCCGAGTATAGTTACCGATAGATGAAGACGAAAGAGGGGATGCCTTCCCGGGGCATCCCCAAGCTTAGGCTTTTGGTTGTCCTTGAATTTTACCTTGGGGTGCCTTGGGCATCCCCAAGCATAGGCTCTTGCCACTCTTTATTCCATAGTCCATCAAAGCAAAACTCAAAACTTGAAAACTTCACAACACAAAACTTAGACAAAAATCTCGTGAGCTCCGTTAGTATAAGAAAACAAACCACTACTCAAAGGTACTGCAATGAATTCATTCTTTGTTTATATTGGTGTTAAACCTACTATATTCCAACTTCTCTATGATTCATACTTCCCAATACTACTCATAGATGCATCGAAATAAGCAAATAACACACGAAAAACAGAATCTGTCAAAAACAGAACAATATGTAGTAATCTGTAACTTTCGCATACTTCTGTAACTCCAAAAAAATTAAAATAAATTGGTAAACATGAGGAATTTGTCTATTAATCATCTGCAAAAAGAAACAACTAAATAACACACTCCAGTAAAATCTGGTGACCATTCTAGCGAGCGCTAACGATTATGTTTTTCACAGCATGTCGGGGAAATTGATCGCCCACGAACACCTATGGGTCCGGAGCCCCTTTTAGGTATGGCAAGGGAGCGGAGGGAGCACGAAGGGCAGGTCGAGGGGCACACGCGAGCAGTTTACCCAGGTTCGGGCCGCACGGATGCGTAAAACCCTACTCCTGCCTTGGTTGTATTGAGTTCTTGGCTCGGGAGCAAGAAGATCTACAGTGCTAGCTACACCGAGCGTGGGAGTGATCAAGTTTCTGGAACCGAACCCCCTCTACGTTGTGCATGGGCCTCCTTTTATAGCTCAAAGGGGTCACCGACAGGTGTCAACGTAGAGGAGGGCAAAAACGTAAAATGGGTGGTAGTTGTAACAGTGCATGTACAGTGCATGTATAGTGGTCTATACCTAACCTTGACGGTGGGGGACAAGGGCATTGAATGCCCGTCGCCATCACCCCAAAAGCGCTCGTCCGGGCGTCTCCGTTCGCCACGACGGAGTCCTTGTCATCGTGGCGTGCCACCGTGTACCCCAGGCTGCACAGCCATCCGCCACGTGCCCCAGGAAGGGCCCCAGGGCGACGCGTGGCCAGGTGAGCTGGAGCGCAGGCGCACAGCGAAAGCTTGCCGCGGCAAGCACCTTGCCGCGGTTGCTACCTTGCCGGGCCTGGAAGCTTGCCGCTCTCCGGGTCTTGCCGGGGCGCGCGATGCGCCACGGCGTGTCTTCTGAAATGCTGTTCTCTGGCCTTCCTGGCAAGCTCCTCTTGCCAGGGTCTTGTGCAGAAGGGATGATCTCGAGCCTGGAGCGGCCTTCCCGGCAAGCTCCTCTTGCCGGGGTCTTGTTTCTCAACTTGAATACTTTGTTCTTGAATGGCTTCAAGGGGACTAGAGCGGGCTTTGGCGGGCACGTGGTGAGCCTGACCACGGGAGGCTGCTACTGCCCGTGCACAAGTCGGGATACTAAGGTACCCCTACTCTAGTACACCGACAGGAGCCCCCGGGCCTGGGCCACACACAGTGCCGAGCGCTGTTGGGCTAGGCCCAAAACAGTGCACGGGCACATGCGGCCCACGGCGCGCCGTATCCCGCTCCGTATCCGCCGCATCCCTCCCTAACGGCACGCGTCGATTGCGGCGTCGTGGGAGAGATCGTGGCCTGTTTCTTTAATGGGAAAATGCGGAACGTCCCCCACTTCCCCCTTAAAAGCAGAGGAAGCAGGGGCAGTTTCCCCCTCATTGCTTCACTACGTCTTCAATCTCCAGAAACCCCCGCCGCTCTCCGCCTCCCCAAAGGTCGACAGAGAGCCGAGCTCCACCCTTCCTCCGCCGTCTCCGGCATCCTCAGCACCGCCGACCCCCCTCTCCGCCCCCGCCATGGCCCCGAAGAGCGACAAGGCGAAGAGCGACAAGGCGAAGAAAGAGAAGTCCGATAAGGCGGCGAAGCTGGCAGCCATGCGGAAGAGGATGGTGGTCTTCCCACCGAGGCTCGGCGCGAGGGAGCTGAGGGACAAGTATTACCTGTTCTGGGCGAGGAAGACGAAGGCCCACCCGCGCACCAGGGTCCTCCCCGCCGAAGCCATCGACATGTACCCGGGAGGTTACCACTACTTTGCCCTGTTCTTCCACTATGGTCTTTGTCCTTCGTACTCCGAGTTTTTCTGCGATGTGATGAACACGTACGGATTCCATCTCCTCGATTTCACCCCGAATGCTGTCCTTACTATGGCCGTTTTCGCACACCTGTGCGAAAACTTTGTCGGGGTCCATCCCAACGTAGCTCTCTTCCGCCACTTCTTCACACCTAGAGTAGAGTCCGGATCTCCACTCTCCGGTGGCATCTCCTGGATCTTCAGGCTCAACAAGAAAGAGGCGTACTTGATTGGAGAGCTCCGCGACAAGTGGGATGAATGGAGGGCTGATTGGTGCTGGGTAATGGAAGAGGAACCCCAGTAGTTTACCTCCCCACGCCGAGCGGCAATAGTGCGCGGCAAGGATTGTAGTGACTTGGCCCCGGAGGATAATAAGCTGTAGATCGCCCTTACTAGGATCCTTCGCCTCCGGGCTGCCAACCTTACTGTAGGTGAGGTCGGGGCGGATTTCCTCCGCCGCCGCATTGCCCCCTTGCAGGACAGGAAGAGGCCTGCTTGGGAGTTTGGCAATGCGGCAGACTTCATGAGGCTGCGCCCCGGGCTGAATTACAACTTCACTGTCTTGGAGCTCAAGGGAATGGTCCGCTCGCTGTTCAAGCACGACCGAAAACACCCGGAGTGGTTCACCCCGTCGGACGGAGTAGTCCCATTATGCAACAACTCTGCCCTTAGTGCCATCCGTGCGGCAATGCCTTAGTGCGACTCCCACGGGGTTGTTCCTACTTGGCTGATGCCTTCAGAAGAGACCGTGCAGACTTTCTTCGACAACCTGGTTGAACGGCCGCGCAACCCCGACGAGAAGAAAGGTCTCACCCGCGCGACCACCGACCGGGACGTGGCATACATAGCCAACAGGATGGAGGAGGCCGCCGCAGCGGCGGCCGCGGGTGAGTTCGGGTACACCGTGGAGGAAACAGAAGCAGCGGATGCAGTGAGCCGGGCCGAGGAGGAAGAAATCCTCAAGCTGCTGAGGCCTGCCGGGAAGCCTGCCGGGGAGCCTGCCGGGGAGCCTGCCGGGACGAGTGAGGCTGCCGGGCAAGGCACTGAGTCCAGTGAGCCCGCCGAGGAGGACGCCGAATCGGGCGATTCCGACAAAGACTCAGGCGGGTCACTGAATCTCCACGACCTTTCCTCATCCTCGGAGAACTCTCCGCCGCCGCCAAGTCCTCCGCCACAGCCGAAGAAGCGCCTCCGCAAGACCACTGAGACGGTGAAGCAGCCGGCGCCCCGACAGCAGCCGAAGCGCCGCGCGACACGCGCCACCACGACGAGAAAGGTCGTCAAGGAGGCGCCTCGCGTCCCAGCGGCAAGCGGAGGGGGATCTTCCCGAAGCGGTTCTGGTGTTCCATGCGCTCCTCGGTCCTCGGCGACGACCGGAGCGGGGTCTTCTCAACCCACGGCTCCGGAGCCCGCCAAGCGCCCGCGGGAGCCTACTCCTCCAGCCCCTCGCGCTGGGATGCGCGAGGCGGAATTTGACTTCTCCGCCCTTAGCTCCGATGAGGAGGAGGAAGAGTAAGCACTTGAAACTTTTACTTCCTTTGATTCTTGTTGCTCTTGTCTTGAATTCTCTTTGCCTAACTCTGATCTTGTTTGGCTTTCAGGACCCTGACCCAGAGGCTGGCGAAGAGGGCCAAGATCCCTGTAGTTGACCTCGAGGACGACGAACCCGTCACCGCGGCAGGGGATGCGCCCGCGATAGGCTTGCCGGACCAGCCGGCTGCTCCGGAGAGCAGCCCCAAGCACATCCCCCAACGTAAGTTCCTTGTTCACTTTTCTGCTTATCGGGCGCGCTTGAGCTTCTTATCCTTATTGATGTCTTGTTCGCTTGTTGATTTGTGCAGAAGTGGAGCCCCAGCTGCAGGAGCGCCAAGAGACCGCTCCCGACGAGCCGCTTGTCCCACCATCCCCGCCAAGGAGGAGCTCCCCGGCGAGGGAGGGTGCCCCGCCAAGGGCGGGTACTCCGCCAAGGGCGAGTACTCCGCCAAGGGCGAGCACCCCGACAAGGGAGGACACCCCGCCAAGGGAAGGCGCCAGCAGCCCTCCGCCGGCAGGGGCCACTACTACGCCGCCGAGGGAGAACTCCCCGGCGAGGGACCCCGTTATTGAAGAGGCCCGAGCAGGTAAACCCTTGTACTTTCCTTCTTTTGAACTCTTCTTTTTTGGATATTTGCTTGACGATTCTTCTTTTCTTTTTCTGTTGTCAGATCCGCCTCCCCCGGAGCCGATGGAGACGGAGACCATCGCCGAGGAGGAAGTGCGTGACAATGCTGGTGACGCCGCCACTGCTGACGAGCCCGTCGCCGACGAGACCCCCGCGGCCACTGACGCGGCAGCTGGGGAGGAGGCCGGCGACCGCACTGACGGCCCCGAGGCCGCAGGAGCGCCGGACGCTGCACCGGCCGCCGACCCCTCCGCCGCCATGACTGGGCCGGGTGTCTATCTGGAGGCCGCCAACGGGGTCTTCATTCAAGTCCCGTGGGCGTCCTCATCAAGGGAACCCGCGGAGGAGGAGAGCTTCGATGGAGAAGTCCTCGCCTCCGCCGGGCTAAAGGTTGTCGATGCGCCCGGCAGCAGCAGCGAGCCCGAAGAGGAGCAGCTCCTGCGCCGGCTTCTGGACTTGTACCGAGCCAAGCAGGCCAAGCTGGAGTCCCGAGAGGCTCTGGCCGCCAAGGCTAGCATTGACTTGGAGAAGCGCGCCGCCGAGCTCCGCGCCGCCAACCAAGCGGCCCTCCGGAACTTGGCGGAGGAGCGCGAGGAGCTCGCCGAGGCGCACCAGGCGTTCATCCTCGAGAAGGCCGAGGTTGAGGAGCAGCATCGACTGGCCGCCGAGGACCTGGCTCGGCGGGAAGGAGCGCTGAACCAGCGGAAGGTCGACCTCGATAGCCATGAGGACGACCTCACCGCACGCGAGCAGTCCATCGGCGGGGCTCTGCAGGAGGCGAGGGACGCCACTGCTGCCGCAGAGACCGCCAAGAGGGACCTTGAGGCGAGGGTGGCGCAGTTGGAGCTCAATCTGAAGACGAGCGAGGAGAAGGTTACCGCGCTCAAACTTGAAAGGGAGAAGGACGCCCACAGCCACTCGGAGCTGCAGGTCCAACTCTCCGAGAAGGGCAAAGAGCTCAACGACGCTAAGGACTCCATCGCAGACTTGGAGCTGAAGGTGTCCACCCTCACCGAGTTGCTTGACGGGGCCCGGAATAGGGAGTCCAAGTTGAAGGAGGATCTCCGGGCTGAAAGGGCGCTGCTGGACAGTGCCGCCCTGTCGCAGAACAACTTCCAGCGGGCGGTGGAGCAGTGGACCGAGGAGCTCGTCGCCTCCGCCGCCAACATCGACAAGGAGATGGTGGCGCTGAGGGCGGAGCACCTCGTGTACTCCCCCGACGAGAGCCTCCCCCACAGCGCCAAGCTGAGCTTGTTTTTCAGAGGAGTGGCGTCGGCCCTCGCGCAGCTACGGGAGAGGGTCCCCACGCAGCTGGCTAACGAGGCGCGCCGGCTTTGCATGGGTACTATGGAGCGGGTGTTGACGAAGATCGTCTACCGCAACCCCGGGATTAATCTCGAGAACGTCCTCCGGACCTTGCCGCCCGAAGCTGACATGGAAGCGTTGAAGGCAAAAGTTGCCCACATCGTGGCCAAGGCGGGCAAGATCAAGAGGGTTGACAGAGACCGTGTAGACTAGGCTCCTTTCTTTCTGCTTCCCTTGCCGCTGTCGATTAAGTCACGGGTAGTAGTTGGTTAGAACAGCGGCAAGTTATCTTGTAATATAACTTTATTTTGGATAGCCAATGCAGTGTTATCTCTCTTGCTTGATCCCTTCACTTTGTATGCTTCCCACCTTACACTTTTAGGGAACTTGCCGGCAAAGGGACCCTTGCCACGAGCGCTGAGTGCGGAACTCTTAGCAGCCTGCTGGCAATGCCCTCACCGGCAAGAAACCTTGCCGCAGCTAGTCGCAGCACACTTAGGTTGTTGAGCGCACTCGGAAACGAAATAAGGGCGCGACACTTGTCGCAGCTCACTTAAGCCGCTGAGCGTGCTCGAAACAAAGTAAGGGCGCGGCTAGCTACGGGTAGGTTCCTCTGCGCACATGTTTTCCATACAAAGTGTGGTCGTTCAAGGAAGATAACTAAGAGTTTTAAAATTTTGAATGCTCAAACTTTGGCAACTTAGCTTTTGTGTTCTGTTTGCTTCCCGGCAAGGCTTTCCTTCCTTGAACAGCACTTGGTCCATACCACTGTC
The DNA here is from genome assembly GCA_902687465.1 of Secale cereale. Classification (NCBI taxonomy): domain Eukaryota; kingdom Viridiplantae; phylum Streptophyta; class Magnoliopsida; order Poales; family Poaceae; genus Secale; species Secale cereale. The sequence continues at coordinate 623,179,112 of LR738709.1, read as the reverse complement.
TCCTTCCCCCTGGCAAACTTGTGCGCGAGGAACACTCCTTCTGCTTGAGAGAAAAAGGAAGAGGGGAGGAAACACAGATATGGAGCCTTGCGGCTTGTTATTGCTTACCGGGGTTGTGTGCTGCACAAAGTGTCAGATAGTATATGCAATGAAACCAAGAATGCATGAAACGACAAGCCGTGCGAAGCACAAAAGTTTTACTGATGCACGGGGTCTGCGCCTGGCTCTGTACAAAGGTTTACATGCGACAGCGGCAAGACTTGTACAAAAGGTGGTTGCCGGAGCGGATCACGGCAACCGCGCCTCATGGGTGAAACTTGCGAAGATGCTCAATGTTCCAGGAGTTGCTCACCGGTAAGCCTTCTTCGGTCTCAAGGCGGACAACGCCGGGCCTTGTGACTTGTCTCACCCGATAAGGGCCTTCCCACTTCGGTGTCAACTTGTTGGAGTTCTTGGCGGACTGAACGCGCCGAAGAACAAGGTCGCCTTCCTCTAGACTCCTGGCCTTGACTTTGCGGCTATGGTAGCGACGCAAAGCTTGCTGATATCGAGCAGCTCGTACAGCAGCCTGGAGACGGTCCTCCTCGAGGAGCAATGCATCATCTTGCCGCAGCTGCTCTTGCTCAAGCTCATCGTAAGCGAGCACTCGAGGAGACCCGTATATGAGTTCCGTGGGGAGAACTGTCTCTGCTCCATAGACAAGAGCAAAGGGTGTCTGTCCGGTGGCTCGATTTGGTGTCGTCCTGATTGACCAAAGAGCTGCCGGCAACTCCTCGATCCAGTTTCTTCTGCATTTGTGCAGCCTGTCGAAGGTCCTTGTCTTGAGTCCGCGCAGCACTTCTGCATTTGCCCTCTCCGCTTGTCCATTGCTCCTTGGATGAGCAACAGAAGCAAAGCAGACCTTAGCGCCAAGGTCTTGGACATATTGCATGAAGGTGCGACTTGTGAACTGTGTGCCGTTGTCGGTGATGATCCTGTTAGGGATTCCGAAACGACAAACGATCGATCTGAGGAACCTGACTGCTGACTGTGCGGTCACCTTTCTCACTGGTTCCACTTCCGGCCACTTTGTGAACTTGTCGATAGCAACGTACAAGTACTCAAAGCCCCCGACAGCACGGGGAAAGGGGCCGAGGATGTCGAGCCCCCAGACCAAAAAGGGCCAGGACAAAGGGATCGTCTGGAGAGCTTGAGCTGGCTGGTGTATTTGCTTGGCATGGAACTGGCACGCTTCACACTTGGTTACTTGTGCAGTTGCATCTTGGAGGGCTTCTGGCCAAAAGAAACCTTGCCGGAACGCCTTCCCGACAAGTGCTCTTGCGCCAATGTGGTGTCCACATATGCCTCCGTGTATCTCTGCCAACAGCTTCTGTCCATCTTCCCGGGAAATGCATTTCAATCTGACACCATTGAGTCTTCTTCTGTATAGTTCATTGCCGACGAACTGGTACATACTTGACTGCCTGGTTATCCTTTCTATCTCTTCTGGTTCTTCGGGAAGCTCTCCAGTTTGAAGAAAACGGACAATTTGCTGTGCCCATGCTGGAGCCTGAGGCTCAACAACAAGGACTAAAGGCATTAGTGCTGCTACGGGAACGTCAGCTTCCACGGCAAGAACCCGCGGCTCTGCCGGAGCTGAGCGTTCCCCGGCAAGCCTGCCGGAGCCAGACTTGCCGGGAACATCTGCTTCAACTGTACGAACCCTAGGGTCCGCAGGAGCAGATTGTTCCTCAGCAACTTGGTCGTCGATCCTGGGTACCTTGGCGGCGGCTTCAGGAAGATCCGCTGGCAAGTAGTCACCGGAGACCAACTTTCTTTTCTTGCTCTGCCCAACTGATGGTGTAACAGATGGTTGAGTTAACTTGAGCAGGAAGGTCCCTGGTTCCACAGGTAACTTCATTGCAGCACACTTTGAGAGGCCATCTACGATATCATTTTGAGCTCTTGGAACGTGCTCCATCTGCAGGCCTTCAAAGCGTTCTTCAAGTTTCCTCACTTCATCGACATAGGCTTCCATCAAAGGACTCTGGTAGCTCTTGTTTACTTGTCGGACCACCAATTGTGAATCTCCCCGAACAATCAGCTTCTTGATCCCAAGTTCGGCTGCAATTCTGAGGCCGGCAAGCAAACCCTCATACTCAGCAGTATTGTTTGTCGCTTGTTCCTTGGAAAAGTGCATTTGAACAACGTACTTGAGGTGCTCCCCGGTGGGTGCTACGAGTAACACACCAGCACCGGCGCCTTGCAGCGAGAAGGCACCATCGAAGTACATTATCCATTCTTTGCTTGCTTCTTTGACGGGGATGTTTGTCTCTGGAACTTCTTCGTCTGGTGTTGGCGTCCATTCTGCTATGAACTCTGCCAAAGCTCTGCTCTGTATAGTTGATGTGCTTTCAAACTTAAGACCAAAGCTTGACAGCTCCAGTGCCCACTCAACAATCCTACCTGTTGCTTCTGGGTTCTGCAATATCCTCTTCAGCGGAAAGCGAGTGACCACTGTTATCTCATGTGCTTGGAAGTAATGGCGCAGCTTTCTCGAGGCCATGAGGAGGCCGAAAAGCAGCTTCTGCACCCCAGAGTATCTTGATCTAGCCCCCTGCAAGAGGGAACTTACAAAATAAACTGGGCGCTGCACCATCTTCTTTCGCACTTCTCCTCGTTCTTGCGCAGACTCGTCCTTGTCGGGGCCAGAGCTTGTCAGGGAAGCCCCCTGCTTGTCGCTGGATGTGCTTGCCGGGGCTGTGGGCTCCTCATCTGCCTCCCTCTCCGCTACCAACGTAGCACTAACCACTTGATTGGTTGCTGCTAAGTATAGCAGCAACTTCTCTTACGGCTTAGGTGCAACAAGTATAGGAGTAGAGGACAGGTATCCTTTCAAGTCCCGCAGCGCTGCCTCCGCTTCCGGAGTCCATTTCATTGGACCCGCCTTTTTCAAGATTTTGAAGAAAGGCAGGGCACGTTCTGCAGACTTTGAAATGAACCTGCTGAGGGCAGCCACACAACCAGCAAGCCTCCGTACATCCTTGACGTGCTTTGGAGCTTTGATCTGCTCGATGGCTTTTATCTTGTCGGGATTGGCTTCAATCCCCCTCTGTGACACAAAGAACCCGAGAAGCTTGCCGGAGGGGACTCCGAAGACGCACTTCTCGGGGTTCAGCTTGAGTTGTATCTTGCGCAGATTTGCAAAAGTCTCATCCAGGTCTTGGATCAGGGTAGCCTTGTCCTTGCTCTTGACCACTATGTCATCCATGTAGGCTTCTACATTCCTGTGTATCTGTGGCTCAAAAGCAGTGTGGACTACCCTTGCAAATGTTGAGCCCGCATTTTTCAGTCCAAAGGGCATGCGTATGAAACAGTAAGTGCCACATGGAGTAATGAATGCGGTCTTCTCTTCATCTTCCTCAGCCATGAATATCTGGTGATAGCCGGAGTATGCGTCAAGAAATGAAAGCAACTCACATCCAGCCGTGGAGTCAACGATCTGGTCAATGCGCGGCAAGGGAAATGGATCCTTGGGACAAGCTTTATTCACATCAGTGAAGTCTATACACAGTCTCCACTTCCCATTAGCTTTGCGCACGACAACTGGATTTGCCAACCACGTAGGATGAAGTACACCTCTAACAAGGCCTGCTGCTTCCAACTTCTTGATCTCTTCGGCAATGAACTCTTGGCGCTCCACCGCTTGCTTCCTGACCTTCTGCTTGACGGGCCGCGCGTGAGGACAAACAGCAAGCTTGTGCTCAATTACCTCCCTGGGAATGCCGGGGATGTCAGACGGTTGCCATGCGAACACGTCGACATTCGCCCGCAGGAAGGCAACGAGCGCGCTTTCCTATTTAGGATCGAGCGTAGCACTGATGGTGAAAGTACCACCAGTGCCGTCCTCCTTGGCGGACACCTTCTTGGTTGCGGGTGGGGCTGCCATTCCTTTCTTGCACTTGCCGGTGGAGCTCGACGGTGCGTCCTCGACGGCAGCACAGCACTCCGAAGAGGTGCGTTTGCCGGAGTGGGCCCCAGAAATCTTGCCGGACTTGGTCTTGGTCTTCCCCCCGGGAGCTTCAGCGGCAAGTGTCTTGCTGTCTGCCGCGGCTGCTGCATCCCGGTAGATCTTGTCGGCGCAGATGAGCGCGTCCTTCTTGTCGCCGGGGACAGAGATGACGCTTATCGGCCCCGGCATCTTGAGCATGTTGTAGGCATAATGAGAGGCTGCCATGAACTTGGCGAGCGCAGGACGACCAAGTATCCCATTGTATGGCAATGGGATATCGGCGACGTCGAAGGTGATCCTCTCAGTCCTGAAGTTTAGCTCTCCGCCAAAGGTCACCGGCAGTGTGATCTTCCCCTTCGGCTTGCTCCTTCCCGGGTTGATCCCTTGAAAAGTCCCGGTTTCCTCGAGCTCGCTGTCGGGGATCTGCAGCTTCCGGATTACAGCAGAGGAGATCAAGTTTAGGCCGGCCCCACCGTCAACCAACATCTTGGTGACCTTGAGGTTACGGATGGTTGGTGAAACCAACATCGGCAAGCACCCGACCGCAGTGGTGCGGTCAGGGTGGTCCTCAAGGTCGAAGATGATGGGCGTGCTGGACCACTTCAGTAGCTTGCGCGACTCGACGGGTGGCTCTGCCGCATTCACTTCCCGCACCCATTGCTTGAGTTGGTGGTGGGAAGTGTGCAGAGAGGCACCTCCATCGACGCACAGAACTTCTGTGGCCTTCTGGAACTCCTGCTCGCTGTTGTCTCCGTCGTCCATGTCCTCGTCGTCGTCTTCGTCTTCATCCTTGTCGCGGCCCCGGGGAGGTCTATCTCCTTGCCACTGCTTGGCCTTGCCGCGGCGTCCTCCCCGGCCACTGAATGGCCGCTTCTTGCCGGATTCACCCCCGCCTCCCTGGGCCTTCTCCTTGTCGCGTCGCTCGTATTCAGCCTTCTGCTGCTCTACGAGGTATTCGACCCTCTTGCAGTTCTGGAGATCATGGCCCTTGGTGCGGTGGATCTTGCAGTACTGCTTGTCGGAGCCGTCTTGCTTGTCGGCGGCGGCTACAGTGGCAGGCTCCTTGCCGGAGCCACCAGCCTGAGCTTTCTTGTCGCCAGCCTCCTTGCCGGACTTCTCCACAGCCAGTACTTCCTTGTTCTTCTTCTTCTTATTGTTCCGCCGCCGGTTTTTTCTTGCCGGGGCGGCATCCTCGCTGTCCGTTCCTCCTGCTCCAGTATCCTCTCCGGGGAGTCTCCTCCCTTCTTCAGCGCGCGCACACTTGTCAGCCAGAGCGTAAAGCTCGCTGACGTCCCGGATCTTGGTCATCGCCATTTCCTCCCTCATCCGGCGGTTACGCACGTTCTGCTGGAACGCGCTGATGACCGCGGCAGGGTGGACATCCGGGATGTTGTGCTGAACGCGGCTGAACCTCTGGATGTACTTTCGCAGGGACTCTCCCTCCTTCTGGGCAAGAATGTGGAGATCGCTCTCTTGGCCGTGGGGTTTGTGGCCGCCCGTGAAGGCGCCGACAAACTGGTGGCACAGGTCTGCCCACGAAGAGATGGAGTTCTCCGGCAAGTGCATAAGCCAAGATCTAACGTTTGGCTTAAGCACTAGCGGGAAGTAGTTCGCTAGAATCCTCTCGTCGCGTCCCCCGGCAGCCTGCACCGCAATGGTGTAGATGCTGAGGAACTCCGAGGGATGGGTCTTGCCGTCGTACTTCTCGGGTACGTCGGGCTTGAAGTTCTTCATGCTGGGCCACTGGACTTGCCGCAGCTCTCGGGTGAACGCAGGGCAACCTGCCGCGTACGGCAAGTCGCCTGGTTCACCGGGCGCGTGCAAGTCGACAGCGGTCCCAGCGCGCTGGTCTGACTGTCGCCGTGCTTCTCTTCGACGCTCGATGCGAGTTCGAGCGTCCTCTTGTAGCCTGTCGTCGAGGACTTGGCGCTGATCGCGGCGAGCTCGCGGATCCGACGACGCCGTGGAGTCGTCGTCGACGTTGATCCGGCGAGCTGGCGATTTTTGCTTCTGCGGCGGGGAGTGCACGGTTGTTGCACCCCCGGCTGTCTTGTCTCCATCCGCCTTCGCTTGGCTGAGTTGCCGCGGCCGTGATGTTGCCGGCTGCTGCGACGAGTCGTTGTTGGCGAAGGCGATGAGGCTCTGGATTGTAGCCCTCCAGTCCTCGGCCTTGTCCGCCGCTGGAGGGAAGTCGAGGAGCAGCTGAGCTCTAGCTAGAGCTTCTGCTGGAGAGGAGGGAAGCGGTGGCGAGCGATGCGAGGAGCAAGATATGCTCGGACTTCTAACAGGGTTAGAAGGAGCAGGGTCTCGCCCCGGCGACCGCGCCTTGCTCGTACCGACGCGTTGGCCTTAGGGCTGGACCAAAAGCTCGTAGGTCGTGAGCTTAGTGAGCGCTCGATAGTTCGGCTCGTTAAGCTCGTAGCTCGCTTTTTAATGAACAGAGCCAATCATTGATTTTAGCTCGTTAAGGTTAACGAGCTTAACGAGCGAGCTAACGAGTTTCACGAGTAGCTCGTTAAGCTCATTAGTAACAACACAACACATATTTCATCTTACATGGCAAACTTTTTGTAGCACCTTAGCTCTCCTATTCAATCTAATCAACATAGGAGGCAACAAACTAGTGTATTTCTTTTCGTAGCCACCATTATTCATCTTAAAAACCACACATATGCACTCACAATGTAGATTGTAACACATTATAATCTGTTAACGAGCGCTCGCGAGCGCTCACGAGCTTAACGAGCTTCAAACGAACCGAGCCGAGTAGGGTTTTCTGCTCGTTAATCTTAACGAGCTTAACGAGCTGAGCCTTAACGAGCACGAGCTTAACGAGTACGAGCTTAACGAGCCGAGCAGCTCGTTAGTCCACCCCTAGTTGGCCTTGAGCATCCCGCGACCCACCGGCTTGGCCACGTCCCAGCAAGCGTATGGTACCCTGGGTACCACGCCGCTGCTGGTCCGGCATCTCCTGAGAGGGGCGCGGTGCGTGCACGGACGCCAAAGTCTTGGAATGGGCTCGGTCGTCCGTCTTGTCCTTGGACTTGGCGGCGCCGTGAGTTTCCTCGCCGACGTCCACCCTTCCGCCAGCGTCTACCGCACCAACCGTTGGTTCTGGTGGTGGTGGGATCGACGCGGACGGGCCTCCTACCTCCGAAGCCTTCTTCTTCGGCGGCATGTTGATGTAGTCGATGAGGTTGATGAAGCTGGTGAAGGTTGCGCCCGCGTGAGCGCCGGATCAGGTTCGCACAACCTCGACGCCCCCTACCTGGCGCGCCAAAGATGTCGGGGAAACTGATCGCCCACGAACACCTATGGGACCGGAGCCCCTTTTAGGTACGGCAAGGGAGCGGAGGGAGCACGAAGAGCAGGTCGAGGGGCACACGCGAGCAGTTTACCCAGGTTCGGGCCGCACGGATGCGTAAAACCCTACTCCTTCCTTGGTTGTATTGAGTTCTTGGCTCGGGAGCAAGAAGATCTACAGTGCTAGCTACACCGAGCGTGGGAGTGATCAAGTTTCTGGAACCGAACCCCCTCTACGTTGTGCATGGGCCTCCTTTTATAGCTCAAAGGGGTCACCGACAGGTGCCAACGTAGAGGAGGGCAAAAACATAAAATGGGTGGTAGTTGTAACAGTGCATGTACAGTGCATGTACAGTGGTCTGTACCTAACCTTGACGGTGGGGGACAAGGGCATTGAATGCCCGTCGCCGTCACCCGAAAAGCGCCCGTCCGGGCGTCTCCGTTCGCCACGACGGAGTCCTTGTCATCGTGGCGTGCCACCGTGTACCCCAGGCTGCACAGCCATCCGCCACGTGCCCCAGGAAGGGGCCCAGGGCGACGCGTGGCCAGGTGAGCTGGAGCGTAGGCGCACAGCGAAAGCTTGCCGCGGCAAGCACCTTGCCGCGGTTGCTACCTTGCCAGGCCCGGAAGCTTGCCGCTCTCCGGGTCTTGCCGGGGCGCGCGATGTGCCACGGCGTGTCTTCTGAAATGTTGTTCTCTGGCCTTCCTGGCAAGCTCCTCTTGCCAGGGTCTTGTGCAGAAGGGATGATCTCGAGCCTGGAGCGGCCTTCCCGGCAAGCTCCTCTTGCCGGGGTCTTGTTTCTCAACTTGAATACTTTGTTCTTGAATGGCTTCAAGGGGACTAGAGCAGGCTTTGGCGGGCACGTGGTGAGCCTTACCACGGGACGCTGCTACTGCCCGTGCACATGTCGGGATACTAAGGTACCCCTACTCTAGTACACCGACACAACAAGATCATATAAACTTCACACAAGTCTTCCCAAAGGTTCTACTTGGCACAAACACTAATTAAAACACAAAACCACATCTAAATAGAAGCTAGATGCAATATTTATTCCTAAATAGAAGCAAAAACTAAAAAATATAAAATTGGGTTGCCTCCCAACAAGCTCTATCGTTTTACGCCCCTAGCTAGGCACGATACCTGGATAGATCTAGGTATTGCCATCTTTGGTTTTTACCTTTTTGGCGGTATCAAGTTCGAATCTGGGAGGTTCTTTACGTTTCCCTTCATATTCAGAAATCTTTAGATCTAACGAATCCAACCGCTTGTTGCAAAGGGTAATCAACATATTCATGTGATGGAGATTTCCACTAACATTCTTAAGAGGTTCAAGAGACTTTTGTAATATTTTTGTTACTTCGCAAATTTTCTCAAAAACTTGAGTCTCTTCCGGGGTAGAAGGTTGCCTGAATAACTCTATCAAGGCATTGTAAGAACCAAGAGTATGGCGCCCCAAGAAATTTCCTCAGGTAACCTTATCAAGAACAAGCCTATTCCAAGGAGCAATGCCAATATAAAAATTGCGAAGAAGCACGGAAGTGGAAAGCTTCCTATTAGATCTATTTTGAGCATTGCAAATTCTATACCAGGCATCTTTTAAATTTTCTTCCTCCCTTTTTTAAAAATTGAGAACCTCACTCTCAGGAGTATTGATAATGATAGGTGTGCTAGACATGATGACAAGCAAGCAAGCAAGCAACACACAAGCAAACAAGAAGCAAGCGAACGATAAACACACGGCAGAAGAAGGGCAAATAAAATGGCAAGGGAGAAGTGGGGGAGAGGAAAACGAGAGGCAAATAAATATAATGCGAAGGATAAGGGTTTGTGATAGGTACTTGGTATATGAATTTTGCGTAAGCCTCCCCGGCAACGGCGCTAGAAATTCTTCTTGCTACTTCTCGAGCTTGCGTTGTATTCCCTCGAAGAGGAAAGGGTGATGCAGCACAGTAGAGTAAGTATTTCCCTCAGTTTTTGAGAACCAAGGTATCGATCCAGTAGGAGACCACGCGTGAGTCCCTCGCACTTGCACAAACAAATAAGAACTTCGCAGCCAACACGATAAGGGGTTGTCAATCCCTTTACGGTCACTTACGAAAGTGAGATCTGATAGAGATGATAGTTTGATATTTTTGGTATTTTTGGATATAAGAACAACAAGTAAATGCAGAAAAGTAAAGTAGATTGTAGATTGATATGTTGAGAACAGACCCGGGGGCCATAGTTTTCTCTAGTGGCTTCTCTCATGATAGCGATATTCTACGGCGGGTAAACAAATTACTGTCGAGCAATTGATTGAAAAGCGAATAATTATGAGACTATCTAGGCATGATCATTATATATAGGCATCACGTCCAAGACAAGTAGACCGAAACGATTCTGCATCTACTACTATTACTCCACACATCGACCTCTATCCAGCATGCATCTAGAGTATTAAGTTCATAAGACAGAGTAACGCCTTAAGCAAGATGACATGATGTAGAGGGATAAACTCAAACATAGTGATATAAACCCCATATTTTTATCCTCGATGGCAACAATACAATACGTGCCTTGCTGCCCCTACTGTCACTGGGAAAGGACACCGCCAGATTGAACCCAAAGCCAAGCACTTCTCCCATTGCAAGAACTATAGATCTAGTAGGCCAAACCAAACCAATAATTCGAAGAGACTTGCAAGGTTATTATAATCATACATAAAGAGTTCAGAAAAGAACCAAATATTTCTCATAGATAATCTTGATCATAAACTCACAATTCATCGGATCTCGACAAACACACCGCACAAAGAGATTACATCGAATAGATCTCCTCGAAGACCGAGGAGAACTTGGTATTGAGATCCAAAGAGAGAGAAGAAGCCATCTAGATACTAGCTATGGACCCGAAGGTCTGTGGTAAACTACTGACAACTCATGGTGAGGCGATGATGATGATGATGTAGAAGCATTCCGTGGTAGATCCCCCCTCCGGCGGAGCTCCGGAACAGCCCCCAAGATGGGATCTCATGGGAACAGAAGGTTGCGGCGGTGGAACTAGGGTTTTCTCTTCTCTTTTGATGGTTTCGGGGTACGTAGGTATATATAGGAGGAAGGAGGGCGCCGGGGGCCAGACGGGGTGCCCACGAGGCAGGAGGCGCACCCTATAGGGGGGGGGGGGTGCCCCCCACCCTCGTGGATGCCACGTCAGCCCTACTCCGTGGTTCTCAAATCTCCCGTGCGTATTTTGCTCCAAAAATATCTCTCCCGAAGGTTTCATTCCGTTTGGACTCCGTTTGCTATTCATTTTCTGTAAATCCCTAAAACAGGCAAAAGCAGCAATCTGGACTAGGCCTTTGGGTTAATAGGTTAGTCCCAAAAAGAATATAAAAGTGTATAACAAAGCCCATTAAACACCCAAAACATCATAAATAATAGCCTGGAACAATAAAATATTATATATACGTTGGAGACGTATCACGCCCTACCCCCTGGGCGAGCCCTCCACCCTTGTGGTCACCTCGTGGATCCTTTTGACTTAGACTCCAAGTCCCCTGGGTGTCTTCTGGTCCAAGAAAAATCATCGCAAAGGTTTTATTCCGTTTGGACTCCGTTCGGGATTCCTTTTCCGCGAAACTCAAAAACAAGGAAAAAACAAAAACTGGCACTGGCTCTAGGTTAATATGTTAGTCCCAAAAATAATATAAAATGGCATATAAAACATCCAAAACAGATAATATAATAGCATGGAACAATCAAAAAATATAGATACGTTGGAGACGTATCAACGTCCGTCGCCCCGACACGACCATCCACCGCTCGATTCAGAGCCGCGCTGCCGGCCATTCGAGCTCCCCCCGCCGCATTCGACCTCCCGACTCTCGTCGCTCGGTCCATCGGCGCTCCTCCCATCTCTCGGCGCTCGGCCACCGACGCTCATGCCGACTAGTTGTACATAGTTGCATGGCCAGCGGCCGGTTTTACATCTCCACTTTGCAGCATCTATTGGAGTTGCTCTTTTACATCTCTAATATACATCATTTGTTGGAGTTGCCTCTTTTTTGAAGACGTAAAATACACTTTTGAAGATGTAAATTTTTACATCTCCTTTTCTACATCTCCAAATTTGCATTATCTATTGGAGATGATCTTAGTATAGTGTTTATCATGTACTCCCTCCGTTTCTTTTTACTTTGCATATAAAATATGGTCAAAGTCAAACTAAACAAACTTTGACCAAAATTATATAAAAAATATCAACATTTACAATACTAAAGGTATATGGTATGAAAGTTAAGTTCATGATGCATCTAATACTATTGATTTCTTATTATGAATATAGATATTTTTTCCTATAAAGTTAGTCAAAAATTATAAACTTTAACTTTGACCAGATTTTATATGCGAACTAAAAAAAGACGGAGGGAGTACACATATACTCGCACGATGATTTTTTTTACCGTAATACAATAGGGAAACCCCCTACTGTGATCTTTTTCATTAATAAAGTTAGTGAGAAGGGTCTAGTACATTGGATATGTACAAAAATGGAGAAAAGAGAGGAAGGCAAACATCTAATATAATGTTAGAGTATGGTCTGATGAGATACTAGATCCATTACACACTATCTAGCCAAGATAACATTCCCTCTTTGATACTGGGCTTAGCCTTGATCATTGTTTGATTGAAGTGGCTCCTGAATTTTTGATGGCATGTATTGATAGAGCATGGCTTGTTCTCAAATATGAGCCCATTCCTCTGATTCTAGATAGCCCAGCATCATGTGACCATAATTTCCATGAAGAACTCATAATTATATCAGTTTTGTGCATCAATTATCATGGGGATTTTTTTCCATCTATATTCCATTCAATGTTGATGCCCCGCCAAAAACCTTGACTAAAAGGACAGCTAAACAATAGGTGAGTTCTGTCTTCAATAACTTGGTCCTGTCATAAGACACATTGGGAGCTATCAAGCACAAAGTTCTTTATGATGAGGAGGTCACAAGTGTTGATTCTGTCATTCAGCATTAACCAACATAAAAAAATAGAGTCTTGGGGTACAACAAGATTTCCAAATCCATTTCATAAGTAATGGGGCAGGGGAGTGTGTAAATTTTCTTAGTACATGCAATATTATTTCCCCACATGAATTTCCAATTATCATGCTCATTATTATCTCTTTATTTTCGAAACAAGGCAAAAGATTGTCCATTTCATTAATTAAGAAGAGGTTTTGTTACATGCAGACCTCTATGCGGGAAAAGGAAAGCAATTACTCTTGTGGCATCACATTATGCAAATGTTTGGCACCCGCAATGGCCCAAATGGCCACTTCTTCTTTGATGCATCTCATGATTATCCCCACTGGCACAGACTTGTTCTTAAAGACACATGCATTTCTTTCCTTCCATATTTACCATCCCACAAGAAGGAGAAGGGAAGCCAGGGCTTTCGCAGGTTGATCATTGCTAGTAAGGACCGCATCCCACCAATATTTTACCACGACAAAGTGAGTCCAAGGAGTCATGGAGATATCAAGATCAAGCCATGCAAACATGCCATTCCAAATCCTCGTAGAGAACCTGCAATTGAAGAAAATGTGAGCCACAGATTCTTGCACATGATTGCAGAGAGGATAACGGAAATGGATGATGAAGATAGGCTGCAATCAAGAACAGAACCCACCAGCCGCCAGAGAGAAACTCTATCGCGGCACACCTCCTCGCCGCCGCTGCCGGCAATCTCCGATCGACTGGCCAGTGTTGGCGGGGCCTCCAGATCGACTTGATAACCCACAAGTGTAGGGGATCAGTTGTAGCCTCTTTCGATAAGTAAGAGTGTCGAACCCAACGAGGAGCTAAAGGTAGAACATATATTCCCTCAAGTTCTATTGACCACCGATACAACTCTACGCACGCTTGACGTTTACTTTACCTAGAACAAGTATGAAACTAGAAGTATTTTGTGCTTTTTGTGGGATAGGTTTGCAAGAATATAAAGAGCACGTAAATAAAGACTAGGGGCTGTTAAGATAAAGACACAACTAAATTAGTTTTAGTAGAGAGCTTTTTGTCACGAGAAAGTTATTTGTCCCTAGGCAATCAATAACTAGACCGGTAATCACTATTGCAATTTTATTCGAGGGAGAGGCATAAGCTAACTTACTTTCTCTTCTTGGATTATATGCACTTATGATTGGAACTCTAGCAAGCATCCACAACTACTAAAGATCATTAAGTTAAAACCCAACCATAGCATTAAAGTATCAAGTCCTCTTTATTCCCATACGCAAACAACCTACTTACTCAGGTCTGTGCTTCTGTCACTCAGGCCACCCACCATAAGCAAATCATGAACATATTGCAAACCCTACAACGGGGATCCCTCACACTTGCGCGACACGGAGAGCACCATAGGACACCACCAATAATAAAACATGCAACTCAAACCAATCACAATCATCAATTAACCCATAGGACAAAATGGATCTACTCAAACATCATAGGATAGCCATACATCATTGGGAAATAATATATAGCGTTGAGCACCATGTTTAAGTAGAGATTACAGCGGGTAGAAGAGGGGTTACACCGCTGCATAGAGGGGGGAAGAGTTGGTGATGACAGCGGTGAAGTTGTTGGTGTAGATTGCGGTGATGATGATGGCCCCGACGGCACTCCGGTGCCATCGGAAGCGAGGGGGAGAGAGCCCCCTTCCTTCTTCTTCTTCCTTGACCTTCTCCCTAGATGGGAGAAGGGTTTCCCCTCTGGTCCATGGTCTCCATGGCGTGGGAGGGGTGAGAGCCCCTCCGAGATTGGATCTGTCTCTCTATCTCTCTCTATTTCTGCGTTCCCAGATTCTGGCCCTTCACTGTTTCTTAAATTCCCGGAGATCCGTAACTCCGATTGGGCTGAATTTTGGACACGATTTTTATCCGGATATTAGCTTTCTTGTGGCGAAAGAAGGGCATAAACTGCCTTACGGAGTGTCCACGAGGGCCCAGGGCGCGTCTGCCCCGCCCCGTGGGCGCGCCCCTCACCCTCGTGGGCCACTCGGGCATCGTCTCATGTTGGTTCTGCTTCCCAAAATTCACATATATTGCAAAAAAAATCTCCGTCCGTTTTTATCCCGTTTGGACTCCGTTTGATATGGATATTCTGCGAAACAAAAAATATGCAACAAACAGAAAATGGCACTGGGCACTGGATCAATATGTTAGTCCCAAAAAATAGTATAAAAAGTTGGCAAAAGTATATGAAAGTTGTATAATATTGGCATGGAACAATAAAAAAATTATAGATACGACGGAGACATATCAGCATCCTGTCGGTGTATTTGGATCGACACCTATGGGATCACAAGAAAACCTACTACGGTTGCGGGGCGCGGGGTTGAGGGAAGAGCGGATCTAACGATCAGGACACGGTTCCTTTACCCAGGTTCGGGCCGCAAAGATGCGTGAGACCCTACTCCTGCTTTGGTGGATTATATGTTGGTGTTCTTTAGCTAGTGAGGAGCTCCAAGAGAGTCGTGAGGAGTTCTAAAAAGCCGAATCCTTCTCCTGGTCGCCTCGGGCCTCCTTTTATAGGAAAAAGGGGTTGCCACAGTGACACACAGGAGGTGGAAAGGGTACAGTGATGTGAGGTTATCCCTCGCATTACAGGACAAGGCGCATTTAATGCGCCCAGCTTAGGTGTCCTTGCTTTATCGGGGACGAGGGGAGACGTCCGTCTTGTCCGTCGCCGCTCCTCCTTGTGTTGACACGCGCCCTGGCCAGCGGTGCCTGAGGCGCCATGTAGGCAGGCAGGCAGCTGAGGTGGCGCAACGGCGGGTCTCCATGAAGATCTGCATGTTGCCGCGCAGGAGCCTGCCCAGCTGGTTGGGTTGGCAGCTGCATGGGGCGGTGGAAACTCAGTTGGCGCGGGCCTGACGGTGGCCCTGCGGGTGCCCTCGGCAAGGGCCTTGCCAGGGCCCTCGGCAAGGGTCTTGCCACGGCGCCTGCTGTCATCCCCGGCAAGGTGCTTGCCGGAGGCCTTGTGGTCCTCCTTGGCTGGGATCCCACCAAGGGTCGTCGTCCTCTTAGCGTGTGTATCTGTCCTTGAATGTCTTCACAAAGATCTACATGCCACCACGGGGATATGTCCCGAATCCTTGCCCTATGGGGGCAGTGGACTCAAGGGTGATCCGCTCCGTAGGCGTGGGGCGAGCCGCCGCGGCAAGGGTCTTGCCGGGGCTGCCTGAGCTGGCCCCCGGCAAGGACCTTGTCGGGGGAAGCTGCTTCGTCCCTTTGTTCTTTGTGGTCTTGTTCTTGGCGTTCCTCCAGTCTCCATTGAGCTTCAGTCTTGCCCCAGCTCGCCTCCCTCGCCATGCTTAGTGTGGTGGCGCCGTGGCTCAGACTGCCCGTGCACAGTCGTACACCGACAGGAGCCCCCGGGCCTGGGCCACACATAAGCGCGACACATTGTTGGGTCAGGCCCAGAACGGTGCGCGGGCAGGCGGGGTGGTTTTCACCGTGGTAAAATTTCCGCGCGCTGTGCCTCCCACGACCCGCGTGCGCGGCGTGGGGTGGAGGGCCGTGCGTGACGTGGGCGGCATGCGTGGGGCGGTTTCCGCACGCATGCGTCACGTCGCAGTAAATGCGAAAGGAGGCGGCCCGCGCCTTCCCCATAAACGGGGGGAGGTGTGGGGGCGTGGCCCGCTGACTGGATGGGGCCGAGGCGCGGTCTGCTAGGCGTCCACCCCCGACGATCACGGGGTGGGGAGAGGTCTCCTCACCCATCCCTTCGGTCCTGCGCGTTCGCCACGTGCCTCCCATGCGTTCGAGGTGGCGAGCGGTAGAGGCGGGAAACCGAGCCGTCGCTGGTTGGGGCGGCGGGTCGGTCCCAGCCCCTCTTGCCTTCTGCGTCTTGATTGGCCGAGCGGGGCGGCCGAGCTCCAGCCCCGCCCCTTTATAAAGGGCGGAGGGAGGGGACGGCGTTCCGCACTCCTCCATCTTCTTTCTCCTCCAGCTTCTGCTCCTCTCTTACGTCCGCCATGAAGAAGGAAAACCCCGGCTCCTCAGCGGTGACGGCGAGGGTCGCTGCTCGACAACGCGTCCCCCCTTCTCCTGCACCCGCGGTGGCCGAACCGGCCACGAGGGGAAGAGGGAGGGGGCGGGGACGTGGGCGAGGCCAGGGTGCTCGGGGAAGAGGAGGACGGGGCGGCCCGCCGGCCTCGCCCCCGCTAGCAGCTCCTCCTCCAGTGGAAGGTCATGTTGGAGATGACCCCCGTGAATTCTTCATTAGGATGCGGGGGTCACCGCGCCGTCGCCTTCGTCTCCCGACTCCGTTTGCGTGGGAGATGGAGGCGAACCCGCCAGAATCGCTGCGGCTGCACATGAGGGGTTGTGGGATCAGTGGCACACGGGCCCGCATCGACTTCCCTGCCCCTCATGTGATGTATCTTCACCAAGGATGGAAGAGGTTTGCTCACATCCATAGCCTGACGGACGGGCTCACCCTCCACTTCAAGTTGATGGGGGATGGCCACCTCTCCGTCAAGGTATTCGGGCACCTCGGAACTCGCGCGAGGTGCTGCATGGAGAGCTCCTCCGATGACGGAGACTCCTCCTCGAACGAGGGTGACGAGGAGGACAGCGACAACGACGACGAGGGTGGGGGACGGCAGGATGATGGGTCCGACTAGGTGTCGGGCGCCGCTCCTGGTGGCACCCGTGACCCCATCATCCGCGTCGCCGGCTCCTTGAACTTCTCGGGGTCATCTCCTTGGCGGCTGGCGTAGGGAGGCTACGGAAGAGGAAGAGGAAGAAGGCAGGCGACAAGGTCGTCATGTCGGAGTACGCGGGCACCGACGCCTTCGTCTCCTACTGACGTCCTGCCGCCTCGTCTTCGAGCTCAGCCTCCGGCGCCGTCATCACCGTCCAGCCCCGGGGAGGCCGCCGAGATGCCTTCTCGGTGTCTTCTGCCACCCGTAGCCCGCCTAGGCGCCTCTTTTGCCCTTCTCGCCTCCTTGACCTACCTCCTGAGGAGAGGGACAAGAAAGGCATTACGGGCATCTTATCTCTTTTTAGTCTGTAAGCCTTCGGGCATCTGTTAGGTTTAAAATTTGTAATCCCCTTATTCATGTTTTTCATTCCCTATGGACTGTACCTGAATGGAATGTTTTTAATGAAAAAGGAATGTTTGCCGGGTCATTTGTTCGTAGGTAAAAACCCACAATAGGGAATAAATCCATGATATCCTTAAGATAAACATTTTCTCGCCCGGCAACAGGCCCAGCCGTTTCCCTACTTCGCTTGACCTTTCTCACGCCCTTGGCGGAGGCAGGGACGAAGCGGGCTCAGGCTCCTCGTTTTATCCCTTTGCCGCCACGACTACGACCAAACCTAGTCCCAAGAACGAGTCTTAGGGCCCAGAGTTATGGGAGCACGGTAGCTTAAGGAAAAGAACGAGGTTTCACATACCTCAGTCCATAACGGAATGCATGATAAGGAAAAAATGACTTATCTGAAGCTGCAGCCCCTGGCAACCCTGGTCTGCCGTGGGCGAATTCTTGCCCTTGCAGCCCCCGGCAACATTGGCTTGCCGGGGCCTAGGCACTGGCCCGTTCTTCTTTCCTTCCTCCAAGTGGCTTTGGCAAGGATGCCTGCGCGCCCTGTAAACCAAGGAAGACAGAGGAAAGACAAAGACTCGACCTCTAAGCTAGGGGTTAGCCGCTGCTAAGCACTATCAACCCTAACCAAGGACGAGACTCGACTCAGCATGCATGCTAAAACTTAGGGCGCCAGCGCTTCATTTATTTACGCTCAGGGTCTGCGCCTGGCTTTCCACAAATGGTTACATGCCTTGCCGGCAAAGCTTGTACAAAAGGGTGGCTTGCCGGGAGGCCCGGGAAGCAGCGCCTTATGGGTAAAACTTGCGAAGATGCTCGATGTTCCAGGAATTACTCACCGGAACGGCATCCTCGGTCTCCAGGCGGACAGCACCAGGCCTGGTGACTCGTATTACCTGATAAGGGCCTTCCCACTTCGGTGTCAACTTATTCGTATTCCTGGCCGATTGAATGCGCCGGAGAACAAGGTCGCCTTCCTCAAAGCTTCGGGCATGAACCTTGCGGCTATGGTAGCGACACAAGGCTTGCTGGTAGCGCGCTGCTCTCACAGCCGCCTGAAGACGTTCTTCCTCAAGGAGCATTGCGTCGTCTTGCCGCAGTTGCTCTTGCTCAAGCTCATCATTAGCGAGCACTCGAGGTGACCCGTATATGAGTTCCGTGGGGAGAACTGCTTCTGCCCCATATATCAGGGCAAAGGGCGTCTGGCCAGTGGCTCGATTTGGCGTCGTCCTGATCGACCAAAGAACCGCCGGCAATTCATTAATCCAGCGCCTCCCGCTCTTGTGCAGCCTGTCAAAGTCTTTGTCCTTAATCCTCGCAGCGCTTCAGCATTTGCCCTCTCAGCTTGACCATTGCTTCGGGGGTGAGCAACGGAAGCGAAACAGACCCTGCTGCCAAGGTCTTCGGTATATTGCATGAAGGTGCGGCTTGTAAACTGCGTATCATTGTCGGTGATGATCCTGTTGGGTACACCAAAACGGCACACTAGTCCCTTGAAGAACTTGACGGCTGACTGAGCTGTGACCTTCCTCACTGCCTCCACTTCTGGCCACTTTGTGAACTTGTCGATCGCAACATACAAGTACTCAAAGCCCCCGACGGCGCGGGGGAAGGGGCCCAGTATGTCGAGCCCCTAGACCGAGAAGGGCCAGGAGAGAGGAATGGTTTGAAGGGCTTGAGCTGGTTGATGAAGTTTCTTCGAATGGAATTGGCATGCTTCACACCTGGTGACCAGCGCCGTCGCATCCTGGAGGGCAGTGGGCCAGAAGAAGCCTTGCAGGAATGCCTTGCCGGCAAGAGCTCTCGACCCCATGTGGGATCCACATATGCCTCCATGTATCTCTGCCAACAGCTCCAGTCCTTCCTCTCGGGGGATGCACTTCAATTTCACACTGTTTGGTCTCCTTCTGTACAGGACGTCATCGACGAACTGGTACATGGCAGACCGACGGGCTACTTTCTCCGCTTCTTCCTGCTCCTCAGGAAGTTCCCCAGCCTGAAGGAATCAGACGGTATGCTGCGCCCACGCTGGAGCCTAGGGCTCGAGGGCGAGGACTAAAGGAATTTCCTCCGCCAAGGGAGTGGCTATCTCGACGGCTAAAGCTTGACGCTCCGCCGGAGTCGGCCCTCCGGTGGCGGGCTCAGTGTCCCCGGCAACATCCTTGCCGGCGGCTCCGAGGAGCTCGGCGGGAAAGTACTTGCCGGGCCCTGACTTCCTCCTCTTGTTCTGCTCTGTTGATGGATCAACGGATGGCTGAGAAAGCTGAAGCACAAAGGTACCTGGTTCCACAGGTAGCTTGAGGGCAGCACATTTTGACAGGTAATCGGCGATGTCGTTCTCCGCTCGGGGAACGTGCTCTGCCTGTATACCGTCAAAGCGCTCTTCCAACTTTCTCACTTCATCGACGTAGGCCTTCATCAACGGGCTCTGGTAATCCTTGTTGACTTGTTTGACGACAAGCTGTGAGTCGCCCTGACAATGAGCTTCTTGATTCTGAGGTCCGCCGCGATCCTAAGACCGGCAAGCAGCCCCTCGTACTCGGCAGTGTTGTTCATTGATACCTCCCTAGGGAAGTGCATCTGGATCACGTACTTGAGGTTCTCTCCGGTGGGCGCGACCAGCAGTACGCCAGCCCCGCGCCTTGTAAAGAGAAAGCCCCATCAAAGTACATGATCCAGTCGCAAATTGCCTCTTTGCCGGGGAGAGTAGTTTCTTGGACTTCTTCATCAGGCATTGCGGTCCATTCTGCAACGAACTCCGCCAGAACTCGGCTCTGAATTGTCGAGGTGCTTTCAAACTTGAGGCCAAAGCTGGACAGTTCCAGTGCCCACTCTACAATCCTTCCCGTTGCATCTGGATTGTGCAATATCCGTTGCAGAGGGAGGCGAGTGACGACAGTGATCTCGTGCGCCTGGAAGTAGTGATGCAGCTTCCTCGAGGCCATAAGAAGGCCGAAGAGCAATTTCTGCACACCGGAGTACCTTGTCCTAGCCCCCTGCAAGAGGGAGCTAACAAAGTAGACCGGGTGCTGCATCATCTTCTTCCTCGGCTGCACTCCAATCGGCTGTGTCGTCCCTGCGCCAGTAGTGCGGCGCTGACCACCTGGTTCGTTGCCGCTAAGTATAGCAGCAACAGTTCCTGTGGTCGGGGCGCAACCAGTATTGGCGTGGAGGAAAGATACTTCTTCAGGTCTTGTAGCGCTGCTTCGGCTTCTGGCGTCCACTGCATTGGGCCCGTCTTTTTCAAGACCTTGAAAAAGGGAAGGGCGTGCTCGGCAGACTTGGAAATAAATCTGCTCATGGCGGCAACACAGCCAGCAAGCCGACGCACGTCCTTGACCCGCTGGGGTGCTTCAATCTGCTCTATAGCTTTGATCTTGTCTGAATTGGCTTCTATCCCACGCTGCGACACAAAGAACCCGAGAAGCTTGCCGGACGGAACGCCGAAGACGCACTTCTCAGGGTTCAGCTTGAGGTTGATTTTGTGCAGGTTCACAAATGTTTCTTGTAAATCCAATACAAGGGTTGCCCTGTTCTTGGTTTTGACCACTATGTCATCCATATAAGCCTCCATATTTCTATGGAGCTGGGGTTCAAAACCAATCTGGACCGCCCTTGAAAATGTCGAGCCAGCACTCTTCAACCCGAAAGGCATTCGTACGAAACAGTACGTACCACATGGGATGATGAATGCTGTCTTCTCTTCGTCTTCTCCTGCCATGAAGATCTGGTGGTAGCCGGAGTAGGCATCGAGGAATGACAGCAGGTCACACCCTGCCGTGGAGTCGACAATCTGGTCTATGCGCGGCAACGGGAAGGGGGTCCTTGGGACAGGCTTTATTGATATCTGTGTAATCAATACACAGCCTCCACTTCCCATTTGCCTTGCGCACTACCACTGGATTGGCCAACCACGTTGGGTGGAGCACTCCTCTCACCAAACACGCAGCTTCCAGTTTCCGGATCTCCTCGGTGATGAACTCTTGCCGTTCCAAAGCTTGCTTCCTGACCTTCTGCTTGACGGGCCGCGCATGAGGGCAGACAGCAAGGTGGTGCTCAATCACCTCCCTGGGAACGCCGGGGATGTCGGATGCTTGCCAGGCAAACACGTCGACATTCGCCCACAGGAAGGTGACGAGCGTGTCTTCCTATTTGGTGTCAAGGGCAGAGCTTATGGTAAAAGCCCCTCCCGTGCCGTCCTCCTTGACAGAAACCTTCTTGATTCCTGGCGGCGTAGCCCTTAATTTCTTGTTTCTGCCGGTGGAGCTCTCTGGCACGTCCTCGACTGGAGCGCGACACTCCGAAGAGGTGCGCTTGCCGGAGTGGGTGTCTGAGGTCTCGCCGATCTTCTTCTTTCCGGCGGAGCTCTCAGGCACGTCCTCGACGGGAGCACAGCACTCCAAAGAGGTGTGCTTGCCGGAGTGGGCGCCCGAGGTCTCGCCGGTCTTCTTCTTCTTCCCTCCCGGAGCTCCAATGGCAGGAGCAAGTGCCCTTGTAGCGGCAGTTGCCGCAACTTCTTGCTGGTACAATTGGTCGGCGCAAATCAGCGCATCTTTTTTGTCGGAGGGCATGGTGATGATCGTCACGGGCCCTGGCATCTTCAGGGTGTTGTAGGCATAGTGTGACACTACCATAAACTTGGCCAGCGCTGGGCGGCCAAGGATCCCGTTGTAAGACATGGGGATCTTGGCGACATCGAACATGATCCTCTCTGTCCTGTAGTTCAGATCACTTCCGAAAGTCACGGGCAGTGTGACTTTCCCCTTCGGTTGACTCCTTCCTGGGCTGACCCCTTGAAACATGCCCGTCTCCTCGAGGTCTCCATCAGGAACTTGCAGCTTCTCGATCACGGTGGGCGAGAGTAGGTTTAGGCCGGTCCCGCCATCGACTAGCATCTTCGTCACCTTGAGGTTGCGTATTGTTGGTGAAACCAACAACGGCAAGCACCCGACCGCAGTAGTGCGATCAGGGTGATCCTCGGCGTCAAAGATGATAGGTGTGATGGACCATTTCAGCGGCTTTTGGGCACCGGACGATGGCTCCGCTAGAATAATTTCACACGCCCACTGTTTAACCTGGCGGTGTGAAGCGTGCAGCGAGGCGCCACCATCGACGCACATGGCGTCCGTGGCCTTCTGAAATTCTTGGCCGCCGGACTCATTGTCCTCCTCGTGATCGTCGTCCCCAGATCTTCTATCGCGGCCCCGGGCGGGCCTTTCCTGCTGTCTCTCCTTGCCGCGACGGCCTGCTTGGTCGTCACGTTTCTTGTTGGATCCTTCAGCACCGTCTTGGCCGTTCTCCTTGTCCCGCCTCTTGTATTCAACCCTTTGCTTCTCAGCAAGGAGCTCAACCTGGTGGCAGTCCTGGAGATCATGGCCCTTGGTGCGATGGATCTTGCAGTACCGTTTGCCGGAGTTTCCTGGCTTCTCGGCAGCCGCCAAGGCCCGGCAGGCGACACACCCAGCAATTTCGTTGCCAGGGTCACCCGCCTTGGTTTTCTTGGCGGAGCCGGCGTCATCAGATCCCTCGACGGCAAGCACGGCCTTCCCCTTGCGCTTCCTGTTACGGTTCCGGCCCTTCCTCGCCGGGGCGGCAGTATCTTCGTCTGAAGAGTCGGTTTCCACACCGGCACCTTCGCCGGGGTACTTCCGTCCCTCTTCAGCCCGGGCACATCTGTCGGCGAGAACGTAGAGTTCTGCCACGTCCTTCACCTTGGTCATCGCCAGTTCTTTGCGCATCTTGTGGTTGCGCACGTTCTGGTGGAACGCGCTGATGATGGCGGCAGGGTGAACATCGGGGATATTGTACTGTACCCGGCTGAATCTCTGTATGTACTTGCGCAGGGTCTCACCTTCCTTCTGGGGTATGACATGTAGGTCACTCGCCTGGCCATGGGCTTGGTGGCCTCCGGTAAAGGCGCCAACAAACTCATGGCACAGGTCGGACCAGGAGGAAATAGAGTCTACTGGCAAGTGCATCAACCACGACATGGCGTTAGGTTTAAGAGCCAACGGAAAGTAATTCGCAAGCACCTTATCGTCGCGAGGCCCAGCAACTTGCATCGCGATGGTGTATACGCTGAGGAACTCCGACGGGTGGGTCTTGCCGTTGTATTTCTCGCCAACGTCAGGTTTGAAGGTGCGGTGAGAGGGCCATTGGAACTGCCACAGCTCACGGGCGAAAGCCGGACAGCCTACCTCGTAGGGTAGACCTCCTGGGCTTTCCGGTGCTGGGCGGTCCGCAGCAGGCCCTGCTCGCCTGTCTGACTAGTGGCGCGTTTCGCGCCGGCGCTCGATGGTGGTTCGAGCGTCTTCATGAGCTTGCTCCCGAAGAACTTGACGCTGGTCGCCGCGGTCCGCGGGTCGGACGACACTATGGAGATGGCATCGCCCGCGACGTCTCGACGGGTCGACGCACGCGGCACTGGGCGAGGAGGAGGCGAATGCACCGTAGCCACGGCACTGCCAGCTCTCCCGCTCCCGGTGCGTGGGACCCCATCGGAACGTCGGCCTGGGAGCTCCGCTGGGTTTAGATCATCCCTGTTTGCGACTGCGACAAGGCTTCGGATGGTGGCTCTCCATTCGTCGAGTTTCCCCGTAACGGGAGGAAAGTCGAGGAGCAACTGCGCGCGCGCCAAAGCTTCGGCTGGTGTCAACGATAGTGAAACCTGCACGGATCGTGACGCGCTTCGACCCCTGACCGTGTCAGGGGGAGCTCCATCACGATCCCGCGGTCGCCTATCGTCTCCACCAGTGCTTCGGCGGGCGGGCAGGTCTTCTACGTCCCAGGAGCGGCGCTCGGGGCTCTTCCCATGGCGACGCCTGGGGTCTTCAGGACGACGACGTCGTTCGTCGCGCGCTGCTTGAGAAGAGCGCGCTGTTGGCGCCGGCGTGGGAGTTCTGGAGGGTCTCGCATCGCCCTCGGGTGGTGCGGCCGCGACCTTGGAGGGCCCTGCGCCACCCATGGAGGGCCGGGTCCCATCTCGGGAACTGGCGGCGTGTGGCCTGTTACCAGGCGCACAAGCATTGCCACCTCCCAAACTCCGGCTGTCGGGATGGCATTGGTGTTCGCGAGCAGCGCCCCGAGTCCATTCCGCGACTGGTCCACTGCTCGCCCGCATCGGGACGGGCTGTCCGGCTTCCGACTGGCCAACCGCCACCGCCGTCTTCTTTTTGGGCGCCATGACGAGGCAGGAGTGTCGAACTATCCGCTAAAGCCGATTCCCACAACTGCGCCCCCTACCTGGCGCGCCAAAGATGTCGGTGTATTTGGATCGACACCTATGGGATCACAAGAATCCCTACTACGGTTGCGGGGCGCGGGGTTGAGGGAAGAGCGGATCTAACGGTCAGGACACGGTTCCTTTACCCAGGTTCGGGCCGCAAAGATGCGTAAAACCCTACTCCTACTTTGGTGTATTATATGTTGGTGTTCTTTAGCTAGTGAGGAGCTCCAAGAGAGTCGTGAGGAGTTCTAAAAAGCCGAATCCTTCTCCTGGTCGCCTCGGGCCTCCTTTTATAGGAAAAAGGGGTTGCCACAGTGACACACATGAGGTGGAAAGGGTACAGTGATGCGAGGTTATCCCTCGCATTACAGGACAAGGCGCATTTAATGTGCCCAGCTTAGGTGTCCTTGCTTTATCGGGGACGAGGGGAGACGTCCGTCTTGTCCGTCGCCGCTCCTCCTTGTGTTGACACACGCCCTGGCCAGCGGTGCCTGAGGCGCCATGTAGGCAGGCAGGCAGCTGAGGTGGCACAACGGCGGGTCTCCACGAAGATCTGCATGTTGACACGCAGGAGCCTGCCCAGCTGGTTGGGTTGGCAGCTGCATGGGGCGGTGGAAACTCAGTTGGCGCGGGCCTGACGGTGGCCCTGCGGGTGCCCTCGGCAAGGGCCTTGCCGGGGCCCCCGACAAGGGTCTTGCCGTGGTGCCTGCTGTCATCCCCGGCAAGGTGCTTGCCAGAGGCCTTGTGGTCCTCCTTGGTTGGGATCCCGCCAAGGGTCGTCGTCCTCTTAGCGTGTGTATCTGTCCTTGAATGTCTTCACAAAGATCTGCATGCGACCACGGGGATATCTCCCGAATCCTTGCCCTATGGGGGTAGTGGACTCAAGGGTGATCCGCTCCGTAGGTGTGGGGCAAGCCGCCGCGGCAAGGGTCTTGCCGGGGCTGCCAGAGCCGGCCCCCGGCAAGGACCTTGCCGGGGGAAGCTGCTCATCCCTTTGTTCTTTGTGGTCTTGTTCTTGGCGTTGCTCCAGTCTCCATTGAGCTTCAGTCTTGCCCCGGCTCGCCTCCCATGCCATGCTTAGTGTGGTGGCGCCGTGGCTCAGACTGCCCGTGCACAGTCATAGGGGTACAAAAGGTGTACCCCTCTTTTTGTACACCGACACATCCCCAAGCTTAATTCCTGCTCGTCCTCGAGTAGGTAAATGATAAAAAAGATAATTTTTGATGTGGAATGCTACCTAGCTTAATCTTGATCATGTAATCTAATCATGGCATGAATATTAAGACACGAGTGATTCAAAGCAATAGTCTATCATTTGACATTAAGACAATAATACTTCAAGCATACTAATAAAGGAATCATGTCTTTTCAGAATAACATGGCCAAAGAAAGTTATCCCTACAAAATCATATGGTCTGGCTATGCTCCATCTCCACCACACAAAGTATTTAAATCATGCACAACCCCGATTTTAGCCAAGCAATTGTTTCATACTTTAGTATTCTCAAACTTTTTCAACTTTCACGCAATACATGAGCGTGAGCCATGTACATAGTACTATGGGTGAAATAGAAGGTGTTGATAGACAAAAGGAGGGATAAAGTCTCACATCAACTAGGCAAATCAATGGACTATGGAGATGTCCATCAATCGATATCAATGTGAGCGAGTAGGGATTGCCATGTAACGGATGCACTATAGCTATAAGTGTATGAAAGCTCAAAAAGAAAACTAGTGGGTGTGCATCAACTTGCTTGCTCATGAAGACCTAGGGCATTTGAGGAAGCCCGTCGTTGGAATATACAAGCCAAGTTCTATAATGAAAATTCCCACTAGTATATGAAAGTGACAACATAGGAGACTCTCTATCATGAAGAACATGGTGCTATGATGAATCACAAGTGTGGTAAAAGGATAGTAACATTGTCCCTTCTCTCTTTTTCTCTGATTTTTTTGGAGGGGCTTTTGCCTTTTTTTAGCCCCCCTCTTTTTTGGGCCATCTCTTTTTTTGGCCTTTCTCTCCTTTTGTTTTTGTTTTTTTGTTTCCTCACATGGGACAATGCTCTAATAATGAAGAACATCACACTTTTATTTACTTACAACTCAAAGATTACAACTCGAAGCTACAACAAAATATGAGTCTATGTGAATGCCTGCGGCGGTGTAGTGGGATGTGCAATGATCAAGCGTAGCAATGACATCAAAAAATCGGACAAGCCATGGAAACATCATGCTACCTATCTTACGATCATGCAAGGAAACATGACAATGATGGTGCGTGTCATAATAAACGGAACGGTGGAGTTACATGGCAATATATCTCGGAATGGCTATGGAAATGCCATGATAGGTAGGTATGGTGGCTGTTTTGAGGAAGGTATATGGTGGGTGTATGGTACCGGCGAAAGTTGCGCGGTACAAGAGAGGCTAGCAAAGGTGGAAGGGTGAGAGTGTGTATAATCCATGGAATCAACATTAGTCATAAAGAACACACATACTTATTGCAAAAAATTATTAGCCATCGAAACAAAGTACTACACGCATGCTCCTAGGGGAAGGGTTGGTAGGAGTTAACCATCGCGCGATCCCGACCTCCACACAAAGGATGACAATCAAAAAATAAATCATGCTCCGACTTCGTCACATAACGGTTCACCTTACGTGCATGCTTCGGGAATCACAAACCTCAACACAAGTATTTCTACAATCCACAACTACCCACTAGCATGACTCTAATACCGCCATCTTTATATCACAAAAACTATTGCAAGGAATCAAACATATCATATTCAGCGATCTACAAGTTTATGTAGGATTTTATGACTAACCATGTGAATGACCAATTCCTGTCAACTCTCTAAATAGATATATGTGAAGCAAGGGAGTTTAAATTCTTTGTACAAAAGATATGGCCACGCTCTAGCAAATATAAGTGAAGCAAAAGAGCGTTCTACAAATGGCGGTTTTCTATGTGAAGAGAAACAGGCAATCCAAACTTCAAATGATATAAGTGAAGCACATGAAGCATTCTATAAAGCCATACTCAAAAGATATAAGTGAAGTGCAAAGAGCATTCTATAAATCAACCAAGGATTATCTCATACCAGCATGGTGCATTTATTAACAGAAAAAATGAAAAACACACGACGCTCCAAGATTTTACGCATATCATGTGAACGAAACGAATCCGAAAACATGCCGATACTTGTTGAAGAAAGATGGGATGCCTTCCGGGGCATCCCCAAGCTTAGACGCTTGAGTCTCCTTGAATATTTACTTGGGGTGCCTCGGGCATCACCAAGCTTGAGCTCTTGCCTCTCCTCCTTCTCCTCATATCAAGACCTCCTCGATCTTCGAACACTTCATCCACACAAAACTTAACCAAACTTTTATTGGCGGAGTTAGTGCATATGATCAATAAAATCCCATCATGTACTGCTCTAACATTATTGTATAATTATGAACGAACATTACCCATAGTATGCTATCATAATTCTATGACCCCAAGTCAAGGAGGCTTCAACAAGAATTCAAACATATGCAAATAATGAAGCTATAAGAGCAATATGTGAAAATAGGACAGTCTGTAGTAATCTGAACATTAACCTTACTTATGTAACTCTAAAACTTCTGAAAAAATTATGAGAAATCAACAATTTGTATAGCAAGACTTTGCAAAAAGTTTCAGATCCTTTCGACATTCCAGCAAAAAATGTAAAATCACGCACTACAGCCAAAGTTCATGTTTTTGCACCGCACAAACCAACAAGCAGTTTAATCATCCTAAAGGAAACTCTTGGCACATTATTTTTATAATACAATGGAATTGTACAAGGGGATAATTATTTTTGTTGAAAAGTTTCTGTAATTCAAGATTTGCAAAGTTTCCATGGGCATGAACAAAGTTCAAGGAGCTCCCCCATTTCAACGGTGCTCGTCTTTCTTACTTTCACTTTTCTTTTTGAAAAAGTTTTAGGTTCCCCTCTTTATTTTTTTGTTTTTAAACTTTATAAAAGCACACAATAGAAATAAATTACTCTCTAAAACTTCCGGGTTGTCTCCCTGGCAGCGCTTTCTTTAAAGCCATTAAGCTAGGCATATAGTGCTCACGTAATGGATCCACCCGGATCCCATGGTATATCAAAGCCAATTTTAATTAACAATGATTTGGCATTTAGTAGTGAGCACAAAGTGATATGTTTCATGCAAAAACGAAGTCTAACTCTCTTCCTATGAATAGGCATGTCATACAAGAACAATTCATGCACATCAAGTAAAGGCCAATGCATAGTATACGCAGTTTCTTGCAATTTTATCGTGTTGGAAACATAGAGAGGCGGAGATGTAGTTCCTCTCTCATAATAATTGCAAGTAGGAGCAGCAAGCACACGCATATTATACTCATCAAAATCATCATGTGTAGTAGTAGAACGCAACCCATAAATATAATCCTTAATAAGTGCAAACTTCTCCGATATAGTGGTAGTTGGGAGAATTAAAAAAGATAATGGGACTATCATGTGTTGGTGCAATAGAAACAATTGCATTCATAACATAAGGAACTATAGCAAGTTCATCTCCATACGCATAATTCATATTGGCATCTTGGCCACAAGCATAGCAAGCATCATCAAAAAGGGATATTTCAAAAGAATCAACGGGATCATAACAATCATCATAGGATTCATCCTTTGGTAAGCACAAAGATAAATTAAACAATGTATGGGATAAAGAGTTACTCTCATCAGAAGGTGGGCACAGGTGATCAATCCGCTCTTCCTCCTTTTGTTCTTCGCTCTCCTCCTCATCTTTTTCATCCAATGAGCTCACAATGTCATTAATTTCTTCTTCCATAGACTCCTGCAAAATATTAGTATCTTCTTGGACAGCGGAGGATTCCTCAATATATGGTTTAATATAAGGATTAGAAGCATAATTATCATAGCAATATTTAAGTACGGCCAAATTTTCAGATTTGTAGAGAGTAGTATCACATTCTTCAATAAAGGAAGCAATTTCACAAGTACCCCTAAAAGCAACAAATTCTTCAATTTGTTGAACATCATAGTAATCATAAACACCCTTAGTATACGAAGATATGATTCCATCATCACTAAACTTACATTGGTAAGGAAGGTGTTTCTTAGGGTCTTTACAACAACAAGTACAATCATGTATTTCACATAAATTCCAAGCATAACACTGCAAACGATGAATTTGATCCAGTAAAAGTTTCCCCTTTTCAGATATGCGGTGTCGCACATAACAAGCATGCTCATTTAAAGATTTTCCCTCAACTAAGCTAGTTGGGGTTTCAGTCCGAGCACATAGGGATCGAAGATGATCCAAGTAATAAGCTTCAGTAGTGTGATAGATTTTGAGTGGTTCTTCAACCATTGGTTCAGTAGGTACCACTATATTTTTTTTGGTATTTTGCGTTTCCTACCCATAACTAAAGATAGAAAACAACTTAGAACAGCAAATAAAAACTACTTAGTGATAAAGCAAACAAGTACACACGAGAATATTCACCCCACGCTATTGCTCCCCGGCAACGGCGCCAGAAAAAGGTCTTGATAACCCACAAGTGTAGGGGATCAGTTGTAGCCTCTTTCGATAAGTAAGAGTGTCGAACCCAACGAGGAGCTAAAGGTAGAACAAATATTCCCTCAAGTTCTATCGACCACCAATACAACTCTACGCACGCTTGACGTTTACTTTACCTCGAACAAGTATGAAACTAGAAGTATTTTGTGGTTTTTATGGGATATGTTTGCAAGAATATAAAGAGCACGTAAATAAAGAGTAGGGGGTGTTAAGATAAAGACACAACTAAATTAGTTTTAGTAGAGAGCTTTTTGTCACGAGAAAGTTATTTGTCCCTAGGCAATTGATAACTAGACCGGTAATCACTATTGCAATTTTATTCGAGGGAGAGGCATAAGCTAACATACTTTCTCTTCTTGGATCATATGCACTTATGGTTGGAACTCTAGCAAGCATCCGCAACTACTAAAGATCATTAAGGTAAAACCCAACCATAGCATTAAAGTATCAAGTCCTATTTATTCCCATACGCAAACAACCTACTTACTCGGGTATGTGCTTCTGTCACTCACGCCACCCACCATAAGCAAATCATGAACATATTGCAAACCCTACAGCGGGGATACCTCACGCTTGCACGACACGGAGAGCACTATAGGACAGCACCAATAATAAAACATGCAACTCAAACCAATCACGATCATCAATTAACCCATAGGACAAAACAGATCTACTCAAACATCATAGGATAGTCATACATCATTGGGAAATAATATATAGTGTTGAGCACCATATTTAATTAGAGATTACAGAGGGTAGAAGAGGGGTTACACCGCTGCATAGAGGGGGGAAGAGTTGGTGATGACGGTGGTGAAGTTGTTGGTGTAGATTGTGGTGACGATGATGGCCTCGGCGGCACTCCAGTGCCACCGGAAGTGAGGGGAAGAGAGCCCCCTCCTTCTTCGTATTCCTTGACCTTCTCCCTAGATGGGAGAAGGGTTTCCCCTCTGGTCCATGGTCTCTATGGCGTGGGAGGTGCGAGAGCCCCTCCGAGATTGGATCTATCTCTCTGTCTCTCTCTGTTTCTGCGTTCCCAGATTCTGGCCCTTCACCGTTTCTTAAATTCCCGGAGATCCGTAACTCCGATTGGGCTGAATTTTGGACACAATTTTTATCCGGATATTAGCATTCTTGCAGCAAAAGAAGGGCATCAACCTCCTTAAGGAGTGTCCACAAGGGCCCAGGGCGCGCCCCTCACCCTTGTGGGCCACTCGGGCATCGTCTCACATTGGTTCTGCGTCCCAAAATTCACATATATTCCAAAACAAATCTCCGTCCATTTTTATCCAGTTTGGACTCTGTTTGATATGGATATTCTGTGAAACAGAAAACATGCAACAAACAGGAACTAGCACTGGGCACTGGATCAATATGTTAGTCCCAAAAAATAGTATAAAAAGTTGCCAAAGTATATGAAAGTTGTAGAATATTGGCGTGGAACAATCAAAAATTATAGTTACGACGGAGACGTATCACGACTCCTCTCCTCTACTCTCCTTCACCTATCCCACTTGTGACCCTCTGTACCAGAGCCCATCAGAGCATCATGTTGATTCCCATTGTCCAGATCGGATCATGGCTGACTGGTGGACATCTACATAATCTAGTGCTTGCTCGGATGGGCATCTTGCTGATTACCCTCAACCAGATCAGGCCAAGAAAGGTTGGAAGTCATCAACATGGTCCGTTGTTGCGTCAGATCCGTCCATAGCAAATCAATCAGGCGGCACCAAGCCTTTAGGCACCGTCCGTCTTCCTCGTCAACAGATCACGACTGCAACATGCCCTACAGAGGTGGCCCCCTTATTGGTCGGTCTTGCACTCTTCTGTAGCGGACATCTGACATTGGTGGTGGACACAAGGTGTGCTGGATCAACACGCGTACATGGACGCCCGACCTCCTACACGATGACGGAGACAAGAGGCGTACCACGTACAACACGACTGGTTGACGCAAGCATCGTACATGGCAGCGAAGGGCGGGTGATTTGGTCCAGATGAGGTCTCCCTGCCAGTTCTGCCAACCAGAATGCTTGATGTCTCGTCCTGAATAGCTGTTGACTGACTTTAGTGAAGACGTGGCGGGTTGCTAGATTGCCCCATGTGGGTTCTTAGCGGCTCCCACGACTTTATTTCGGTAGGCTGCCTTCGAACACTGCGGACGCCTTGGGCAGCTGGTTGATCCTTTAGATGGGCTCTTGGCGACCTTGTTGATACCCGTGAGCATGCTCTAATTTGCTCCTCGTATACACAGTACGCCTGATTGCATGGTGATGTCCATGTCAAGACTTTGGATGTATATGGTTACGAGGCGAGATGACCTAGCTTACAATAGTGCCTTCTTCGTTGAATGTGGGGGCGACAGTACAAGATGACTCAAGTTTGGTGGTGCTATTAGGCACAAGGTCTCAAGCTCCGGAGTGAAAACTCAAGGTCTGACTTGCATAGGTTGTACCTGGCAATGGTAGTGTTATACATCATACCCTTGTTGGAGGCGTTGTTTGGAGCTTGCTAAGACTCTCCTTTGGGGTGAAAACCCAAGATCTGACCTTCATGGGTGGATCTGGCGACGACAACACTTGTGTCTCGTTTCCTTCCTGAAGGTGTCGTTTTCGAAACACTATTCTCAAAGTTCGGGTGCTGACATCGGTGGTGGTTGATGTTGATGGTGTTGTTGTATGCATAAGTTCGCTTTGATGGGACTTTTAAGGGATGTGTTTTTTGTCTTTGTGTAAGTGTTGGTGTGGGCTGTGTGCATCCTAGTCGTGCAAAGGCCGGGCATGTGCTCATAGTGATTGTATTCTCTTGATGCAACATTATAAGTCAATAAGATCTGCTCTTTATCGAAAAAATCAAGAACTGAACCTTCATGTTTCTCAATGCAGCCAATAGAAAAGCATGCGACACGTATTTACACAAAGCAGATATTTTTGAAAGTGCAGAGGGAGATACTACATTCTACAACATTGGATGTGCAGGAGATACAAACGGGGACAATGTACAGACCAGAAAAGGTGTCCGCCTACGAGAACCCAGAGTTTGACAAAAATTCCTTCGAGCTATTAGTTTTTTTTGACCATGAAGACTGCAAGGCTTACACCTCACAGAATTTTATTGAAAATAGGTGCAAATAAATACAACCTACAGAGAAGCGAAGGGGGGGGGGGAGGGGCTAAACTATAAGCAAAGAGAAAAAACCTACTACTTACATAGCTACAGGTAGAAATAAATTTCAAGGGGAAGGAAGTCTATCCATTTGAGGAGTACATCCCTGAATTTGGCTTTGATCCTATGAGAGATCAAGGTGATGTCATGGGTGAAGCCAGATCTCCACTGTCTGAAGGTTGGGGGAATGTGTCTGAAAGCTTTATCATTTCTGACTTTCCAAATATTCCACCATGCCAAGAAGACTACTTCTGTAAAGAAAGGCTGACCGAAATCTCTTCTAGCTTGCTTAGCAATTTGGTACATATCTGAACTGTCAGTCCATTCAATCTGCAAGTAATTGCAAACTCTCACACTAAAGTTGCATTGGAAGAACAGGTGATTCCTGTCCTCAAGTGCTGCTGTAGGGCAAAGCACACATTGTGGTCCATCATTGATCTTCTAGTGCCTACGCTGTAACATGTCTTTGGTATTAATCCTGTCCATGATGACCAACCAGGCAAACATCTTTATAGACATGGTACAAGAGCTCTTCCAAATCCAACCCAGGAGTGGGTTAGCCACCATAGGTTGATGCACATGTAAGTAGAACTTCTTGGCTGTATACTCAGAGGGCTTTCCATGCTTCCAGAGCCATGTATCTGGAATCTCCTGGTTCAGATGCACAGTGGATAACAGTGTTGAAAGAGCCAACATTTCATCATGGGCCAGCTGAGAAAGAGAAAGGAAGAACAATTCTTGAATGTCCTCAGTCATAAAGTAATCCCTGACTGAAATAGATTTATTAGAGCAGTAAGAGTGTAGTCTTGGAAATCTATCCCTCAAAGGTATAACCTTGTTATCCAATTCCCAGCTATCATACCAGAACAGGGCAATGTCTCCTGAGTTCACCTTTATCATTGTTACTGCTCTGAACTTGTCCATTAACTTGGACACATCCTTCCACCAAAAAGATCAACATAGAGTAGTGTCATGTGGGATCCTGTGAAAGTAATAAGAGTCCCAGATCAAGTTTACCCAGGGTACATCTGCTTTATTGTAAAATTTGCTCAGGTGTTTCATGAGGAGAGCTTCATTCTGCAATCCAAGATTCAGGATACCAAGCCCCCCCTTGGATTTGGGCCTACAGACTAGGGGCCAAGCAGCCAGAGAAGGGCCCTTCTCCTGGCCATACTTTCTCCATAGGCATTGCCTCTGTATTCTCTCCAATTGTTTCAGAATGCCAGCAGGTAATGAGAGGCTACATAGGAAATATATTGGCAAAGAGGAGATAACAGAGTTAACCAGTTGTAACCTGCTACCTTGGGGTAAGAACCAGGAGCTAGCAGTGAGCCTTCTCTCCATGCAATCAACCAGGGGCATGAAGTCAACAATCTTAGGCCTGGTGGTGCCTACTGGTAGGCCTAGGTATGTGAATGGCATTGATCCTAACTTACATCCAAGCAGATTTGCCAAAGCAGATGCTGTGCTGACATCAGTATTAATAGGGTACATTGAAGACTTGTGGTAGTTGATCTGCAGGCCAGTAGCTGTGGCAAAGGAGTCCAAAACCCTTCTTAGTGCAAGCAGTTGTGATTCCTCTGCTGGAATAAATAGTAGTGTGTCATCAGCATATTGCACTATGGGAAAATCAGGATCTTGAGTTGGAATGGGCAGATTGATGTCTCATTGGCACAGAAGATTATTTATCATTGTTTGCAGAAGGTCAGCAGCTATAACAAAGAGCAATGGGGACATTGGATCACCTTGCTTAACCCCACACTTGCATTTGATGTGCTTACCTGGCACTCCATTAAGTATGATTCTGGATGTGCCAGAAGATAAGAGCTCCTTAACCCAACCAATCCATTTTGGAGTGAAACCTTTAGCCTGCAGGATTCTGATCATTGCCTCATGTTGTATTGAGTCAAAAGCCTTTTCAAAGCCAATTTGAGCAGAATAATTGACCTCCTAGACTGATTACATTGATGGATGTATTCAAAAGTCCAGGCCAAACAATCCTGGATTGTTCTAGTTTTTATAAAGCCATATTGGTTCTTATGGATGCAGCCCATAATCATTTCCTGAAGTCTGTTGGCAGCCAATTTGGTTAAGAATTTTAGGCCCACACTAGTGAGAGAAATAGGCCTAAAATCACTAGTAGTCTCAGGTGAGTTCTTCTTGGGAACTAGTGTGATGAAAGCATCATTGAGATTCTCCAACCTGACTGTTCCTGCATGGAATTCATGAACCAGAGTGATGAAATCCTGAGAGATAATTGGCCAACAACGCTTGAGGAAGAGTCCATTGAAACCATCAGGTCCAGGCGCCTTATCAATGGGCATTTATTTGATAACCTTTTCAATCTCTATGGAAGTGAAAGGTTTAGTCAAAACCTCTAGACCATGAACATGCTTAATAAGAGACAAGATTTCCTCACCCAACACTATGGGTTTGACTGTTCCCATTCTGTTCTTAAACACCTGCAAGAATTCAGCTGCCATGTCATCATGATTAGCCGTTGATGTCCCATCTTGTAACACTAGATTTGCTATGGAATTTTTCCTGTGCCTCTCAGTTGCCATAGCTTGAAAAAAATTTGTGTTGTCCTCTCCCACCTTTATATATCTGATAGTGCACCTTTTCTTCCAATATAAGAATTGGAGATGCAGAAGGTGCTCATGGTGCAGCTTGACCAACTTTCTGAAGTTTCTCTCAGGCACTGAGAGGGGTCTGATCTCCTCAAGGTCATCAAACCATAGAATGACCCAATTTGTCTTTAGGAGCAATTTCTTAATATATGAGAGCCCTTTCTGCCACTTCTTGAGGGCATATCTCAAGGATTTCAACTTGTCAACTATTATTGCAGAAATATGTAACTTTGTTGATTTCCTATGCCAAAATTCCTTAACACACTCCATGAAGCCAGGCTGTTCAACCCAAAAGTTTTCAAATCAGAAAATATGTGCCTTGGGGATATTTGTGCTAATAGCAATGAGGCAAGGCACATGATCAGAAGTGGTTTTGGCAAGTGGTGTGACCTGTGTCATTGGGTACTGAAGGATCCAGTTGGCAGAAGTGAAAACCCAATCAAGCTGCTCAAGCAGGGGTGAGCTCTGCATATTTGACCAAGTGAACTTTCTTCCTTTAAGAGGTAATTCAAGAAGACCCAGATGCCCAATTATTTCATTGAAGATAAAGATATCATTAATATCTCCGCCAGGAAGGTTTCTATTATGCAATGACCTTATGAAATTGAAATCTCCCATGAGCATCCAGTTGGCATCAGGGTCAATATCAAGGCTGTACAACCAAGCTACAAAAGCATCCCTCATTGTACCCTGACAAGGCCCATAAACATTCACTAATGTCCATGCTTCATTGTTATGAACCGAAGCGAATTTGACAATAATACCATATGGTTCAACTTGAAGTAACGTGCCGGTGAACATGTCAGACCACCAAATAGTGAGGATACCCCCAGAGCCACCATTGGAGGGCGATTCAATGAAATGATCAAAACAGGGGGGGGGGGGGCAAATCTTTTTTATGAGAGCACGATCAGCGTTCTGTAATTTAGTTTCCTGTAAGCAAACAACATCACATTTTCTAGAGACCACCTTTTCTCTGATTGCACGTTGGCGGGCCTCAGAGTTGAGCCCTCTCACATTCCAACACAGAACATTCCAACTACGTTTATCAAAATTATTCATTAGATAAACGAGATAAGCAATAAGATAGATGCATGGTACATAGTACTATGGCAGGTTCAATAGTAGCCAGCTCTAGAACTCCCTGCACAAAGATTGTATCATAACAAAAGTAACCAAAAGGATAGAGAGCCCATTTACAGGGCACGTAGCGATCATAAGTTTGTGTCATCAACATTAATCATCTTTTGGCGACGAGGAATCCACCTGGGGATCAGCCATAAGCTTCTCCACCATCAGAAGGGAAGGGTCCATCTCCAGCTCGGCCCCAGCAGCTTACAGAACCTTAATTGGGGTATAAGGTGGAACTTCAGCATCTTCATGGAGCTTCTCCTGATCCACATCAGTCTTGTTGATGGCGTCGGCAATTGGCTTGGAGCGAGGACGCTTCTTCCTGGGCTGGGAAACAAGCTGTTCAAAGACAACATTCTTGTACCCATTAAGCCTGACAGAGCTTCTCGTGCACCTTCTGACAGCGGTGTCCACCACAGGGGCACCCTTGCGTTTCTTCTTCGACGCGCTAGGTGCCCTGTCAGCTTGTGCAGTGAATACCAGAGACTGTGAAGGTTTCCCCAGAGTAGGGAAAAGAGCGCGCGCCACCGGACGTCTTGCCGGTGGAGAAGAAACCAGAGGTGGCACTTGCTCCTGTTGCAGAATAAGGGAAGATGTTCCAGCGTCAGCGTCAAAGACAATGGACCAGTTCTTCTTGGGATAAATGACGGTGCCCATGGGTTTGAAGAGCAGAGGGCGTAGCACTTTAGCCACCGCGATGTCTTCCATGAGAGATTCAAAAGTCCTCCTCCAAAGCTGTCGGGACCCCGATCCTAAGCCACACAGGTCTAGCCTGTAACACATCATATCACTTTGCGGCCTCACGCACGGTATCCCCACGGGCGCCACCTTACCTGGCCCGGGACCGTTTGCGCATTTTGGAACACGTATATGATAGTGTCGCTAGCATCCATATGACAGAGAACCCGGGCCGACATGACCAGTTATAAACCAAAAGTGGCACTAAATTACAGAGACAGGCATACATGACCTAGCAACGAATGTGTCGGTCATCAACGTATGAACCCAAGTCGTAGCAAGCTATAAGGACTTAAAGGAACAACGCGTGACATTTCCCCTAAGGGACAGACACAGGAACGAAGAAGGACACATGCCGGCCAGCCTAAGTGTTCCGGAGCAGTAGCAAGCTACCAAGGCTCAGTGGAAGCACTAGGAGACATTTCCCTGTAAGATAGGCTACCAAAGGTAAACAACTAGGTGTCGGATCCCACACATAGCAATACACATTACACGTACGCATAACATGCAAGTATGTGATGTACAACATGGCATCACAACATAACTCAACAACTCATATAGATAAAGGCCCAGAAGAGCCATCATAGCATTTATTACAATCAGAGGTCACATGACCCAACATACAGAGCATACAGGCAACGGAAGCATAACATGTCTGAGTACAGACAACTACAAATGAAAAAGGCTGAGAAGCCTGACTATCTACAAGCCCCTCCTAAGGGCACAAGACCGTAGCTGAGGTAACAAGCTAAACGTCGAAGTCCACGCGGAATCACTAGCGAGACTGAAGTCTCTCTGCAAAACATAAATTAAGCAAACGTGAGTACAAAGGTACTCAGCAAGACTTACATCAGAACTAACTACATATGCAACAGTATCAACAAGGGGGTAGTGGAGTTTGACTGCAGCAAGCCAGCTTTGACTCGTGGCTATCCTGAACTACGACTGCAAGTAACTCTTTTGAGGTGGCGCACACGAGTCCACATATTCACCAATCAATACACCACTATGGATCCGCTCCCGTCTCCCTACGAGAAGGCCATCCATAGCACTCACACTTGTCTTGAGTATTTTAGAGTATCCACTTTCGATTGTCTATGTACCACGTAAGCATCCAAGAAGTCCATATCCGCGGACCCGGCTATTCGAATAGATCATGTTAACCCTGCAGGGGTGTACTTCTTCACACACACTCTCGCCACTTACCGCCATGTACACGTTGTGTATCTCGGCAACCTTCAAGCGGAAGCCTGGCGAGGGTGTCGGCCACGACCTGACTAACCACACAAGTCTCTCGTCCAGGTTTATCGCCTATTCGGGTTCCATCCGTGGGGAGATCCGGCCGGGGTGTCGCTCACGGCCCCAAAAGATGTGCGCAGGGTTCCCAAGCCCACCTCGTCGGATGGATCTACGCTTGGTACACCGTGCCACGGTGCCTAGTCTGACCCAAGCCCACATGTACCGTGTGCCACTTGGTAGACTACTAACACTACCTACAAACACCAGAAACTAGTTGCAACTCCTGGACAGAGATCTAGTTGATTAATAAGTCGAGAGGGGTCGAGTTACCGGAACCCAATGTGTGGTAGTAACTATGTCATTGGACAACTTACACAGAACTCAGTTCTTAAGGACGGCTCCAGTGAGACAACCCACCATGTACTCCTACATGGCCTCTCACCCTACCTTTACCAAAACGTGTTCACACACTTAGCTCACACACAGTAGGACATGTTCACCACATTCCAATTCATCCCCGATGAATCAGACCTGACTCAACTCTAAGCAATAGCAGGCATAACCAGAAAGCATGAATGAGTAGGCACAACATGGCTCAAACAACTCCTACTCATGCTAGTGGGTTTCAACTATTTACTGTGGCAATGACAGGTCATGCAGAGGAAAGGGGTTCAACTACCGCGGCAAAAACAGTTCAATCGTTGTTGTCCTAATGTAGTAAAAGAGAGCAGGAGCGAGAGAGTGGGATTGTATCGGGATGCTCAATGGGGGTTTGCTTGCCTGGCACTTCTGAAGATATCAATGAGTCTTCATCGGTGTCATCGATCACATCGTCGGAACGTCGTCTACTGAGAGGGGACAAAACCGACAAACAGAGAAAGAACACAATCAATGCAATGCAACAATATGATGCATGAACATGACATGGCAATATGATGTGGTTTGGCCTAATGCAACTAGCAACCAAATTAAATGAAGTTGGTTTGAACCAAGGTTCAAATTCCAACTCCATATGTGATTATTCAAATGCCATTTATTCAAATTGTCCTAAACAGCAACCATAAGTTGTTCTAACATGCATGAAAATGTCATAAACAGATTCCTTGGATTTTTATGATCAATTTTCATATATAAATTATTTTCATCTGAGCTACGGTTGATTTTATATGATTTTTAGAAGTTTTGGCTATTTTCTGAAATAAATAATTCATTTCTGATTTATTTAAAATTCCAGAAAATACTTATTGCGTCAGCATGACGTCACTGTGAGGTCAGCAGTCAACAGAGGCTGGTCCAAGTCAAACCTGACGTGTGGGGTCCACACATCAGTGACTCTGCTAATTAACAGGGTTAATTAGCACTAATTAAATTCTAAACTAAAGTTAGACAGGGCAGGGCCCACACGTCAGTGACTAACTAACTAACCTAATAATTAATACTCAACTAGGTTAATTAACAGGGCGGCCCTACTTGTCAGTGACTCAGGGGGAGTCAAACCCGGTGGGCTTGGGTCAATCCCACCGGCGGTTAGCCGCCGGCGAGGCCGAACGCGGCGGAGGGCGTCGGAAAACCGCCTCCGATGACCATTCGAGCGGCGGAAGGCA
The DNA here is from genome assembly GCA_902687465.1 of Secale cereale. Classification (NCBI taxonomy): domain Eukaryota; kingdom Viridiplantae; phylum Streptophyta; class Magnoliopsida; order Poales; family Poaceae; genus Secale; species Secale cereale. Next base: position 623,138,379 of record LR738709.1, on the reverse strand, counting down.
CCTACAGGATGCGCAGGCTCTTGCGCATCCAACGCACTAGGCGGCAGCAGCTGGGGTGGCCGGAATCGTTGCCGGCGTCAAGCGAGGCGGCGGCCGGAGCTCGGGTATGCACGGGCGCGGTGCTGCAGCTCGCAAACGAGTTGGTTGTCGTGCTAGGGTTGCTCTACGGGATGTGGCGAGTGCAACAGACGTACACGCGGGACCAAATGGTCACCGAGGCTTCGCCGGCGACGAGCTCGTGCGGCGGCGGCTACGGTAAGAAAGGGGCGACGGCTACGGCGAGTTGCAGGCCACGGGAACAAGGGGAAAACGGAGAAGAGCTCACATCGGTCCAGATGGGAAGCTCAGCCGGCCCGGGGAAGCTCTGGAGCGGCCCAATCGACGTCGACGAGCTTCGGGCACCGGCGGCGAGGACGAGCTCGATATCATCGGTGTGGTGCTCCTCAGCTTGTGTTCTTGCCCGTAGAGGTTGCGGAAGATGCTTGGGAGCTGTTGGACACGATGATACGACGAGGGAACGGCGGTGGCTGCGGTCACGGCAACGGCGGCGACGGTGGCGTTCGGGCGCTCGCAAGGGGAAGCGCCAAGAGAGGGGGAATGAGACCGAGGGGGAGTGAGAGGGTCCAGGAGGGCGCGTGGCGTCGTCCAGAGGCAACCAGGCGCGTCGGCAGCGGCGGGAAGCAGGAGGTGGCGCGGCGCGTGGCCGACGCGCAGCGAGCACGCTCCCCTGTCCTCCTGGCGCGAGGATAGGGATGACTGGCAGGGGAGGCCCAGGTGGGCTGGGCCGCCAGCTGGGCCGCAGGTAAGGCCAGGTAAGCCCTTCTCTCTCTTTTAATTTAGTTTCTGTTTTCTATTTTTCTGTAACTATTTGGCTTTATCTAAATATACTAGAACAACTCAAAATTCATGAAACTGCTTGAGGCTACTGTTTGGATTATTTCCAATAGTAAACATTTTAGTTCATGAATATTTGGACATTTAGAATAGTATATATCATTTAAATGCCCAAATGCAAATACTTAAGATTTAATTCAAAAATCCAGAATGGTCCTAGAAATATGTGCAACATTTTTGGCAGAGGTTTTTAAATAATCCAAAAATGATGAACTTTTCCCAAGGCATTTTGGGTTTATTGAAAAAGATTTTAATTTGACCCTAGTTGAATTCATTTAGTGCTAGGGTTTGATCATTCCCCAATTCAAGTTTAGCAAGAACTTAAACATGATGACATGATGATCAGGCAAGGACCACAGGGGTTGATCTAGGGATGTGACAACTCACCCCCACTAAAACAAGAATCTCGTCCCGAGATTCAGGACGTGAGATAAGAAATCAGAGGGGACACTAACTAACACAATCTTCTCGATTCAACTGTCCTCCTCGAAGTTGCTGATTCATTGCATCATGTTGATCTTGTCATCCTTGCTTTGAGATCTTCATCCAACCAGATGATAACGGAGTCATACTCTGTAGAAATCAATCTTCCCGAAGATCGAGGAACTCAAGATCAACTCAAGGATTGAGACGTCGAAGCATCCCTTGAGCTGAGACACGGAACACACATCCAGAGGGATGGAGTGAAACAAATGATGAAGGTTCACTCGGTAGGCAATAATTCCACACCTAAGAAGATGGTGATCGATGTCATCAGATGGGGCACCTTAGAGGAGGTGACTCGTAGAACTATCCTTTAAGTGGCAAAAAGAATTACTTTTGATATAGAGATAATTGAAATTCCCTATACCAGCCTAAGGCAATCACAAACGATCATTTGACAGGGTCCGTAAGAATGACATTCTCGGGTCAGAATAGATGATGTGGACTACCTTGTTGAAGACAACACCAGGGATGATTTTGCTTATCATCGGAAATGAATGGGACCCATGGCAAGTTGGCACATTGGCGGTGCAAGCTGGGAACAAAATGCAAATGCTGGGAATGATTCTAGTATCTGGGAAGAAACCCAACAGTAGAGAGTGAATCTACTCTTTGAGAGGTTATAGCATAACCAAGAACACTGTAAGCAATCCCAGATAGTGCCGGTGATAACACCTAGTGCTTGTGCGTGCTCTCAAGAACTTGAGCATTCCCATATTCATCAAGGTTTTACCAATATCCGTGTCAAGAATCCCGGCAACACCACATACTACCCTGATGAATAACGATGGACGATGCAGATGCAAAGGAAGATAACACTTTCTCAGATTTCACCTTAGCGAGGCCAAGGGGCAAGATCTGGATGATCGACCGAGAGACATTTAGCACTCCGCTTCTAATGTTCTCCTTGATGTGCTAGCACAACCCATTTATTATAATGGTTTGGTATCTAGAACGTCAAATAAAAGGTCGGACTTCAGGAGCACAAGAATCCATAAGGAACAACTAGGGAGTAAGTCCTACGAAGTCTTTATGGGGAGGTGGCCAACTTCTTCAAACAAGATACTACAACAATAGGTCTTCCGGTTGGGTGTGTTGGCCACGACATCCACTTTACCGGTTATCGAGAGACCAATATTATAGTTCTTGGGAAATGCACCAACCATCATATCTGCCTGAGATTCAGTTCTGATTAGTGTCAGGAAATTCCAGACTCATCGGGTCTAGAAAGAATGAATGTTTGCAACACAAATCAACGAGACGGCGTTGCGAGATTCTCGGGAAATGGACTGCGGTAGTAAGCTCCAAAACATGAGCTAGTTCTGCTACAAACATGTGAACACGTTGTCCAAGACAAGCATGACCACGGAGTAGTCTTATAATAAAACACTACTGAGTTCGGGTGGGGAACCATCAACAAGGATAGCGAAGTCCTATCATAAGTCATGATTCTTAAGAGGGAACTTCTTCTCCTTGAACAAATCTATCAGTGGCTTGGTGTGCTAGGGATACGTATGGGGTGGAGGTAATTAATCTACCAAATCATAGAATACTTTGTACATATGCATGACCGATTTAGGATGATTCCAGGGGAAGCAAAACAAACCTTTCTCAATTTCATGGCGGCATCTTACATCAAATGCACATGAATTGGAGGAAGTCACTTCTTCCATCCAAGCATAAGCTTCATGACGGAACACGAAGGCATTGCTTACAAAGTTTCCAACACTAGCTTAATGTCCAACAAAATCATGGAGAGGATAAGGACGTTGTCGATGGGCTCAACAATAACTCATCCAGATTTCCATATAGGTGGAATTCCACAATTAAGTGAACACGGTGATAGCATTGGTCAGACCAAAAGATGTAATGGTATATGCTCAAGGGAACAACCATGAGTAAGACAACATTACGAATATCGTTGGTTCTGATTTGACTTGACGATAGCCCACACTCAAATCAAAATCTAGATAAGACAATAGATCCACAAATGATCACGGAGATCAATTGAAGAAGATATCATCTATCTTCAATACACATACAAGATATCCCTTTGGAGTGAGCTATGTGGATTAAGCTTTTATCTTCCAACTCTCCAAGTTGTTGCTTAGCTTAACCAACTAGTTCAGGGGTATCCAACACAGATTCTTGGAGAAGGGATGGTTTATAAGAAAACCAACTTGATCACGGACTCAACATAGCGGTCAGGTGACAACCTGGTGATACTTCCGAGAAGATATTCGGAAAATCATGAACCACCAATATGTTACTAAGCTCGCAAACAATCTTGCTTTTCAGGGCAAGATGACATGATCACAAGAGTGAGGGATTTATGCAATCCTAACTCATTTGTCAAAAAGTGCACCAGAAAAATGGACTAGGTAGCACGATCAATCTTAGAATGGTGATTTAGTAACCAACACACTAAGAATGAAATTGTTGTCCTTTAGCCACCAAGCAACGAGATTGCTAGGGGTATTGATTTCACACATCATGATTCACTTGTCAGTATTCCGGCTACAATAACACGGAGACCGAGGAATGAATAATGAGGGCGAGAGGTATTACTGTATCAAGAGTTTATAGGAGGTTGTGCAATTCCCATGACATTCTTGATATAAAGGTGGTAATACTACAAGGTAGAACAGATTAGAAGATGGCTTGACATTCTTCATCTGCGGAGTACAACTTTTTTGACCCGATCCAGGATATGGATAAGGTACTGGAGTTTGTTTCTCATAGTCATTCCAGAATAGAATGGCTTGACGTACCACAAGAGTAAAAGGCATCGATGCACGAGTGCACAACTACTCCTGACTATCAATTGATAGATGAAGGTCGGAAAATAACTGAAGGGAGACAACTCGAGGAACATATAACTTTCTGAGTTGTGGATGCATAGATTAGCGTGTCGAACTAGTTCAACATATTTTTTCCGGATAACCCATGCAGAAAGGTAGGACTGGCAGAGTCACGGTATGAATGGAGTACTACTCAGGAGCACTCTGGTTGTGATCTTTTGGTTTGGGAGAACTTCTGCCAAGGAGGGTTCATGGTATTTGGAAGAATGATATACCACGGACCTCGAGGACTATCACAAAGTTACTAATATCCTAAAGGGACGAGCAAATACTACCAACAAGAGGTAAGTGGAGTGAGTCTTGGGTTCAAGAACCCAGGAATAGAATGCCTACTAACTAAATGGCATCACGGGATGCTTTCGAGAATGATGGCCAGAATCATCACACTGGGAATATGAAACATTGCTAGATTACTGGTTGATCCTCTAAGATAGCTAGGGTCATAATAATAACTCCAACATATATGTCGAGGTAACCGAGTGCCTCAACACACCGACTAGTGTGGTTAATCTGGCCTAAAAGGACATTAGGAACAGATAGGAATGATTTGCAAATGCACCAGACTATTTAGAAACCTCGGATGACTCGGACAGCATAACGGCTGCAAATGCTCGAAAATACTTTTGAGATCCAAGCAAAAAGGGTAGCGTATCCACTTAACATCATCATGTCAAGGTTCTGAGACCAACAGTTGAGCAACAGAAGTAGTAGGAACTGAACTGAGGGTTGAATCCACAATTAACGTGATCTTGATAGACATAAGAGAAATCCTAGTTCTCAATCCCCGTAGAATAGAAGAAGGTGACTCAGATCAGAAGGTCATGGGGTAAAGGAGTAAAAAGAGCCTTACGTTCCCTTCCACAATCAATTCCCTTATATAACTAAAGAGTTTCTAGACACGACTTCGACCAGTTTGGCTTACTAATCCTACAGGCAGTCAGGCTCTGATACCAAAGCTGTCGGGACCCCGATCCTAAGCCACACAGGTCTAGCCTGTAACACATCATATCACTTTGCGGCCTCACGCACGGTATCCCCACGGGCGCCACCTTACCTGGCCCGGGACCATTTGCGCATTTTGGCACACGTATATGATAGTGTCGCTAGCATCCATATGACAGAGAACCCGGGCCGACATGACCAGTTATAAACCAAAAGTGGCACTAAATTACAGAGACAGGCATACATGACCCAGCAACGAACGTGTCGGTCATCAACGTATGAACCCAAGTCGTAGCAAGCTACAAGGACTTAAAGGAACAACGCGTGACATTTCCCCTAAGGGACAGACACAGGAATGAAGAAGGACACATGCCGGCCAGCCTAAGTGTTCCGGAGCAGTAGCAAGCTACCAAGGCTCAGTGAAAGCACTAGGAGACATTTCCCTGTAAGATAGGCTACCAAAGGTAAACAACTAGGTGTCGGATCCCACACATAGCAATACACATTACACGTACGCATAACATGCAAGTATGTGCTGTACAACATGGCATCACAACATAACTCAACAACTCATATAGATAAAGGCCCAGAAGAGCCATCATAGCATTTATTACAATCAGAGGTCACATGACCCAACATACAGAGCATACTGGCAACGGAAGCATAACATGTCTGAGTACAGACAACTACAAATGAAAAAGGCTGAGAAGCCTGACTATCTACAAGACCCTCCTAAGGGCACAAGACCGTAGCTGAGGTAACAAGCTAAACGTCGAAGTCCACGCCGAATCACTAGCGAGACTGAAGTCTCTCTGCAAAACATAAATTAAGCAAACGTGAGTACAAAGGTACTCAGCAAGACTTACATCAGAACTAACTACATATGCAACAGTATCAACAAGGGGGTAGTGGAGTTTGACTGCAGCAAGCCAGCTTTGACTCGTGGCTATCCTGAACTACGACTGCAAGTAACTCTTTTGAGGTGGCGCACACGAGTCCACATATTCACCAATCAATACACCACTATGGATCCGCTCCCGTCTCCCTACGAGAAGGCCATCCATAGCACTCACACTTGTCTTGAGTATTTTAGAGTATCCACTTTCGATTGTCTATGTACCACGTAAGCATCCAAGAAGTCCATATCCGCGGACCCGGCTATTCGAATAGATCATGTTAACCCTGCAGGGGTGTACTTCTTCACACACGCTCTGTAACACCCCAAAAATTTAACCATGATTTATTTATTAAAATTTTGCCAGGAAATAAAAATTTTCTGAGGCTCCTTTTGATTTCAGAACCATTCCTTTCTTCTAAATTGTGGAGTTTTCCCTACAAGGGGAACTTTTCAAAATGTTGTTGAACTTGTATACCTTCTCAAGATCATTTCTTTTATTAGTGGAATTATTTCTATAAATATTTTCCTAAAGCTTTATTGCCTTTAAAGTGGGTTCTCATAAGTTTTAGAGTCCCTTTTGCACTGCAACCCTTTTATAAATTCATTTAAAAATTCCACCAAAATTTGGAGATGTTGGTAGAAGTATATAACTCATTCCTATGCAAAAACCCATTGGTGTTCTTTGGAAAATTTGAGCAAACCATTCTCTTTTGCTCTCTGGTCCAGTTTGGCATTTCCTACTGCAACCCCATTTTATCTTGCCCTATTACCCATGGTTTTTCTCCTGCTTATAGTCCACCCTACCAAACTCTTAAGTCCAGGAGATTGGACCCATTGGAATACTTTTGGTCCATGCAATAATAGCTTTTCTCTTCTGTCCAGTTTTGATTTTCTCAAAAACTTGCACTAGGAAGTTTTTGCTTTTGACAAACTAACCTTGCCACCCTCTTTATCATCTAAAGAGACTCTACTCTGGAGTTTTTGGCCACCAGAAGAGATGCCTAGAAGCCGTGGCATTCTGTCGAGCACCTTGTGTTCATGGACAGTTTTGGCATGGTTTTGTATTTGCATAGTGATCTTACCCCTCTGGACAAATCAGCTTGTCCACTAAACTCCTAGTTAACTCTAACATAGACCTGTTAAACCCCAGCCTCACCCTAGACCTCTAGCACGCTTTGGCATTTCACCGAGCACCTGCCGTGCATGCCCGGAGCGCGAGCAGAGCGCGCGTTTTGCACGTGCTCGCGTCCGAGCCGACACGCCCCTGGATAAGCCTCCCCGAGCTCGTCCTAATCCTCTCCCTCTCGCCGCGTCACGCCAGAAGCCTCGACCGCCCCCTGGCGCCCTGCAGCACTGCCACAGCAAGCATCTTGGCGCTACGCCGGCGACGGCAGCAGGTCTCCTGCCATGGCAGCACCGCCCCGGCCGCCCCAGCACGCCAGCTGCCCTCGTGAACAGGCCGGCCTCATCCGCTTGCCCTGCAGCCACCGCTAGCCTTCGCCACGTCGCCCTGCCGCTACTGAGCAGGCGGTTCGCCGATCCTATCCTCGGCCGCCGCCGCTCTTATCCTCGGAGCCGCGGAACCGACCTTCTGGCGCTATAAAAGGAGCCCCGAGCTCGTCTGAGACCCCAAGCAACCTCCAGTCCACCGTAGCTAGCTCCCCTCGTAGTGGTTCGACCGGAAGAAGTCATCTTCTCCATCTCCGACAACCACGGCCGCCGCCATGCGCCGGCACCATTCGCCGTGACCAGGCCCTCCCCCACCCATCCAGTGCCGCCTTTGGTTTCCCCTTGACACCACGAAGCTTCCCAACCACTCAACCAAGCTCCAGCACCACCGCAGCCATTTTCCCCTTTTCTCCCGAAGCTGTCGCCGCCGCGAAGCTCGTCGCCGGCGATCCTCAGCACCACCTCGGCCGTTTCGACCACCGAAAGGTTCGCCGTGGACCCGCGGACCCTTTCCGCCCCTCCGTTCCCCGCATGGAGCCGCCGTTCGCCGCCGGCGATCGCCGGAGCTCCGTCCAGTGCGGGCGAAGAAGGGAGGAGGGAGAAGGACCAGCCAAACCCGACAGGTGGGACCGCGGGGACCCCTGTCAGTGACCCCGAGCCGGCCCTCGCTGGCTTAAGTGAAAGCGCCCCCCCCCCCACCGAGTACGTTTTCTCTGTTTGAAAGCGCATTTCATTCAAAACCGTTTCCTTTTCTGTTTTAATTTAAAACAGAACTTTGACCAAACTTTGACTGGGCATATCTTTTTAAGTAAAACTCTAAATGAGTTGATTCTTTTTCCTACCACTCTCAAGTTTCACCTAGTTTATTTTAAGATTTATTTCAAAAATAATTAGGACAACTTTTTGTACTATTTTTAAAGTTTGTGTTAATTCGAATATTTTCAAAAATAGGAATTTGGAGGGAAGATCAAAACTTTCAAAAGTTTTTGGAGTGCCCTCACCTCTCTGCACCTTGAAGGCAAGCATCTTGAGCACAGATATGATATTTGTTGAATGCTTGCTAGGAGTAGTAAGCTATGTTTATGTCACATGAAATAATGAGTTTTGCATATGATGACAAATCATGCATGAATGCATTTGATGAGAAGTTGATTTGCTGTGATCATGTGATATACATGTGAAGTGGTTACTGCCTCATGCCACGTATGCCTGAGCTGAAAAGCTTTGTCATGGGTAAAGTATGACCGTGAAAATGGTACCTCATGGTGACGAGAGAGATCAGTGAAGGCATGACGAGGCATGATGGGCGGTGAACCTGTTGGTGAGGAATATATATTTGCCATGCTAATCACGTAGGTGATGCTTTAACCTCCTGAGTCGACCATAGATCGAGTCTTGTTCCGGTAACCCCCATACTTGTTTCGTGCTACCACTTGTCCCTGCCGCAGGTAGGGTACAGTCCAGTAAGTTGTCAACCCCTTTCTCGGCACACACCGTACAGAGAGGCCATGGTGGAAGATACCGGCTGCATCCGGTAGGCAGGCCACCTGGTCCGGGGGCATGGGTGTTTCCGGTTGGGACCGAGGGGGTAGCTCCCCTAGTTTGCGCGCATTATAAATTCTGTGATCCCATGCTACTCGAGGTTGTAGCCTCCCCACTTAGAGTTTTGCTTGACATGTGTCGTGGGTGATTCCAGTCACTGGTAAGTTAAGCTGGTGTGTGCGGGTCAGGTGTGTTTTCAACTAAAAGACCGTAAATGGAATTAGTCCCGATGGACTAAAGGAATCCGTTACTCGTGGGTAAAGAGTACACCCTCTGCAGAGGTTATATCTATTCGAATAGCCGTGTCCGCGGTTAAGGATTACAGTCTGGGATGGATCAAGTGTCGGTCTTAGTGTCGGTCTTCGGAGGAAAACTGCTAAGCCGGAACATTGATCATAACATGTGATATGTATGATTATTATTATGGACTAACCATCTGTATTGTTTGAGTATTGAGTATCTCTGGGATGGTTCTACCTCCTGGATATTTCCTGTGATTATTCTCATATAAGCCCTTTATGTGGTGTCGCTCAGACGCCCGACTGTGGCATGTTCGTTATTATTTTCTTATAAGCCCTTTATGTGGTGTCGCTCAGACGCCCGACTGTGGCATGTTCGTTATTATTTTCTTATAAGCCCTTTATGTGGTGTCGCTCAGACGCCCGACTGTGGCATGCTTATTATTTATTTTTCCTTATAAGCCCTTTATGAGACGTCTCTCAGATGTCCGACTGAGGCATGCTTTATTTTATTATCCTTTCGAGGCGTCGCTTCAGACACCCGATCGGTGCATTTTATTGTTATTCTCTGATCGCTTATTCGTGTTTTATAAGAATAACCTACTTGTGTGCGTCATGAAATTTTCTTCGTGACTGACGAAGTGATCATGGAATATTTCAGAGCATGTTTGTCATTTGTTAATTTGTACCTGTGTTCATAATGTTTGCGAGTACATTCAAAGTACTCACTGGCTTGTCCCTGGCTATTGTCTTGGCCAGATTTCTTGCTTGGAGAGGAGCGCTGCGATGACAGCCCCGGAACCTAGGCAATGGAGATAGCAGCCTCGCGAAGATAGGAATTATCCAGGTCAGCTGTTCCTGTGGGAAATGGAGTCCCATAGACGCTGAAGTATCGCAACCCGCTTCCACCATCAACCACTAGAAACCTTTTGTTGTACTCATTGACCAGGATGGTCTTGTACTTCATATTTTTGGTATTTTGCTTGGAATTCTGTATCAAGTTGGTGTCTCATCAGCTAACAGTAATCCTGGGGCTGGTGAGCACTAGGGCCAGTTACTGGGAAATTTGTATCCTGGAAAACCGGTCCTGACAACCTTGGTATCAGAGCCAGGCTGACCATTGGCTAATCCTATCTTAGCCTGGTCACCATCCCTAGGTTTCCACACCATCCACAACTTTTCCTGTCCACAGTCAAGTCTATCCCATCCATGGTGGCCACCCGACATCTTTTGATTGCCGGTGCCCAACCTATCGGTCTATCCATAGGCCGTGCGCCTGTGCCAACACCTGAGTTGTCCCATCCACAAGCGTGCGATGGAAGACCCGGCTGACTTATAAAGGAAGCCTTGCCCCAAAACTCAGCACATCACAGCCTCATTCCCAGTTCGATATCCAACCACCAAGATGCCAGGCCCCCTCGTTCGCAACGAGACCACCGCAGTCGAGCTCGAAGGCTTCGTAGCCATCCTCGCCAATCTCACCCGTCGTGCCTTCGGCACCGACGAGCCGCCGGAGTATGTCGTGTACCAAGAGCACACGAGTAATTCCATCCATCACTTCTGGGCCACGGCGCACATCTACGGTAGAAGCATCACATCGGAGCGCCCCTACCGGTTCACCGGGAGGACGACCTCCGACGAGCCCCAAGCCATCCAGCTTGCAGCCCGAGAGGCTATAGTGCATCTTCGGCACCTGTCGCCGAGGGTTAACTGCCGCTCATTCTACTACTACCCTAGTCGTGAAGGCTATGGTAGACCGACCCAGGTCGCCAACGGAGACCATGAGTCGGACCCTGCCCTGGTGCATCTGGTGCGCTACCTGAAAGCGCAAGAGGCACTATTTGATCAGGTCACTCTTGACCTGATTGAGACCCGCATGACGCTCGCTCGCCTGACCCCGGCAAGGAGCGAAGTCGCAACCGCCACCGACACCCCGATAGTGCTGCCTGGAAGGCCGGTTGAGCCCCCAAGCTCTGACCATGTCATCCACCCGGGCAATGCCATCGCCTCACCCGGAGATCTCCGTCGTCTCTTGGAGGCCTACTCCAATGGGACGGTGACCTCGACACCCCGCGAAGGCCACCACCGCTACTCCAGCCCTGTAGCTCCCCATCCTACCCCGGCCAGCTCCGACACAGAAGCACCCGGAGAGGACTCGGCATCCGCAAGACGCGCCCGGCTAGACATCAACCAGGTGGACTGAGTCCACCAGAATTGTTGTCAAGCCCTAGTGGCCGGTTTTTCCTTTAGTTCCGTAGTAGCCGTTGTGTGGCGTGGTGAGCTTGTAACCACCCGTGTGTCAACATCTCATAGTATGTGTGATCTGGCATGAATAGTTTGACGAGTGGTTGCAGAGTAAAATTCTAGACGTGACCCCTAATCGACATGCACAGTAACATGTCACTTTTCTTTTGGGGATTGAGGCCTGAGACTTTGACTCAGACAGCCCCGCGCCGGAGTCGGTGTCTCAGTCGTACCGGCACCACTTCATGTTTCATGACCCAGGCTCTCTATAAGAGGCCACCCTCATTTTTCCATACCAGCAGCCATCAGCATCGAGCACTACCTTCCTCATTCACCCATCCATGTCTCACCCCGGAGCTTACCTGAGGACCCCCGACGCAAACCCTGGTAGTTTTGTTAAGATATTATGGGATTTTACCCGCAATACTCTTGGCTCCACCCATCCACCCCTGTATGAGCTGTTCAAATCGAGAATCACTCCTGATCTCTCGAAATACTGGGCAGCTGTACATATTCCACCAGCAGATTTAAACCAAGGCCCTCCCTATGTTATCTTCATCGGGAGATCCATGCCAACGCCAGGCATGGCCATTGAGTCTGCTGCGTATGAAGCAGTCACCCGTCTTCGATTTGCGGTACCTTGTGCCAGCACAAGAGAATACTGCTATTTCCCAAGCCGCGCTGCTTTTGGAGCAGAAGCTACGTTCCGCTGTGGACGTGCGGAGAGCGATCCAGCCCTGGTCTATCTCATTCAATATGTAATGGCCCAGGAGCGTTTCACCCAGCAAATACTGGAGTATCTCCGCTACCTTGCTGTTCTGAATCCCCGGATCGCCATTGGCGGACCCCCTCTGCCAACTCAGGAGGGACACGTCCTTCGATTGCTTCCTCAACTTCCTCCGCTCCCTCCGGAAGAAGAAGAATGTATTCCAACACCGGGGAGCCTTCCGCTTTCCCCGATAGAAGAGGAATGTGCCCCAGTGCCAGAAACATTTCCTCAGGACCCTGTCCATTTTCCGTTTATATCGTAGACATCACTGCTATGTTTGTTATCCTAGCACTTATTTATGTATTGCAGCTTATGCGTTGTATCCTAAGTTTGTGCGATGAATTAAATGTTTGTTTTCGATTAATGTGAGTGGTTTTTACTGCTGTTCATTTTGATTGACTGTTTCCGCTCTCAGTAAATCTTGAAGTTTGATTTTTCTTTGAGCCGTTACAACACATGAATTCTTCATGGCATGTATTTTAATTCACACAGCACCACGACAGCAGGCTCACATCCACAACCACTCGACTGCAGGCACTAATTGCATAACCACGTACACCTTTCGCACCTAACGGATCACCTCACACCACAGTTTCTAAAGGAGAAATTTGTGGGTGATTATTCGAACGCAAGTTGCCTCCAGCACACTGACAGCAGTCAGAACCTAACAACCCCACTTAATCCTCATGATCACCTCCGCCGCGAAGAGCTAACACTCGAGCAGCAGCATCACAACGATCATTGAGGATCATCGCGCACAAGAGCACGGAGAACCCCAGCAATGCCGCCAACCCTCTGCACATCAGGATCACGTACCAATCCGGCATCAACTCCGCCATTAGAGCCTCGTCGCGAGCTCCTGCCTCGTCGCGAGCTCCTGCAAACAGAAATGGAGGAGAAAGAAGGAGAGGAAGAGGCGAGGCCAGGTGTGAGGAAGAAGAGAGGAGCACCGCGGTCATTTTATAGCTCGAGATCGGTGTACGGTGGGCGAAGTCCACCAGCGCCGCTCGTCGCTCGATCGCCGGTGTTCGGAAGCGAATCCGCGAGCAGTGCCGACAGCGCACTGGCCCGCGAGGTGAGTGCACGCTGCACCGGCAGCTAGCACGCCGCGCACTACCACAGTACGGCCTAGATGCCCTACGCGCTAGGCGTCGCCGGTGGAGAAAGCGCAGTCGCGCGCGAGAGAGAGGAAGAAGAGAGCCAGAGGTAGGAGGAGAGACTGACAGTGGATCCCGGGTCCACTTGTCAGCCAAAGAGAGCTCTATGCACTCGGGTACGACCATCGTTTTTAGAAAATTAGATTGTTGTTCTATTTTTTTTACCGTAGCCGAAAGTAGTAATTTCTCGGTTTCCCCAACCAAAGTTTTTCCCTCATAGCACCAGTACCCCACTGTGGATGTACCAATTATTTGCTCCCTCGCAATAACCTCAGTGTATTACGTATTAAGAATGTTCGTTTCTTTTGAATTAATACTTTATGGTAATAGGATGGATATTTTGAGAACGTCCTTAGCAAATCTCGAGGACGAGATTTTTCTTAAGGGGGGTGGTGTTGTAACACCCCAAAAATTTAACCATGATTTATTTATTAAAATTTTGCCAGGAAATAAAAATTTTCTGAGGCTCCTTTTGATTTCAGAACCATTCCTTTCTTCTAAATTGTGGAGTTTTCCCTACAAGGGGAACTTTTCAAAATGTTGTTGAACTTGTATACCTTCTCAAGATCATTTCTTTTATTAGTGGAATTATTTCTATAAATATTTTCCTAAAGCTTTATTGCCTTTAAAGTGGGTTCTCATAAGTTTTAGAGTCCCTTTTGCACTGCAACCCTTTTATAAATTCATTTAAAAATTCCACCAAAATTTGGAGATGTTGGTAGAAGTATATAACTCATTCCTATGCAAAAACCCATTGGTGTTCTTTGGAAAATTTGAGCAAACCATCCTCTTTTGCTCTCTGGTCCAGTTTGGCATTTCCTACTGCAACCCCATTTTATCTTGCCCTATTACCCATGGTTTTTCTCCTACTTATAGTCCACCCTACCAAACTCTTAAGTCCAGGAGATTGGACCCATTGGAATACTTTTGGTCCATGCAATAATAGCTTTTCTCTTCTGTCCAGTTTTGGTTTTCTCAAAAACTTGCACTAGGAAGTTTTTGCTTTTGACAAACTAACCTTGCCACCCTCTTTATCATCTAAAGAGACTCTACTCTGGAGTTTTTGGCCACCAGAAGAGATGCCTAGAAGCCGTGGCATTCTGTCGAGCACCTTGTGTTCATGGACAGTTTTGGCATGGTTTTGTATTTGCATAGTGATCTTACCCCTCTGGACAAATCAGCTTGTCCACTAAACTCCTAGTTAACTCTAACATAGACCTGTTAAACCCCAGCCTCACCCTAGACCTCTAGCACGCTTTGGCATTTCACCGAGCACCTGCCGTGCATGCCCGGAGCGCGAGCAGAGCGCGCGTTTTGCACGTGCTCGCGTTCGAGCCGACACGCCCCTGGATAAGCCTCCCCGAGCTCGTCCTAATCCTCTCCCTCTCGCCGCGTCACGCCAGAAGCCTCGACCGCCCCCTGGCGCCCTGCAGCACTGCCACAGCAAGCATCTTGGCGCTACGCCGGCGACGGCAGCAGGTCTCCTGCCATGGCAGCACCGCCCCGGCCGCCCCAGCACGCCAGCTGCCCTCGTGAACAGGCCGGCCTCATCCGCTTGCCCTGCAGCCACCGCTAGCCTTCGCCACGTCGCCCTGCCGCTACTGAGCAGGCGGTTCGCCGATCCTATCCTCGGCCGCCGCCGCTCTTATCCTCGGAGCCGCGGAACCGACCTTCTGGCGCTATAAAAGGAGCCCCGAGCTCATCTGAGACCCCAAGCAACCTCCAGTCCACCGTAGCTAGCTCCCCTCGTAGTGGTTCGACCGGAAGAAGTCATCTTCTCCATCTCCGACAACCACGGCCGCCGCCATGCGCCGGCACCATTCGCCGTGACCAGGCCCTCCCCCACCCATCCAGTGCCGCCTTTGGTTTCCCCTTGACACCACGAAGCTTCCCAACCACTCAACCAAGCTCCAGCACCACCGCAGCCATTTTCCCCTTTTCTCCCGAAGCTGTCGCCGCCGCGAAGCTCGTCGCCGGCGATCCTCAGCACCACCTCGGCCGTTTCGTCCACCGAAAGGTTCGCCGTGGACCCGCGGACCCTTTCCGCCCCTCCGTTCCCCGCATGGAGCCGCCGTTCGCCGCCGGCGATCGCCGGAGCTCCGTCCAGTGCGGGCGAAGAAGGGAGGAGGG
The DNA here is from genome assembly GCA_902687465.1 of Secale cereale. NCBI lineage: Eukaryota > Viridiplantae > Streptophyta > Magnoliopsida > Poales > Poaceae > Secale > Secale cereale. The sequence continues at coordinate 623,122,771 of LR738709.1, read as the reverse complement.
AGAAGGACCAGCCAAACCCGACAGGTGGGACCGCGGGGCCCCCTGTCAGTGACCCCGAGCCGGCCCTCGCTGGCTTAAGTGAAAGCGCCCCCCCCCACCGAGTACGTTTTCTCTGTTTGAAAGCGCATTTCATTCAAAACCGTTTCCTTTTCTGTTTTAATTTAAAACAGAACTTTGACCAAACTTTGACTGGGCATATCTTTTTAAGTAAAACTCTAAATGAGTTGATTCTTTTTCCTACCACTCTCAAGTTTCACCTAGTTTATTTTAAGATTTATTTCAAAAATAATTAGGACAACTTTTTGTACTATTTTTAAAGTTTGTGTTAATTCGAATATTTTCAAAAATAGGAATTTGGAGGGAAGATCAAAACTTTCAAAAGTTTTTGGAGTGCCCTCACCTCTCTGCACCTTGAAGGCAAGCATCTTGAGCACAGATATGATATTTGTTGAATGCTTGCTAGGAGTAGTAAGCTATGTTTATGTCACATGAAATAATGAGTTTTGCATATGATGACAAATCATGCATGAATGCATTTGATGAGAAGTTGATTTGCTGTGATCATGTGATATACATGTGAAGTGGTTACTGCCTCATGCCACGTATGCCTGAGCTGAAAAGCTTTGTCATGGGTAAAGTATGACCGTGAAAATGGTACCTCATGGTGACGAGAGAGATCAGTGAAGGCATGACGAGGCATGATGGGCGGTGAACCTGTTGGTGAGGAATATATATTTGCCATGCTAATCACGTAGGTGATGCTTTAACCTCCTGAGTCGACCATAGATCGAGTCTTGTTCCGGTAACCCCCATACTTGTTTCGTGCTACCACTTGTCCCTGCCGCAGGTAGGGTACAGTCCAGTAAGTTGTCAACCCCTTTCTCGGCACACACCGTACAGAGAGGCCATGGTGGAAGATACCGGCTGCATCCGGTAGGCAGGCCACCTGGTCCGGGGGCATGGGTGTTTCCGGTTGGGACCGAGGGGGTAGCTCCCCTAGTTTGCGCGCATTATAAATTCTGTGATCCCATGCTACTCGAGGTTGTAGCCTCCCCACTTAGAGTTTTGCTTGACAGGTGTCGTGGGTGATTCCAGTCACCGGTAAGTTAAGCTGGTGTGTGCGGGTCAGGTGTGTTTTCAACTAAAAGACCGTAAATGGAATTAGTCCCGATGGACTAAAGGAATCCGTTACTCGTGGGTAAATAGTACACCCTCTGCAGAGGTTATATCTATTCGAATAGCCGTGTCCGCGGTTAAGGATTACAGTCTGGGATGGATCAAGTGTCGGTCTTAGTGTCGGTCTTCGGAGGAAAACTGCTAAGCCGGAACATTGATCATAACATGTGATATGTATGATTATTATTATGGACTAACCATCTGTATTGTTTGAGTATTGAGTATCTCTGGGATGGTTCTACCTCCTGGATATTTCCTGTGATTATTCTCATATAAGCCCTTTATGTGGTGTCGCTCAGACGCCCGACTGTGGCATGTTCGTTATTATTTTCTTATAAGCCCTTTATGTGGTGTCGCTCAGACGCCCGACTGTGGCATGTTCGTTATTATTTTCTTATAAGCCCTTTATGTGGTGTCGCTCAGACGCCCGACTGTGGCATGCTTATTATTTATTTTTCCTTATAAGCCCTTTATGAGACGTCTCTCAGATGTCCGACTGAGGCATGCTTTATTTTATTATCCTTTCGAGGCGTCGCTTCAGACACCCGATCGGTGCATTTTATTGTTATTCTCTGATCGCTTATTCGTGTTTTATAAGAATAACCTACTTGTGTGCGTCATGAAATTTTCTTCGTGACTGACGAAGTGATCATGGAATATTTCAGAGCATGTTTGTCATTTGTTAATTTGTACCTGTGTTCATAATGTTTGCGAGTACATTCAAAGTACTCACTGGCTTGTCCCTGGCTATTGTCTTGGCCAGATTTCTTGCTTGGAGAGGAGCGCTGCGATGACAGCCCCGGAACCTAGGCAATGGAGATAGCAGCCTCGCGAAGATAGGAATTATCCAGGTCAGCTGTACCTGTGGGAAATGGAGTCCCATAGACGCTGAAGTATCGCAACCCGCTTCCACCATCAACCACTAGAAACCTTTTGTTGTACTCATTGACCAGGATGGTCTTGTACTTCATATTTTTGGTATTTTGCTTGGAATTCTGTATCAAGTTGGTGTCTCATCAGCTAACAGTAATCCTGGGGCTGGTGAGCACTAGGGCCAGTTACTGGGAAATTTGTATCCTGGAAAACCGGTCCTGACACGCTCTCGCCACTTACCGCCATGTACACGTCGTGTATCTCGGCAACCTTCAAGCGGAAGCCTGGCGAGGGTGTCAGCCACGACCTGACTAACCACACAAGTCTCTCGTCCAGGTTTATCGCCTATTCGGGTTCCATCCGTGGGGAGATCCGGCCGGGGTGTCGCTCACGGCCCCAAAAGATGTGCGCAGGGTTCCCAAGCCCACCTCGTCGGATGGATCTACGCTTGGTACACCGTGCCACGGTGCCTAGTCTGACCCAAGCCCACATGTACCGTGTGCCACTTGGTAGACTACTAACACTACCTACAAACACCAGAAACTAGTTGCAACTCCTGGACAGAGATCTAGTTGATTAATAAGTCGAGAGGGGTCGAGTTACCGGAACCCAATGTGTGGTAGTAACTATGTCATTGGACAACTTACACAGAACTCAGTTCTTAAGGACGGCTCCAGTGAGACAACCCACCATGTACTCCTACATGGCCTCTCACCGCTACCTTTACCAAAACGTGTTCACACACTTAGCTCACACACAGTAGGACATGTTCACCACATTCCAATTCATCCCCGATGAATCAGACCTGACTCAACTCTAAGCAATAGCAGGCATAACCAGAAAGCATGAATGAGTAGGCACAACATGGCTCAAACAACTCCTACTCATGCTAGTGGGTTTCAACTATTTACTGTGGCAATGGCAGGTCATGCAGAGGAAAGGGGTTCAACTACCGCGGCAAAAACAGTTCAATCTTTGTTGTCCTAATGCAGTAAAAGAGAGCAGGAGCGAGAGAGTGGGATTGTATCGGGATGCTCAATGGGGGTTTGCTTGCCTGGCACTTCTGAAGATATCAATGAGTCTTCATCGGTGTCATCGATCACATCGTCGGAACGTCGTCTACTGAGAGGGGACAAAACCGACAAACAGAGAAAGAACACAATCAATGCAATGCAACAATATGATGCATGAACATGACATGGCAATATGATGTGGTTTGGCCTAATGCAACTAGCAACCAAATTAAATGAAGTTGGTTTGAACCAAGGTTCAAATTCAAACTCCATATGTGATTATTCAAATGCCATTTATTCAAATTGTCCTAAACAGCAACCATAAGTTGTTCTAACATGCATGAAAATGTCATAAACAGATTCCTTGGATTTTTCTAATCAATTTTCATATATAAATTATTTTCATCTGAGCTACGGTTGATTTTATATGATTTTTAGAAGTTTTGGCTATTTTCTGAAATAAATAATTCATTTCTTATTTATTTAAAATTCAAGAAAATACTTATTGCGTCAGCATGACGTCACTGTGAGGTCAGCAGTCAACAGAGGCTGGTCCAAGTCAAACCTGACGTGTGGGGTCCACACGTCAGGGACTCTGCTAATTAACAGGGTTAATTAGCACTAATTAAATTCTAAACTAAAGTTAGACAGGGCAGGGCCCACACGTCAGTGACTAACTAACTAACCTAATAATTAATACTAAACTAGGTTAATTAACAGGGCGGCCCTACTTGTCAGTGACTCAGGGGGAGTCAAACCCGGTGGGCTTGGGTCAATCCCACCGGCGGTTAGCCGCCGGCGAGGCCGAACGCGGCGGTGGGCGTCGGAAAACCGCCTCCGACGACCATTCGAGCGGCGGAAGGCACCTACAGGATGCGCAGGCTCTTGCGCATCCAACGCACTAGGCGGCAGCAGCTGGGGTGGCCGGAATCGTCGCCGGCGTCAAGCGAGGCGGCGGCCGGAGCTCGGGTATGCACGGGCGCGGTGCTGCAGCTCGCAAACGAGCTGGTTGTCATGCTAGGGTTGCTCTACGGGATGTGGCGAGTGCAACAGACGTACACGCGGGACCAAATGGTCACCGAGCCTTCACCGGCGACGAGCTCGTGCGGCGGCGGCTACGGTAAGAAAGGGGCGACGGCTACGGCGAGTTGCAGGCCACGGGAACAAGGGGAAAACGGAGAAGAGCTCACATCGGTCCAGATGGGAAGCTCAGCCGGCCCGGGGAAGTTCTGGAGCGGCCCAATCGACGTCGACGAGCTTCGGGCACCGGCGGCGAGGACGAGCTCGATATCGTCGGTGTGGTGCTCCTCAGCTTGTGTTCTTGCCCGTAGAGGTTGCGGAAGATGCTTGGGAGCTGTTGGACACGATGATACGACGAGGGAACGGCGGTGGCTGCGGTCACGGCAACGGCGGCGACGGTGGCGTTCGGGCGCTCGCAAGGGGAAGCGCCAAGAGAGGGGGAATGAGACCGAGGGGGAGTGAGAGGGTCCAGGGGGGCGCATGGCGTCGTCCAGAGGCAACCAGGCGCGTCGGCAGCGGCGGGAAGCAGGAGGTGGCGCGGCGCGTGGCCGACGCGCAGCGAGCACGCTCCCATGTCCTCCTGGCGCGAGGACAGGGATGACTGGCAGGGGAGGCCTAGGTGGGCTGGGCCGCCAGCTGGGCCGCAGGTAAGGCCAGGTAAGCCCTTCTCTCTCTTTTAATTTAGTTTCTGTTTTCTATTTTTCTGTAACTATTTGGCTTTATCTAAAAATACTAGAACAACTCAAAATTCATGAAACTGCTTGAGGCTACTGTTTGGATTATTTCCAACAGTAAACATTTTAGTTCATGAATATTTGGACATTTAGAATAGTATATATCATTTAAATGCCCAAATGCAAATACTTAAGATTTAATTCAAAAATCCAGAATGGTCCTAGAAATATGTGCAACATTTTTGGCAGAGGTTTTTAATCAATCCAAAAATGATGAACTTTTCCCAAGGCATTTTGGGTTTATTGAAAAAGATTTTAATTTGACCCTAGTTGAATTCATTTAGTGCTAGGGTTTGATCATTCCCCAATTCAAGTTTAGCAAGAACTTAAACATGATGACATGATGATCAGGCAAGGACCACAGGGGTTGATCTAGGGATGTGACAAAAGCATGTCAGGTGGCAGAACTGGACCCGCCACAATCTTGATCATTCCAACAAAAATCTGCTGTTGCTGAATCAATGGCGGCTGGTAAGGCACTATGGCGAGAGGTTGGACTTGCTGGGTCTCCTGTTGCTGGAAATGAACTTCCTGTGTCTGGGAGGAGATCGAATCTTCAGGTTGATCAATGTCAATTGAGACCCGAACCTGAGCTGGAATCTCAAGTTGGTTAACTTCTTCCTCCTCGCCCCAGACCGCATGGCCCCATCCTTCAGGTATCGGTTGTTCCGGCTCCAATTGAGGCAGCTCATTCCAACCCAGAAGCGGGTATTGTGGCATGACGAAAGGGAGGTTATCTGGCTACAAATTGCCAGGCAGGGGGTGCGGGTTTCCATCAAGTGGCATGGGATCCTCATCATTGGGCATCTGATCAGCAAAATTTGCTCCCAAAACATAGCAAGCAGCCGTCCAGGAAACACGAGCGCCACCCCAATCAGCGTAATCACCAAAAACAACATCCCGTGGCACAAGGGGTGTGTCAGGGAAACTTGCATGAACAATGGATCGGACAAGGTAAGGATCTTCACTGTTCCAGGATAAAAATTTGCCAAAAGTGCTCACTGCCTTAGAAATAAACTCCGTGTTGCGATAATCCAATGGGATTCCGATAAACATCAGCAAACCAGTTCTAAAGCCATGAACTCCTATGAAATTTTCTCCTTCATCGTGATTCATAAAGCAAACAAAACGGTCGTTTCTAATATGAAATGGCTCAGGCTGGGTTAAGCATCGAATAGCCGGATCCCTAACTTGAATAAGACCTACACCATGAAACCAGGGCTGGGCGGAGCGGACTAGAATACCTCTGTTTTGCAGGAACAGAATGACCTCTTCGCGAACATGACCTTCTTCACCTGCCGGAGGTGCAGGCATTACTTCTGCAACCATGTAATCTTCATGGCGGCGGGCCGGATGAGCAGATGGCGTGATGAAGGTGCGCGGCGGCCGGAAGGCGCCACCGTCGACGATGTGATGTCCCGCCGGCACGAAGCGCTCAGGGTCGAGCTCAAAGTTCGCCATTGGCGCAGGTCCTGGTGGTGGTGAGAGCAATGGAGGTGGTTGCGTTGGAGCAAGGCTTTCTTTGGGGTCGCCGGCAGTGGAGGAAGAGGGGCAGAGAGGCGATGAGACCTTGGGGTCGTCCACAATAACTGACGTGCGAATTTCAAGAGGGGTAGGTGATGCCGAAAAATCAGAGAGCTGCCGCTGCAAAATAGCTCGAAGGTCAAGTTGATTGCAAAGAGGCTGCGGATTGTTGATTTAGAGGAGGAGGTCGAGTTGGTTCATTGATTTAGTTCGTCACAGGAGACGATCGTGGATGGAAGTGGCGGTCAAAGCAATCGATGGAAGTAGCAGGGTGTAGCAAATTGGTCGATCAGAAATAGCGTCGTCAGGCGAGTCGAGCGGCGGTCAATCATGTGGATCAATCGGGCGAGCGTCAAGCAGCGCGCGCGGGTTGCGACAATAGTGATGTGGTTTAGCAGGCGGAGTTCTACGCAGCGGCGCGATGTATCCCGTAATCAGCTGGTTGGATCGTATCGATCAAAACCAGGTGCAGTGTAGTGGGCCATGGCACTGGAAGACCTTGGCATGATGGACTGACGAGGCCTAGTCGGGTTGTATGAGCTAGAGGCCTGCACTATGCTGGTGCTGGGTGATGCCCACGTTGGGCTGCGTGTGTTAAAGCCTATGGAGAAGTGCGCTAATCAAAAGGCCTACGTATGTATGTTGTGGAGCACCTCGGATTTGTTTGCAACAAAAAAGGACTGAGTTCTCATATGCAACGGCTGGCAAGAGGCAAAAATATGTGGCGAATACGGAATTCACAAGGGATAGTCCATGGGAGATGCAAGGCATTGGACAAAAGCAACGTAGCATTGGATCTTGTGCTGAGTGTTATTTTTCACGGGTTAGTCGTACATATAAAATCATGATGTCAACGGATATCAGGTTCGTGTTATGGCAGACACGGGTGAAAGATTTGTTGGCACAACAAGGGTGCTTGAAGGTGTTGCGGGAAGTCATGTCAGCCGGACAAGTTCGTCTGGGTCATCTGGGAGACGATTTGGGAGCCTCGAGCGTGTCATGTAGCCAGACAAGTTCGTCTGGGTCGGACTGGAGAGTCTGACGGATCGACGTGGGTCGGTTGGTACAGAAGATGATGGTGGGATCAGCGACGATGACATTGGAGCGTGATGCTGATGATGACCGACTTCGGGGCATGGAAACACATGGAGCTGGCCCGAGGGGTTGTGCGGCTTCGATGGACTATGGACGCGGGGTTGATTCAAGACAGTGCACATGTGAGCTTGAAGTCGACGGGGCGTGAGGGTGGAATGATCATCTACCATGGAGTCATGTTGGATGTGGAGCTCGATTAAGGGGTTACGGTGTAAGGATCCAGAGAATCAAAGCCTCTTTCAGCAGGAAAAAGCGAGTGACACGTAGTTCGAACTAGAGCCAAGTGGTGTGATGGAAGCATAAAATTTGTCATCGGTCGGTGATGATCGATGGTACTCTGCAGTCGGGGTTGGGTGGTGTGGATTGGCGACCCTTGAGACTCGACCGGGACAGCGGAGGCTCGACACGGTAATAGCGGCGAGGCGTGTGGTATGCACGGGGCATGGAGACGGGCCAGGGCTCTGGTGGTCATACCTGTGGTGAGACAACTGCGAATTTGACTTGGGATGACTACAAGGAATGGTGAAATTCCTCGAAGTTTCAGACAGGCAGTCAACAAAGGAGTGGTGATGTTGAGTTCAGGTGACTCTTATGTGTGACACCCAATATGTGAGTTGTGTACCTTCACGCAGGTTAGTGATCAGTGTGTGATGGCGTTGGATGGATACTCTGTAAGTTGGGAGCACTAACTAGAGTAATGTAGGATTCAGGGCTTCACAAAACCCTTGTAAGTTCGAACACTGGGGTGCGTGCGAAGAACTCAACTTCCCTTATCTACCTACTCGTCGTATCTATGAAGTAGCTCAAGGAACAAGAAGGAAAATGACACAGGGCAGTTTACCCAGGTTCAGGCCACCTATCGGTGAGTGACCCTACTCCTGCTATGTGGTGGATTGCCTCAAGGTGGGCTGAGGAAGAACTAGTACATTGGTTGAACAACCTCGCGAGGTGTGTTCTTGCTTGTGCTCGTGAGGGTGGTCTGAATGATCCGTCCCCTTCTATGTGGTGGCTAAGCTATATTTATAGAGGCCTTGGTCCTCTTCCCACAACTAGTACATCTTATCCTGAAAAAGGTGGTCTTCGCCTGCAAAGCTTCTGATCCTGACGCCACGGTGGGCTCGGTGATGACCTTCGTCCTGCCGTCCTGGCGATCCTGGTCTTGTTGCATGAAAATAGAAAGCTTTGGTTGATTCCCCAGGATTTCGCACCTGTGCTTGCCTCTTAGGACCAAATAGGAAACCTATCGTCCTGCGCCCACTAGCGCCCGCCTGGCCTTAGTCGTCATGTCTTGCGTCACCCGAACCTCACGAGGTGGGGGCTTGTATAGAGATCTCCGCTCCTCGGGAGCCAGCCTAGTGAGACTGCTCCTTCCGGAGGTCCTGGTATCGTCCGCCTCACGAGGCTTAGCCCCTCGCGAGGGTCTTGAGTGTCAATGCTGAAGATGGGCCATACCAGGCTGGTGAAGGAGCCACGTCATGGGCCACAAGCAGGCAAGTCTAGGTACCCTGGTTCCTAGATGCCAATAGTAGCCCCCGGGCCCAAGGCGCGCTCGGACTTGGCTTCGAGGCGAAGCCAAAGGACAAGGGCGAAACGCCGCAGGCCCCAACCGCCTGCGGACCTGATTGATGCATGGCGCCTGGATGGGACGTGGGCGTCTCCGCTTCCTCATGCTGCCTTAGCAACCGTTCGACTTGACAGGGTCCTGCTGCATGCAAAAAGATCATCATTACATGCGATTGTGGAGGCCGGCAATTCACCTTCCTTTTGCTATAAATGAGGAGGGGTGGAGCCCCATGCTCATATCCATCTCTATGCTCCTTATTCCCCCTCCTTCCTCCTTGCTTTGCCATCTTGCTAAGGTATCCATGGCGCCGCGGAGGAAGTTCTCCGCCGAAGAGAAAGGGAAAACCCCTAAGGAGGGGCCAAGTGTACCACCACCCAAGAGAGGCCGCGGATGCCCCCGCAAGCACGCTGCGACTCTAGTGGTAACCACTCAGGGGTGCGGGCATGTTTCTTTGAGGGCGGGCGCAACCTCTGGGAGCCACGGTGGCGCTCCTTTGCGTGGTGGGGGTCACCACAAGCGGGCGGCTACTGCGACGAGGAGAGGCGCGCCACGGTCGTTCGGAATTCACGGCCGTGCTCTCGCTTGGCAAATGCCTTCCCGGAGTTTGTTGTGTGGTCGGAGAGGCCCGCCGGCATCTGGCTCCCGCTCCCGCACTTCTTTGCGTGGGCGCTGCCGTCGGGACTTGACGGCCTCTCGCTACAGGCCGACGGCTGCTATAGCAAGGCCTCGTGGGTGGGGGTCGAGGCCGCCGCCATGGGCGGCGTGTCCTTGGCACGTTGTTGGAAGATGTTCGCCCGCGCGCGAGGCCTAAGCGCGAGGTGCACCCTTCACTTCAAGTATGACGACCTCGCGACCTTCTACGTGAGGGTGTTCGGAGAAGACGGCCAGCGGTCGGGGTGCTGCCCGGAGGACGGCTGTGACGACGATGAGCTTGCCCTTGATGACGTCCATGCTTCTTCCAGCAGCGACGGCTCCTCCTCCGGGGAGAGCACCGGTGATAGTGGCTAATGTCTACTACGCAACCTTCTTCTTGTAGACGTTGTTGGGCCTCCAAGTGCAGAGGTTTGTAGGACAGTAGAAAATTTCCCTCAAGTGAATGACCTAAGGTTTATCAATCCGTGGGAGGCACAGGATGAAGATGGTCTCTCTCAAACAACCCTGCAACCAAATAACAAAGAGTCTCTTGTGTCCCCAACACACCCAATACAATGGTAAATTGTATAGGTGCACTAGTTCGGCGAACAGATGGTGATACAAGTGAATATTGATGGTAGATATAGGTTTTTGTAATATGAAAATATAAAAACAGCAAGGTAACTAATGATAAAAGTGAGCACAAACGGTATTGCAATGCGTTGAAACAAGGCCTAAGGTTCATACTTTCACTAGTGCAAGTTCTCTCAACAATAATAACATAACTGGATCATACAACTATCCCTCAACATGCAACAAAGAGTCACTCCAAAGTCACTAATAGCGGAGAACAAACGAAGAGATTATTGTAGGGTACATAACCACCTCAAAGTTATTCTTTCTGATCAATCTATTCAAGAGTATGTAGTAAAATAACACGAAACTATTCTTTTCATTCGATCTATCCTAGAGTTCGTACTAGAATAACACCATAAGACACACATCAACCAAAACCCTAATGTCACCTAGATACTCCATTGTCACCTCAAGTATTCGTGGGCATGATTAGATGATATGCATCACACTGAAAGTGCAGTATATCGACTAGAGGGGGGGGGGTGAATAGGCGATTTTTATGAAATACTTCAAAACATGGTAGTTTCGAAGACAAACGATAAGCTCAAGCCTATTAGTATGCAGCGGAAAGTGGACTACACTAGATAATCCATAGTCATGTATTCAATGAAGTGAAAGCATGAAGACTAATAGCAACTAGGCAGTAGTGATCATAAAGGAAGAAGGAATGAAGCCAATCACAACAAGTAGATACTCAGTGAAGACAATCAGATAAGGCAAACATGCAATGTCTTCACAACATAGAGCAGTAAGTAAAGGGAAGGAAATGATAGAACCAGTAGCTCGGGGAAGACAGTGATTTGTTAGACCAGTTCCAGTTGCTGTGACAACTGTACGTCTGGTTAGGGAGGTTGAGATTTAACTCAGAAGACCGTGTCTTCACCTTGTTCCACTTGAGCTAAGGACACCTAGTCCTCGCCCAATCACTCTGGTAAGTCTTCAAGTTAGACTTCCAAACCTTCACAGACTTCGTTCACCGGCAATCCACAATGACTCTTGGATGCTCAGAACGCGATGCCTAACCGGCTGGAGGAAACACAGTCCTCAAGTGTAATAAGTCTTCAGGTCACACAGACAGAAAGACTCCAGTGATGCCTAACATTCTTTGGCTCTGGGTGTTTGGGCTTTGTCCTCGCAAGGATTTCTCTCTCAAATGCTTCGGAGGTGGGTTGCTCTCAAACGACAAAAGCAGTGCACTAACTCTGAGCAGCCACCAATTTATGGTGTAGGGGGTGGGCTATTTATAGTCACTGGGCAACCCGACCTGATTTGTCCGAAGTGACCCTGGGTCACTAAGGAACTGACACGTGTTCCAACGGTCAGATTTCGAACACACACGACAACTTTACTTGAGCTCCAAGTAAAGCTGACTCATCCGCCTCTGGATAAGATTTGCTCTCATAGTCTTCGCTCGAAGACATAGGATTTGGTTGAGCATCATTTCAGTCACTCTGACTTAGTTCACTTGGACCCCACTTAACAGTACGGTGGTTCCTATGACTCAACAAAGAAGAAAAGGAAACAACGAAACATCTACGTCTTCGCTCTCTATAGTCTTCACACAATGTTTTCTCATGTCATAGTCTTCAATATGATTATCTTCATATACCACCACTGTTGTCAATGTCTTCATACATTTTTAGGGGTCATCTCCGGTAGGTTAACCGAATCAATGAGGGACTACTACCTGTGTTATCCTGCAATTCTCACAAACACATCAGTCCCTCAACCAGGTTTGTCGTCAATACTCCAAAACCATTAGGGGCGGCACTAGATGCACTTACAATCTCCCCCTTTTTGGTGATTGATGACAAACTGGTTGAAGTTTTCAACGGGGATAAATATATGTGAAATTGTAAAGGATAAGGTATTGTCTTCGTAAGTAGTAAAAGGCCCCCCTGAAGGTGTGCATATAGTTGATTTGCCTTGGAATGCAAATGCACATGGCAGGTTGTACTTGTGGAGATCCTCTTCAACTTATGAAGACAATTCATCATGCATAATTGATATGTCGAAGATAATGGTATGCATAATGAAAAATGGACGTCTGCAATAATGACTAAATGCGGAATATAAGATAGCAGATGCAGAATTTATCATCGCATTACAGAGTAGCATAAAAACGTAGCAGACGACCATCACTTTAAGTGTTACAACTCAAAGAACCAAATGTAGCAAAGCGAGAGTTGTAAACACTAGGCAAATTATAAAGCACCCGCCCAAATGGACCCGCTTGAAGACTATCAACTCATATGCTTCTCCACCTTTTGTCAGTAAGGACCAAAAAGGTTTGAAGACATAGAGTCTCTACTCATTCCCAGGTGGAGCAGAAGAGGATGCAGGGTCAGTGTTGTCGTTTGGCGGTGCAGAAGTGGTTGGTGCAGTGTCGATGCGCGCTGAAGTAGGAGGCGGTGAAGTAGCATCATCCCGATCATCGATCACCCTGGCGTCAATTGTTGCAGCGGAGGAGGAGTATTCAGAATCTTCAAGGGATGGAGTTCGACGCATAATAGCAGTCCTTGGAGGAGTGTTGTCAAACTTGAATCTCTCAGTGAAGCCATCCTCTTGAAGATCCGCTTCAGCACTCAGCAAGGTCAAACTCTTCCAAGACCTCTGACATGTTTCATGAGCAACAAAAGCATTCTTGGTGGCAAGATTGCGAATGCGATTGACATCCACCAAGAGGCTTTGCATCTGACGCTTTAACCAGAGGTGATGCTTGTCCTGTTTCTGATGAAGGGCTACAAGAAGCTCTCGGTTGTTCAGGACACGAGATCTCTTCTGAGGCCTTTGAGCGATGGTGCTTTCAGTGGCTTCGGTTTCAGCGTGTCGAGGTAGACGAGTACGGCCAGCCAGAGGATAGACACGTGATACTGCTGGAACCCCTTCAATCTGCTGAGTGAAGCTTTGATGATCAGCGTTGTGAAGACTAACAGGCTCTTTAGAAGGTTCTTGGTAAATGGCTTCAGCTGACATATCAACCTCAGGCAAGAAAATATGATGGTTGCGAGCAGAGGGCTGATAAGTGACAGCTGAGTGCAACTTGATGAGGCGCATTATCCAAGGGGCATAAAATTTCAGTCCAAATAGATCAGCTCCAGACATAGCCATTCGCCGGATGAAGAAATCTTGAGCATTGAAGATGATGCCATTGAAGATATAGAAGACCAAAGTCTTCATAGTGCCTTCAAACTTGGCTGATGAAGAATGTCCTTTGATTGGCCATAGAGTGCGCCTTATGATGTGATAGATGGTGCGCGGCAAGTACTCAAGTCTTCAACAAAGAATTCCTTAGGATATTCAGCATCACTTGGCAGAGGCTTCATCATGCTGAGCATTTGGCTCATGTTGGGCTGACGCTTCTGAAAGATACTCTCCAAGGCTTCAGTGTGCTGTTGACAGCCAGGTTCATATAGATCTCCTGGAGTGGGCAGGCCAGTAAGCTCAATGAGATCAAAGGCTTTAGCTTCATGATGCACATTGCCTGTCATCCACTCAAGGACCCATGTCTTCGGATCCCTGTTGTAGCCTCGGATGTGGAGTGTTGCATAGAATTGCAGAAGCAACTCTTCATTCCAATGCTCTTTATCTAGGACAAAATTGAGTAAGCCAGCATCACGGAAGCAGTCAAGGGCTTCCTCCAAGCAGGGCAGACCAACAATAGCTTCAGTGTCAAGACGCATATGAGGGGAATGCGCCCTTGACCATAGAGTACTCTTGAGTAGTAGCTGCGCTGTTGATGGCTCCAGAACCTATCTGATGATATTCTTGGCTTGGAATATGGGTTCTTGGCGCTGTCAAAGAAGGTGTTGTGCGCAGTGAAGCTATTGGCATTGAATGACCCTGAAGATGTTGCAATACCTAGAAGCCTTGGCAGTCTTGGCTTAGGCTTCTGAACTTGGGGCCTGTGCGCAACATGATGATCAAACTGAGGACCAGCAGCATGTGGTTCAGTTGTAGGTGGCGGAATCAGAATGGGCCACCGGACAGTAACAAGCTAATCATCCTTGTTGTATGCTTGCTCAATGGTATGAGGCCGTGGAGGCGGAACAAGAGCAGAGGCATTGTCTTCAAGCTGCAGATTGGCGTCAGGTGCATCATTAGCTTCAGGCACAGCACTGGCTTCAGGAGCAGCACTGGCATCAGGAGCAGTTACATCAGGCGCAGTCACTTCAGGCGCCACAGAGTCTTCAAGTGCCACAAAAGCTTCAGCCATGACCACGTCATTGGCTTAAGTGTTGGTGGTGGCAGCCTCTGGATTTGTAGCCTCCACTTTAGGAGCTGGAGGGTCGGACACGTTCTCCTCGAGAATAGGTGGTGCAGCAGTACTTTCTTCTTCAACTTGGGGTTGTTCTTCTTCTTCATGGGGTGGTTCATCTTCGGCTGATGCAGCCGGAATATCTTCAGCCGCTTTGGCTTCAGATTCTGAGGGGCTTCCAGTAGGAGCAGCATCAGGTGCAGACGGTTGCTCTACTCCTTCTGGAGCACTTGTGGCAGTGACTTGAGGCCTTGGTCCTTTGCGAAGCCTGCAGAAAGCTGGCGACGCTTGAGGAGATGGAGGTTGTTGGGCCTCAAAGTCTTCGTCTTCAAGTACCATACTGGTGTCTTGAGTTTGCTGGGGATTGTCTTGTGTATCCTGTGGGTGATTAGCCCACGAGTCATCCTGAGCAATTGGCGTCAATGGACGACCAATGCTGATGCGTTCGCTGTTCGTGAGAACAGGCGAAGAGTCAATGTTGTATTCTATCTGAGGAAGGACTTCATCATCTTCAACATTGTCGTGAGGACCAATGTCTTCAGCTGCGGTGTGGTCAACAGCTGGAATGTCTTCAGCCTCTTTAGGAGCAGGCTCATGAACAGTCAGTCTTCGTTCTCTCTGGGCAGATGCAGGGGCGAGCAACTGAGATTGGCTCGACAAAGATAGGCTCTTTGGAAGCAGCCTTATCCTTCTTGGTCTTTCGCTTCTTGGTGGGTGGAGCTTCATGAGTAGATTCCTTACGTTTGCGAGCTTCAGCTTCAGCCACCTTAGTCTTCTTGAGCTTTGAAGCGGTTGGAGTTGCCTTAGGCTTCGTGCCAGTCATGCTAGCAGGGAAGACTATGCGAGGCATTTCCTGCCCAGAATCTTCAGCTTCGGGCAGATGCTGCTTCTTCTTCTTCTTGGCAGCCATCCTTGGATCAATGCCAGGACGCCCAAGTGCCTTGCGCTTTTCAGCTTCATTGAAAGCTTGAATGCATTTTGTAGCCAAGTCCTTGATGCGCTCTCGAGAACCTTTAGCTTCTTCACGCTGCTGGCGAAAGGCTTCCTTGAGCTCTTGCATCATAACTTTGAAGTTTTGAACTTCTTGCACGCTGAGCCTGTCCATATGCTTCTTGAACTGAGCTTTTTCATAATCTATCTTTTGCTTCAGCTCAACAATTCTCCGAGCCAGAGCCAGCTCAGAAGCAATGGCGCCATGGAAAGAGACGCTGAGGCCAATTGGAAGTTGAAGATCGTCGAAGCTCAGGTTGGGAGTGTCAAACCATTCATCAATGAAGTTATTGAGCACTTCAACGTCAAAGAGCGGCAAATCATTGAAGATTTCAGCATCCTGCTTGCTCTTGATCAATAGCTCCAGAGCATCATCTCCAAGATCTTCATCACTTGAGAGATCAAGGGCATCATTGGCAGTCTTCAGTACTGCATCTGGAGTGAGAGCTAGATCGGGGTTGCGTGTTGGCTTCCTCTTCAGCTGTCTGCTCTTGGAGATTCTAGAGTGTTCCTCAGATTGCACACTTGGTGCTGGTGGAGCAGTGGCCAAAGGCTTCACTCTAGAAGCTATTGGTGGAGTAGCCTTTGAAGCCTTTGATTTCTTCTTCTGGGGCTTCGGCGTTGCAGGTGCTTCTTCAGAGTCATCATCTGCTTCAGGCTGATCTACATCCGCCACTTGAACCCTTATGTGACTGATGAGGCCCTCTAGGTTGTAGAAGGGCCCAACCAGATTCGGTTCATCTACGCGCGTGCCATCAGCGCGGGGCGCAGAGGGGCCAGGATTGAAGTCTAATCCCCACAGCTTCTTGTTTTCTTTGGCCGAGTTCTTGGCGAATTGAAGATTTCGCTTGAACAGATTGTCGTCGCGACACTAGAGCAGAGAGCTTGGATCAGCATCAGCAGGCTGAGGCCCTCTAACCATGCAGGGATAGAATCCTTGAGCAATGGCTTCAGCACGAGTCTTGGGGGGAAGATTCTTGTAAGTGATATCTCCCCATGGATGCTTGATGGCGTTTTTCTCGGCATACTCTTGGGTCACAAACCTATATTTGAACCATTGTCCAGCCCAGTATCTTCGAATCCATTGGATTCGGGTCTTCCTCTGATTGTAATCCTCCTCTGGATCAGTCTTGTATATTTCACTGAGATCAGGAGGCAAATCAATGGAGGTGTTGCCACGGCGCTGTCTGCCACCCTTTCTTACTGTCTTGTCAGTTGCCATTTGCTTCAACCTGAAGGGCTTCAAATTGAATGGCTTCAAAACTGGCAAATGCTTTGGTTTGCTGGTCAGACAGGAACTGGCTTCAGGGGAATGAATGTGACGCTGCAAAAACTCTGCAAATGAATGCAGACTATGAGAACCAAGGGATTCTCCCACGGACATGTACCTGTGACAGCATTAGAGATGCGAGGGAAGGGGAAGAGGTCATATGCATTCTCAGAAGTTTTGAAGATTAAAACAGTTTTGAAGACTTTGACCTCATAGTGCGAAGACATTCACTCACGGGAGTTTGTTCCAGATTTGTACGAATCCATGAATAAGTACAAGTGAGGAATCTAACTATAGTTGAAGCATATGTGAATGTACTAGGCAAGATATGAGATACAGATAGGATAGGTCTATATATCTAGGTAGGCAGAAACCTCTTGTGGTAAAGTAGATGAATCTTTATGGATCTAGAAGATGGTAAAAAGCAAGTTTTATTTACCACACGATGAACTGCTTAGACAGAGTAGGAGTTGGATGCCCAGCAGTTTGGTCTTCCGTGCCCTAACTTGGCGACGGAGGACAGCTACGGCGATGACGGAGTAGTAGATGTCCATGGCCGGCGTGAGGACGACATCTACAAAGTTGCGGCAGCGAAGCGCTTCGTCGCCGGCGTCGTCGAAAGCTAGCAGAGGCGCTAGGGTTGGTCGAGGTGGAGAGGTGGTGGAAGAAACTTTTGACCGTGATGGGACGTGCATTTATAGGCATGGGAGACAGCACAACGTAATTACTTAGGTGCCCCAGACGGTTCACGTACGAGTGACACGTGGCGGTCATGTAATGCATTGGGAGTTGTCCCACGATCCCACGTACACCACGACTGTCGGAGTAGTCGTTCCGGCTTCTCCGGGTTTCAGGCATAACGGATGTAGCATTAAAATAAGATTTAAAGTTTGTCTCCGTATCTTCTGCTGACAAGGACGCAGAGAAGATATTCGACTGTTTCAACAGAATGCATATGATTTGGACAGACAGAGTGTGAGATGAGAAAGCATAGAGAGGTTAGGGTCCGATCACATTCACTTAGTCCAAAAGATTCAAATACGAAGACATAGCTATAAGTGAATGTTGTTGAGGACAGAACACAGCTATATATATATATATATATATATATATATATATATATATATATATATATATATATATATATATATATATATATATATAAGTCCTATATGAAGACAAATCAAGTACGTAGACTTTGCAAATGTAACGCCACGAGAAAAGCTTCAAACAAGAATTTGGTGGTGGCGTTACCCACCGTATAGGAAGTATTAGACCCAGACACGGCGCACAATTATCGTGGCGCTCCAAAGTCAAATTCCATGTTAATGTATTCACACTTAGAATGTAAATCTTCATTGATTGAAGATATACTTTACTTCGTGTGTTGCACATCTAAGTCATCAATATGCATAAGTGTTAGGATGTGTGCCTGATTACAGGACATTTGAGGATTCTAAGATATTTAGCTCACACCGCAACTTGCAAAACCTTTTCTCATCCAAGGGCTTTGTGAAGATATCTGCCAGTTGCTCTTCAGTGTTGACGTGTATGGTATCAATATCTTCCTTCATAACATGATCTCTGAGAAAGTGATGACGAATTTCAATGTGCTTTGTCTTCGAGTGCTGAACTGGGTTGTTGGCAATCTTGATGGTGCTTTCATTATCACAGTAGAGTGGCACATGCTTCAGATGGACTCCATAGTCCTTGAGTGTTTGCTTCATCCAGAGAAGCTGAGCGCAGCAAGATCCAGCAACAATGTATTCAGATTCAGCAGTGGAGAGTGATACACAGTTCTGCTTCTTTGAAGACCAACAGACAAGTGATCGTCCTAGAAAGTGACATGTGCCTGATGTGGACTTGCGATCAACTTTGTCACCAGCATAATCAGCATATGAAAATCCTACTAGATTAAACTCTGAGCCCTTTGGATACCATAATCCTAGTGTTGGGGTGTAAGCCAAATATCGAAGTATTCGCTTCACAGCTAAGTGATGCGACTCCTTTGGTGCCGCTTGATATCGAGCACACATGCAAACACTAAGCATAATATCTGGCCTAGATGCACATAAATAAAGTAAAGAACCAATCATGGAGCGGTATACCTGTTGATCAAACTCTTTACCATTGGCGTCGGGACCCAGATGATGTTTAGTAGGCATTGGCGTCGAGTACCCTTTGCAGTCTTGCATTCCAAACTTCTTCAGGCAGTCTTTAAGGTACTTCTCTTGAGATATGAAGATGCTGTTGCTTTGCTGACGAATTTGAAGACCAAGGAAGAACTTCAGCTCACCCATCATAGACATTTGATATTGTTCTTGCATCATGTGACCAAACTCATCATTGTATTTCTTGTCCGTGCACCCGAAGATAATGTCATCCACATAGATTTGGCAGACAAATAGCTCATCATCATATGTCTTCGTGAAGAGTGTGGGATCTAGGGATCCAGGTTTGGAACCTTTGCTCTTCAAGAAGTCTTTGAGGGTGTCATACCAAGCCCGAGGCGCTTGTTTGAGGCCATATAGTGCCTTTATGAGCTTGTATACCATATCAGGACGTTTTGGGTCTTCAAAGCCAGGTGGTTGTGCAACATACACTTCTTCTTCAATTCTTCCATTGAGAAAGGCACTCTTTACATCCATTTGATATAGAAGTATGTTGTGATGATTTGCATAGGCTAGCAGTATATGAATAGCTTCAAGCCTAGCCACAGGAGCAAATGTTTCATCGAAGTCAATCCCTTCAACTTGAGTGTATCCTTGAGCAATGAGACGAGCTTTGTTTCTGACCACTTGACCATGCTCATCTTGCTTGTTGCGATAGATCCATTTTGTGCCTATAATGTTGTGCTTTCGAGGATCAGGACGCTTGATAAGTTCCCACACATTGTTCAGCTCAAACTGTTGAAGCTCTTCTTGCATTGCTTGAATCCATTCAGGCTCCATAAAAGCTTCACCAACTTTCTTGGGTTCAGATATTGAGACAAAAGCAAAGTGCCCACAGAAATTTGCAAGCTGTGTTGGTCTTGAGCGAGTGAGTGGACCAGGAGCATTTATGCTATCAATTATCTTCTCAACTTGCACTTCATTTGCAACACGAGGATGAGCTGGACGAAGATTTTGCTCTTGATGTGCATTGTCTTCATCAGAAGTATTGTCTTCAGGCTGAGCATTGTCGTTAGGTTGATTTGGAGTAGAGATGATGAGTTCCTCGTCAGGTTGTGCTTTAGAAGGCATGATCTCACTAGTTCCCATTAGCTTGATAGATTCATTTGGTGAAGCTTCATCTAGCACATTTGGTAGGGATTCTCTTTGTGATCCATTTGTCTCATCAAACCTCACATCCATAGTTTCAACAGTTTTATAGAGAAAAATGTTGAAGACTCTGTAGGAGTGTGTGTCCTTTCCATATCCGAGCATGAAGCCTTCATGAGCTTTGGGTGCAAATTTTGACTTATGATGAAGATCCTTGATCCAGCACTTAGCTCCAAATACTCTGAAGTAGCTTACATTTGGCTTCTTTCCAGTGAGGAGTTCATAGGATGTTTTCTTCAGAAGCTTGTGAAGATAAACACGGTTGATAATATGTCATGAAGTATCAATAGCTTCGGGCCAGAATCTTCTTGGTGTTTTGTACTCATCGAGCATCGTTTGAGCCATCTCAATTAGAGTTCTGTTCTTACGCTCAACGATCTCATTTTGCTGAGGTGTATATGGGGCTGAGAATTCATGAGTGAATTTGTCATCGACTTGAATTCAGGCACCGTTTCTGTCAAGTTAAACAGAAAGATGGCGACTCCCACCTCCACCCATGGCGACTCCCACCTCCACCCATCCACCCATGGCGATTCCCACCTCCACCCATCCTCCTTCTAGATCGTGCATGGTGAGTACTGTTCCCACCAAGATCCAATGGCAAATCTCCTTCATTGGGATTTTGCACCAGGACTTAAGGTGGAAAAAAGGTACGTGACAAGTTCACATCTACGGTTCATTTTGTCAAGGATCTTGGATCCAAGGAATTCTTCTTGGTCGTCTCGTTCTCCTCTACCTCCTTCCCTCTTTCTGAGGAATCCGTAGGAGTGGTTTTACAATGCTGCATTGGAGGTTTGGCCAAGGGTTTCAACATGATGCAATTGGGTGCTAGATCTTTCAGATTTTCGGTGGCTTCCAATCGTGTTGGGCATTTCATTTATGGATTGAAAGATTGTGTCTGGCCAAATTTTGTTTGTCATTTTCGGTTATACAAAGCTTCTGTGGATCATAAGTGGCAAGGTGAGAATTGGCATCTAGATGAGGTTATTCCGGAAGTGTCGGCCAGATCACCCGTGGCTATTAAAAGCTCTCTTGATTTTCTTCGATCAAGTGCCTCTGGTGATCGTTCTTCTCTCTCTGAGTTGGCCAAATTTAATTTGGTTCCGGACGACAATGTTGCCTCCTGCGTTCATAAACCCATGCTAAACACGTTGCGCATTGGGCCTTCAATATCTCCTCATATGGGATCTGTGGATCAAGTATCATTTGGGAGTTTTGAACCAACTATCATTTCGCAGAGTCATCAGATTATTGGTAAACGTTTCTGTGGTGATATCTTTGCTACTTCTTATTGGGATCAAATTCCTACGATCAAGCTCGAGGAGATTCTTGACCTATGGCAAGCGGGTTATTCGAATGATATCATTTCTTCGGTTCTTAATCTTAATACATTGCCCTCGAAGGAATTCATTTATCACAAGCTACGTTTGTGTCTCTTTTGTGAGCGACGTGGGCATGTCCAGGAGCTTTGCACGGCTAAGCGTATGTTTTCTTCCTCGAGCAATACTGCAATTCCATCTTCAAGATACACCAAAGGTACAAGCTCGGTGATTATGCCTTCTACTCCTTGTAATATTACAAATGATCTTAGGAGTTGTAATATATGCAGCAACCTTGGGCATTTACAATGGGATTGTCTGGCTAGAGTTCTTCCTACTAAGCGTTTTGCATGGGTGAAGAAAGGTGTTTTTCCTAGGGCAAGGCGGGTCTCTTCTATTGAGGTATTGCCAGCTCAAAATAATAGGGTTTGGAAACAAAGGATCACGCGCAGATTTTCGGGGACTCAATCCCAACGGCCGGAGAATAATAAGAAGGTTTGGAGATAAAAAAAGAAGGTCTGGATAACTAAGAAAGTTTGGATAGCTAAGCATAACAGTAGGGATATACCTACTTCTTTGCAACAAAGTGCCGATTTTGCCCCGGACGTTTCGCATCCCTGCCAACCTATCTCCGTCCGCCCGGTTTCCGAGACCATAGCCATAGCTCTGACTCGCCCGTCACCTTGCACCTCATTGCTCTGTTCTGCCCCCCACCTCGAGCACTCCTCCCCTCCCAACCCTTCCATATCGAACCTACCAGTGCTTCCCTTCCAGTTCATCCCAGGCGAGATGGACATCCAGCTTAGCCCTGCAGGGAGGCTTCAACGCAATATGGTGGTGGTCGATGATCCACCTCTGGATCACTCGCACCATGCTTTGGTCATGGTGGAACCGCCGCCATCGGATCTGCAGAGAGAGGCGGTACTGGCTGAAGTTAGAAGAGTGTTGCTAGAAGATCATGGTGCTCCGACATCTGAGGGTGAGATCTATCCTTTCTGTGTGGGCTTGATTCGATTCAATGACAGTGTGGTTAGAGATACCCTAATTAGTCGAGGCGCCCAACCATTAGATGAGCACTCTACTTTCTCCTTGCTACGACATGATGAAGGTCCTAACATGCGCAGACCTGTGATTGAACGGGATGCTTGGGTTATGCTGCTTCGGTTTCCTCTAAACTATCAAACCGAGCACTATATTATCAAGGCAGTTTATTGTTTTGGCAGATGCATGTATTGGCACCATCCAGGTCATAGAAAGTCTCGAGTGCTGGTTCGCGTCCTCATCAACGAGCTTGCTTTGGTTCCGTTCAGTTTGATCATCAAGCGCTTTACTGACATCAGTGGTTTAGGCACATCTTGGACTGTTCCGGTTTATGTGCTCAATGGCAGAAACCCCAGTCAGGGTCTTGTAGGGGATGAAGAAGCACCGCCTCCTATGGGAGCCTCCCCACACCCCAATCATCTCCCTTTCCTGAATGCCATGCAGCAGCACCACCATGAAGCGCAAGTCTGGCAGTTGCAGAATGCGGCGAACGCGTGGGAGGCTGCTCCTCCTCCTCCTCCTCCTCCACAACAGGGTTGGGGGGAGTGGCCTGTGCTGCCGCCAGTTCCACCAGCTTACCGCGGGTTTAGCTTCAGAGCCTATACTGGATACGATGGTCCCTCTATGATGGATGGTATTCAAACGGCGGATTCTGGGTTTGATGATGGCTTGAGAGTTTGGAATGAACATGTGCAATTAGTTGAAGAGATTGCAGAACGATTTGTGCAAGGTAGTCCACAGGGAGACTTAAACTTTATACAGCTGAATGATCATGTCACAACTTTGGAAGTTCCTGAGGAAGAAGATAATTGGCTCACATTCACGCTCTGCTTTTACTGTACTGTCTTTACGCCCAGGATAGGCTGGAATTCTGGGGAAGAGCCTGTTGATGGAACTTGGTCAAAGTTTGCCGAAGTTTTTCAGAATTTGATTGTGGACCTTGTGACGGGGCTTGCTTCTCCTTATTCCCTTTTTCGCCTTTCCATTCAGGAACTACTACTATTCTTTTTCCAACGACAACATGGTCCTTTTGCACTGAGTTCTTCTCTGCACACTTACACCAGGTCTGCTTAAGTGTGGGTGCTGTGGATAGGGCTGATGATGAAGCCGGCCAGTGGCTTGTTGATCCGCAGTCACAGCCTATGGAAATCGAAGTTTGTCTCAATAAGAGGAAACGTAATGTTTTCACGCCGCTAGATGTGTCTGAAGTTCGACGGAGTGTGCGCTCAACTAGGTACCAAGGCTTCAAGCCACCTTCGATGGCAGATTCCAAGCGAAAACCTTCTTATGTCAAGCCAAGGAGGAACCCAGCCATTCTTCAACTGCAGCACAGTACTCCTTCGGAGGGTTCATCTTCGTCTGCTCCTGTTCCTGCACATACTCCAATTGAAACACTGCAGCGGCTAGGAACAATGCAATGTGCGATCCCAGCAGAAGAGCTTACTGAAGATAAACTGCTTGCGCCCTTGGGCGGAAACAAGCAGAATGAAGCTTAAAGGCTTATTTAAGTTATTTTATTTCCTGTTGGCACTGTTCTAAGTTTCATTTGCACTCTACCTTTAGAAACTGTGATGGTCGCCTTAATGTGGAATATTTTGTGCTAGAATATTCGTGGTTTAAATGCTACTTCCAAATGCGATGCTCTGCGTAACAAGATTGATGAATCTAATTGCTCCATTATATGCTTACAAGAAACGAAGAAGTCAGAATTTGATCACTCTTTTTTTCGGAAGTGTTGTCCCAGGCGTTTCGATAAATTTGAATTTGTTCCATCTGAAGGAGCCTCGGGTGGTCTTCTTACAGTTTGGTGTAGTAGCCAATTCTCTGGACAAATCATACATCAACTCCCTTTTGCTCTAACTCTGAAAATGACATCAGTACAATCTAACGAAAGTTGGTTCCTATCTAACATTTATGGACCTTGTGATGGGCCAGCAAGAGTTATTTTCACTGATTGGCTTGACAATATAACGTTCAATCCTGAAGATTTATGGTTATTCATGGGAGATTTCAACTTCATGCGTTCGCTGGAAAACAGAAACCTACCTGGAGGAAATATGGAAGATGTCCTTCAATTTAACGAGATCATCAGTCACATTGGTCTACTCGAGATACCCATCAAGGGCCGCAGATTTACATGGAGTAATATGCAGGAGCATCCTCTTCTAGAACAACTAGACTGGTTGTTCTCCTCACCCGAATGGACACTAAAGTTCCCTAATACCACTGTTAAACCACTTGCGCGCCCAATATCTGACCATGTTCCCTGTGTATTATCAGTGGAGACGGCGATTCCCAGGTCTAAATTATTCAGTTTCGAAAATTTCTGGGCCTCTCACCCTGGGTTTTTGGATGTGGTTAAAACCGCTTGGAATGCTCCCATCAAAGCTTCCTCAAGTGCTACTATGATTTCTGCTAAGCTCAAGAGACTCAGATACGCATTGAAGAAATGGAGCAAGTCACTTTCCAAATTAAAAATGCTAATTGACAACTGCAACCAGATTCTATTACAACTAGATAATCTGGAAGATCTTCGCCCATTGTCTATTCCTGAAGCTAATTTCAGAAACATTTTAAAAGCTCATGTAATGCGATTACTGAAGTATCAAAGTGACTATTGGAAACAACGTTATACAGTCAGGTGGGCTGTTAAAGGTGAGGAAAATACTAAGTATTTCCAAGCACGAGCTACTGAAAGATCAAGGAGGAACTCTATCGCTAATTTGGTCTTGGCAGATGGCCGTGTGATAGAAAATCATGAGGAAAAAGCGAGTGCCTTTCTTACATGTTTCAAGAGCCGGATGGGAGTCTCAACACCCCCAACTTATGATTTTGAACTTGCTGACATCGTTCAAAAATGGCCTGATCTGGGGGATTTATCTTTACCTTTTTCAAAAGAGGAGGTGGACCATATAATCAAAATCATTCCAGCTGACCGAGCGCCAGGACCTGACGGATTCAATGGCTTCTTTCTCAAAATCTCCTGGGACGTTATAAAAGAAGACTTCTATAGATTGACAGAGGATTTTTGGGCTGGGTCACTTAATTTACAATGCATCAACACCTCCCTAATCACATTGATTCCCAAAAAGCTAGTACCTGAATCGGTGAATGATTACAGACCCATCTCTTTGATGAATTGTGTGCTCAAGGTGCTTACTAAAATACTTGCTGAACTATTACAACGTCGGATTCTCCAAGTAGTCCACAGAGACCAGTATGGTTTCATTAAAACTAGAACAATACAATATTGCTTGGGCTGGGCGTTTGAATACTTACATCAGTGCAAACATTCGGGCAGAGAGATTGTGGTTCTGAAACTTGACTTTGAAAAGGCGTTTGACACCATGGACCATTCTTTCATCTTGAAAATGCTTCAATACAAAGGTTTTGACGATAGATGGTGTATGTGGATGCAAAATATCCGGCAGTCTGGATCATCATCTATTCTTTTAAATGGGATTCCTGGTACAGAGTTTAAGTGTAAACGTGGTGTGAAGCAAGGAGATCCGGTGTCGCCATTACTATTTGTACTTGCAGCAGATTTACTACAATCTATGGTCAATAAGGCCTGGCGAGAAGGTCTCATCACACTCCCAATATCTCAACCTGACTATGAGGATTACCCAGTGATTCAATACGCGGATGATACATTGATCGTTTTACCGGCAGAACCGCGGGAGTTGAACATTGTCAAGCAGATTTTGGACTCGTATGCCCGGGCGACAGGCCTGAAAATCAATTACGCCAAGTCGCAGATGATGCCAATAAATGTAAGTGTACAAAAAACAACAGAGCTAGCTCGTGAGTTGGGTTGTCAGGTGGGTTCGATGCCTTTTACTTATCTAGGTTTACCGCTTGGAACTACAAGGCCGACTGTCAGGGATTTAATGCCTCTGGTAGACAGGATAGAGAGAAGATTGACGGCGACTGCCATCTGGTTGTCTTATGGAGAGCGAGTCCAGCTCATTAACTCGGCTCTGTCGTCGTTGCTGTCCTTTGCGATGTGCGTTCTCAAGTTGCCGTTGAGACTGATCGACATATTTGATCGTGCGAGGAGACACTGTCTTTGGAGAAAAGAGATCGATAGAGAAGCGAGAAAAAATTCTTTGGCTGCCTGGGATATGGTTTGTAGACCAAAGAAGAAAGGAGGATTGGGGATCCTTGACCTAAAAATTCAAAATAAAGCGTTGTTGCTCAAATACATACATAAGTTCATTCATAAGCATGATACTCCCTGGGTAATGCTGGTCTGGAATGCTTATTACAATGAAACACCCCCACATGCTAGGCCAGCGTGTGGATCGTTTTGGTGGCGTGATATCTTTTCCCTAATGGACATTTATAGAGGTATCACCACGTGTGTGCCAGCGGCGGGTGACACTATATTGCTCTGGAAGGATGTGTGTATTAATGAAAGACCTTTGACAGAAACTCACGATCATCTTTTCGCATTTGCACTTGATGAAGACATCTCTCTGGCTCAATTTTACTATAATGATGCGGCAGTGGATAACTTTATGCTCCCTTTATCATTGGAAGCCCGCGAAGAAATGAACGATTTGCACCAGGTGATGGCTGGAATGACTTTGACTGCAATGGCAACTGATGAATGGATCCTGTGCTGGGGAGATACAAAGTTCAAACCGAAGAAGTTTTATGACTATGTTTTCCGAAACATCACATCTCCGCAATGCATCACCTCCATATGGAAGACTAAATGCATCATGAGGCACAAGGTTTTTGCGTGGTTGATGTTAAATGATCGAGTGAACACTAGAGACCTCCTTCTACGAAGGCATTTCGACATTGGGGATGATCATGACTGTCCCATGTGCGACACGAGGATGATTGAAACGAACAAACATTTGTTCTACGACTGCCCATTCGCTGTAACGTGCTGGGATGCTGTGGGTATAAACTGGGGTGATCACCATGACTTGCAAAACAGATTTGACACGGCAAAAGCTGGGTGGCATGGACCTCTTTTTAAGGATATAACCATCTTGGCAGCTTGGAAACATTTGGAAACAAAGGAATAATGAGATATTTGAGGGGGTGGCTGCCACGCATGTAGACTAGTTAAGGAGATTTAAAGAAGACTTGGTGATCTTAGGTTATAGGATCAACCCTCAAAACCTAGCTTTCTTGAGAGCCTTTAGCAACTCTCTTTCTATCTAAGCACCTTTTTATTTATCTGCGTTTTCCACTCTTGTAACCGCCCCTGTATTGTAAATTGTAAATACTAGCTTTGGGTGCCAACTCTAAGCTGGCACTCATGGCATATAAATGAAAAAAGGGCAGTAGGAGGCTCTCCTGCTGTTTTCAGTGTGTCAAAAAAAAGAATTCATGAGTGATTCCCATCTCATCCAGATAAAGATCGAGGCCAGTGTTCTTGAATTCAGTGCCATTGTCACTTCTGATATGTTTGATCTTGATGCCATAGTTGTTCATGGCACGGTTAGCGAAGCGTCTGAAGACATCTTGCACTTTAGTCTTATAGAGTATTATGTGCACCCATGTGTATCTTGAGTAATCATCAACAATGACGAAGCCATAGAGACAGGTTGTGGTAGAGAATGTGGAGTAGTGAGTAGGGCCAAATATGTCCATGTGGAGCAGCTCGAAGGGTTTAGATGTCGTCATGATTGTCTTTGAGGGGTGCTTGGCTCTAGTCATCTTCCCAGCTTCACAGGCACCAAATAGATGATCTTTCTTGAACTTGACTTCCTCGATGCCTATGACATGCTTCTTCTTTGCGAGAGTGTGCAAGTTCCTCATGCTAGCATGTTCTAGCCTCCGATGCCAGAGCCAGCACTCTGAAGCTTTTGCTAGAAGACATACGGCCATCTGCGGTCCTGCTGAGAAATCTACCATATACAGATCACCTTTTCTCTATCCTTCAAATACTAAAGACTTGTCAGATTCCATTAGTACAATGCAACGAAATTTACCAAAGATCACAATCATGTTTAAGTCACAAAGCATTGAGACAGACATTAAGTTGAAGCCAATAGATTCAACAAGCATGACTTTATCCATGTGCTGATCTCTTGAGATTGCAACTCTACCTAGACCCAACACTTTGCTTTTACCAGTATCAGCAAATGTGATGTGACTCTTGTTGGATGGACGTAAAGTTGAGTCCATGAGAAGATTTCGATCACCAGTCATATGATTTGTGCATCCGCTATCCATAATCCATTCTGAAGATTTTGGTGTCACTCCCTATAATGCAGTTAGGAGGATAGGCTTCACCAAAAGCCATTATGAAGCATAAACATTTGATGCATAAGTGGATTATGAAAGCTTTAGATGTAAGTCAGGACTGATAAGATGTTCAGCAAGTGATTTATGAATAGTATGAGCAGTAAGTCATTTTGGGCATTTTATCTTGTGCCCTACAAGTGTTTAAGGTCCCCAGCAATAGCATCAGAAGCCTTTGATTGTAGGCTGGAGACCTTTCCCTGCAAGAGAAAGTTACTTCTTCTTAACCACCCACATCTTCAGTGGTGGCTTAGAAGCAATGAGTCTAAGAGCAGCATCTGAGAATTTTGGCTTTGGGGCCCTAGCAAATAGTCTTGCAGGAGGAGAATAATACTCATAAGAATAGGCAGCAAAATTCTTGGATTTATGAACATAGCGGTTTGATGAAACACGCTCATATTCATGGGTCTGAGTATGGTTTCCCTGCAAAACATTCGTGTTAGGGTGACTCAGGTGAGTCCTTTGTCTATATGAAGCCTTAGGACCATAGGAAGCCTTTAGTCTGGGGTTTGTCTTCATACCAGGAGGTGTCATGATAGCATTTGCTGGAAGCTTCTCAATACATCCTTTGGGTACCCAGATCTTCTTCATAGGTGGTCCATTCCTGCAGTTAGTACCAATATACCTGGCAAACACTTCACCATTTTGATTCTTAAATAGTTTATAGTTTGCATCAAAGGATTCATCAACGATAACAGGATTAGCACAGGTGAAGCCAGATAAGGTAGATGGATCCACTGAAGGTCCCTTTGCAGCAACCCATGTGGTTTTGGGATATTGCTCAGGCTTCCAGTATGAACCATCAACATTCATCTTCCTGTCGAACCCAACACCCTCGTTCCTAGGGTTTCGGTTCAGTATCTGCTTTTTGAGGACATCACATAGAGTCTTCCCTTTGAGGCTTTTGTACATCCCTGTTTCAAGCAAAGTCTTCAACCTAGCATTTTCATCAGCAATAGTAGTGGTTTCCTCAGCAGAGGGGTTAGTTACCACATCAATAGTTGAAGATATTGCAACAGTGGCAGCAGTAGAGCATTCAGCAACAGATGTAGCATTATCACGTTCAATGCATTTTAGACATGGTGGTTGAAACTCTTCGTGAGTGGAGCTGATCAGTTGTGCGTGGAGTGACTCATTCTCCTTTTGAAGATCTTCATGAGCCGCTTTCACTTTCTCAAGTTCTCGTTTCCTTTGAATGTAATCGTGGGAAAGCTTTTCATGAGTTTTTGAAAGCGATTCATAAAGACCTTCAAGTTCTTTGTACTTATCATGAAGATTTTTTATGTCTTCAATTAAGGACCGAGAACGGGTCATTTTCGCGTCCAACGGGTCATCGCTTTTGTCTAACAGTTTTTGAATATGTTCCATGGCTTTCTGCTGTTTAGTGGCAATTTTAGCGAGTGTTTTGTAGCTAGGTTTTGATTCACAATCAGAGTCATCTTCACTAGATGTTTGAAAGTAAGCATCGCGTGATTTTACCTTGGCACCGCGTGCCATGAAGCAGAAGGTGGGTGCAGAATCATCGTCCTCATCATCATTGTTGGGGACGGGGCCATTGTCTTCAGTGTTGAAGATGGACTTGCCCACATAAGCAGTGTCTAAAGCCAGACTTGCAGCACCAAAATCAGACTCTTCCTCCGACTCCACCTCCACCTCTTCAGAAGCAGACTCTTCCTCAGAATCCATCTCCTTGCCAACAAAAGCGCGAGCCTTGCCAGATGAATTCTTCTTGTGTGATGAATACTTTGATGAAGACTTTGAAGAAGACTTTGAGTATTTCTTCTTTTTCTTGTCATCAGAATCATATTCCTTGCTCTTCTTTTTCTTCTTCTTGTTGTCCCACTAAGGACACTCAGAGATGTAGTGACCAGGTTTCTTGCACTTATGACATGTTCTCTTCTTGTAGTCATGAGTGGAGGCTTCATCATTTCTTGAGCTGGATCTTGAAGACATTCTGAAGCCTTTCTTCCTGGTGAATTTCTGGAACTTCTTCACAAGCATGGCAAGCTCCTTTCCAATGTCTTCATGATCATCAGAACTGCAATCAGATTCTTCTTCAGATGAGGAAACAGCTTTTGCCTTCAAGGCGCGAGATCGGCCATAGTTGGGACCATAGATGTCACGCTTCTCAGATAGCTGGAACTCATGTGTGTTGAGCCTCTCAAGTATATCAGATGGATCGAGAGTCTTGAAGTCAGGGCGTTCTTGAATCATCAGGGCAAGGATATCAAATGAGCTGTCGAGTGATCTCAGAAGGGTCTTGACGATTTCATGCTTGGTAATCTCAGTGGCGCCAAGTGCTTGAAGCTCATTTGTGATGTCAGTGAGACGATCAAAAGTGTGCTGGACATTCTCATTGTCATGTCTCTTGAAGCGATTGAAGAGATTGCGAAGGACGCTGATCCTTTGATCTCTCTGGGTAGAGACTCCTTCATTGACCTTTGAGAGCCAGTCCCAAACTTCCTTTGACGTGTCCAGAGCACTCACACAACCGTACTGTCCTTTGGTCAGATGACCACAGATGATGTTCTTGGCCGTTGAATCCAATTGAACGAGCCTCTTGACATCAGTAGGGGTGATACCTTCACCAGTCTTGGGAATGCCGTTCTTGATGACAAACCAGAGGTCCACGTCAATGGCTTCAAGATGCATGCGCATCTTGTTCTTCCAGTAGGGATATTCGGTGCCATCGAAGACGGGGCACGCAACGGAGACTTTGATTATCCCTGCAGTCGACATAGCTAAAACTCCAGGTGGTTAAACCGAATCACACAGAACAAGGGAGTACCTTGCTCTGATACCAATTGAAAGTGCAGTATATCGACTAGAGGGGGGGGGGTGAATAGGTGATTTTTATGAAATACATCAAAACATGGTAGTTTCGAAGACAAACGATAAGCTCAAGCCTATTAGTATGCAGCAGCAAGTGGACTACACTAGATAAGCCATAGTCATGTATTCAATGAAGTGAAAGCATGAAGACTAATAGCAACTAGGCAGTAGTGATCATAAAGGAAGAAGGAATGAAGCCAATCACAACAAGTATATACTCAGTGAAGACAATCAGATAAGGCAAACATGCAATGTCTTCACAATATAGAGCAGTAAGTAAAGGGAAGGAAAGGATAGAACCAGTAGCTCGGGGAAGACAGTGATTTGTTAGACCAGTTCCAGTTGCTGTGACAACTGTACGTCTGGTTAGGGAGGCTGAGATTTAACTCAGAAGACCGTGTCTTCACCTTGTTCCCCTTGAGCTAAGGACACCTAGTCCTCGCCCAATCACTCTGGTAAGTCTTCAAGGTAAACTTCCAAACCATCACAGACTTTGTTCACCGGCAATCCACAATGACTCTTGGATGCTCAGAATGCGACGCCTAACCAGCTGGAGGAAACACAGTCCTCAAGTGTAATAAGTCTTCAGGTCACACAGACAGAAAGACTTCAGTGATGCCTAACACTCTTTGGCTATGGGTGTTTGGGCTTTGTCCTCGCAAGGATTTCTCTCTCAGATGCTTCGGAGGTGGGTTGCTCTCAAACGACAAAAGCCGTGCACTAACTCTGAGCAGCCACCAATTTATGGTGTAGGGGGTGGGCTATTTATAGCCACTGGGCAACCCGACCTGATTTGTCCGAAGTGACCCTGGGTCACTAAGGAACTGACACGTGTTCCAACGGTCAGATTTCAAACACACATGGCAACTTTACTTGAGCTCCAAGTAAAGCTGACTCATCCGCCTTTGGATAAGATTTGCTCTCATAGTCTTCGCTCGAAGACAGAGGATTTGGTTGAGCATCACTTCAGTCACTCTGACTTAGTTCACTTGGACCCCACTTAACAGTACGGTGGTTCCTATGACTCAACAAAGAAGAAAAGGAAACAACGAAACATCTACGTCTTCGCCCTCCATAGTCTTCACACAATGTTCTCTCATGTCATATTCTTCAATATGATTATCTTCATATACCACCATTGTTATCAATGTCTTCATACATTTTTAGGGGTCATCTCCGGTAGGTTAACCGAATCAATGAGGGACTACTACCTCTGTTATCCTGCAATTCTCACAAACACATCAGTCCCTCAACCAGGTTTGTCGTCAATACTCCAAAACCACTAGGGGTGGCACTAGATGCACTTACACACACAATCTCAGATTCATGTATTCAACCAACACAAAGAACTTCAAAGAGTGCCCCAAAGTTTCTATCGGAGAGTCAAGACAAAAACGTGTGCCAACCCCTATGCATAGATTCCCAAGGTCACGGAACCCGCAAGTTGATCACAAAAACATACATCAAGTGAATCAATAGAATACCCCATTGTCACCACGGGTATCCCATGCAAGACATACATCAAGTGTTCTCTAATCCTTAAAGACTCAATCTGATAAGATAACTTCAAAGGGAAAACTCAATCCATTACAAGAAGGTAGAGGGGGAGAAACATCATAAGATCCTTCTATAATAGCAAAGCTCGCGATACATCAAGATCGTGCCATCTCAAGAACACGAGAGAGAGAGATAGAGAGAGAGATCAAACACATAGCTACTGGTACATACCCTCAGCCCCGAGGGTGAACTACTTCCCCCTCGTCATGGAGAGCGCCGGGATGATGAAGATGGCTGCCGGTGATGGACCCCACCTCCGGCAGGGTGTCGGAACAGGGCCCTGATTGGTTTTTGGTGGCTACAGAGGCTTGCGGCGGCGGAACTCCCAATCTAGGTTATTTTCTGGAGGTTTGGGTATATATAAGAGGTGTTGGAGTCGGGAACAGGTCAGGGGGTCCCCGAGGCGGCCACGAGATAGGGGGGCATGCCTGGGGGGGG
>LR738709.1:622993245-623078841 GCA_902687465.1 Secale cereale | reverse complement strand
GGGGGCACCAGGGCTCCAGGCGCCCTGGCGGCGCGCCCCCCCTGGGCCGCGCCGGGGGGCGCCTGGGCCCCCCGAAGCCCGTCTGGTGCCCCCCTTTGGCATATATTTAGAGTGTCCCTCGAAACCCTCGGGACGGGAACTCTTTTTCGCGAGCTCATCTCTGTTCCGCCGCCGCCGCCGCTTCCAAGATCGGGAGCACCAGGAGAACTCTTCCCGGCACCCTGCCGGAGGGGAAGATCACCACCGGGAGCTTCTCCACCACCATGGACGCCTCCCGGATGAGTTGTGAGTAGTCTCCCTTGGACCATGAGTCCATGACCAGTAGCTATGTGATGTTCTCCTCCCGTTCTTGTGGTTCACTAATTAGTCCTCGTGAGCTGCCCTACATGATCGAGGCACATATGTAATCCTTATGCTGTTGCTATGATGAGTTTGCTGGGATCCGATGGATTATGAGATTATGTTCAGATTGTGATTGAGTAATATATTTGATCTACCTCTTTTATATTTATGTTCGTAAGTAATTCTTGCATGTTCTCCGTTGTTATTTATTGCTTTGGCCAAGTGATACGTAGTGACTCCAAGAGGGAACGTTATGCTTGATTGTGGGTTCATGCCCCTCGATGACTAGCTTGAGTGACAGAAACATGAGTCTAGGGGATGTGCTGTTGCCACAAGGGGAAAAACAACGGTGCTTGTGCCCGCGGGTGCAAGGATTGTTTACTTTACGCAAAGTTCTTTTAATGCAGTTGTCTGTTGCTTTGAGTTTACACTATGGGTGGGGCTCGCAACTTAATACCAGCGAGATGTTCTGGATAGATATCTCAAGGTGGATGATTAGTAGTAGATATTGATGGATTTCGGTCTACTTACTTTGGCATACCGCCCATGCTTTGAACCTCAACCTTTCTTGCAATGTAGTCAGCATTGGTTTGCGTTCGTGGTCCTGTTAATTGCCCAGCTGTAATTCGTTTACCTCACATAGCTGTTTTATCGTATTTTGGGAGAGAGACATCACTAGTGAACATCATGTGACTCCGGTCCATATTACCATCATTGATCACATCCGCTATTTACTTTTCGCTATTATTTACTATTGCAAACACTATCTATCACTACTATCATTTGCTAATTGGTGTAGGAATCACTGGAACTGATTTCTGTGATGAACTACTTTCTAGAAAGGATCCATTCTTAGCAGCAAATATCTTGCCTTCGGATCTGTGATAGAAGGTGTACCCAATAGTTTCTTTTGGGTATCCTATGAAGACACATTTCTCTGACTTGGGTTCGAGATTATCAGGTTAAAGCTTTTTCACATAAGCATCGCAGCCCCAAACTTTAAGAAACAATAACTTGGGTTTCTTGCTAAACCATAGTTCATACGGTGTCGTCTCAATGGATTTAGATGGTGCTCTATTTAACGTGAATGCAACTGTCTCTAATGCATAACCCCAAAATAATAGTGGTAAATCGGTAAGAGAAATCATAGATCACACTATATCTAATGAAGTACGGTTACAACGTTCGGACACACCATTACGCTATGGTGTTCCAGGTGGTGTGAGCTATGAAATTATTCCACATTGTTACAAATGAAGACCAAACTCGTAACTCAAATATTCGCCTCCGCGGTCAGATCGTAGAAACTTTATTTTCTTGTTACGATGATTCTCTACTTCACTCTGAAATTCTTTGAACTTTTCAAATGTTTCAGACTTGTGTTTCATCAAGCAGATATACCCATATCTGCTCAAATCATCTCTGAAAGTCAGAAAATAATGATACTCGGTGCGAGCCTCAACACTCATCGGACCGCATACATCTATATGTATTATTTCCACTAAGTCATTGGCTCGCTCCATTGTTCCGGAGAACGGAGTTTTAGTCGTCTTGCCCATGAGGCATGGTTTGCAAGCATCAAAATATTCATAATCAAGTGATTCCAAAAGTCCATCAGCATGGAGTTTCTGTTGGGGAACGTAGTATTTTAAATTTTTCCTACGATCACACAAGATCTATCTACCAGATGCATAGCAACGAGAGGGAAGAGTGTGTCTACGTACCCTCGTAGACCGGAAGCGGAAGCGTCAAGTGACGCGGTTGATGTAGTCGAACTTCTTCGCGATTCAACCGATCAAGCACCGAACGTACGGCACCTCCACGTTCAGCACACGTTCAGCTTGATGACGTCCCACGAGCTCTTGATCCAGTTGAGCTTCACGGGAGAGTTTCGTCAGCACGACGGCGTGGTGACGGATATGATGTATCTACCGGCGCAGGGCTTCACCTAAGCACTGCGACGGTATGACCGAGGTGTGTTTCTGTGGAGGGGGGCACCGCACACGGCTGGAACAATTCAACTTGTGTGTCCTAGGGTGCCCCCTGCCCCCGTATATAAAGGAGCAAGGGAGAGGCCGGCCCTAGAGGGGGCGCGCCAATTGTGGGGAGTCCTACTAGGACTCCCAAGTCCTAGTAGGATTCCCCTTTCCTTTCCGGAGTAGGAGAGAAGGAAAGAGGTGGAGAGGGGGAAGGAAAAGGGGCTGCACCCCTTGTCCAATTCGGACCAGACGGGGGGCACGCGCCTCCTTCCTTTTGGCCTTTCTCCTCTATTCCCGTATGGCCCAATAAGGCCCATATACTCCGAAAAATACCCGAATCACT
Organism: Secale cereale; assembly: GCA_902687465.1. NCBI lineage: Eukaryota > Viridiplantae > Streptophyta > Magnoliopsida > Poales > Poaceae > Secale > Secale cereale. The sequence continues at coordinate 623,076,177 of LR738709.1, read as the reverse complement.
CGGAACCTTTCCGATGTCCGAATATAGTCGTCCAATATATCGATCTTTACGTCTCGACCATTTCGAGACTCCTCGTCATGTCCCCGGTCTCATCCGGGACTCCGAACTCCTTCGGTACATCAAAACTCATAAACTCATAATACCGATCGTCATCAAACGTTAAGCGTGCGGACCCTACGGGTTCGAGAACTATGTAGACATGACCGAGACTCATCTCCGGTCAATAACCAATAGCGGAACCTGATGCTCATATTGGTTCTTACATATTCTACGAAGATCTTTATCGGTCAAACCGCATAACAACATACGTTGTTCCTTTTGTCATCGGTATGTTACTTGCCCGAGATTCGATCATCGGTATCTCTATACCTAGTTCAATCTCATTATCGGAAAGTCTCTTTACTCGTTCCGTAACACATTATCTCATGACTAACTCATTAGTCTTTTGCTTGCAAGGCTTATTATGATGTGTGTTACCGAGAGGGCCCAGAGATACCTCTCCGACACTCGGAGTGACAAATCCTAATCTTGATTTATGCCAACACCACGAATACTTTCGGAGACACCTGTAGAGCATCTTTATGATCACCCAGTTACGTTGTGACGTTTGATAGCACACAAGGTGATCCTACGGTATTCGGGAGTTGCATAATCTCATAGTCATAGGAACATGTATAAGTCATGAAGAAAGCAATAGCAGTAAAACTAAGCGATCATAGTGCTATGCTAACGGATGGGTCTTGTCCATCACATCATTCTCCTAATGATGTGATCCCGTTGATCAAATGACAACTCATGTCTATGGTTAGGAAACATAACCATCTTTGATCAATGAGCTAGTCTAGTAGAGGCATACTAGGGACACTCTGTTTTGCCTATGTATTCACACATGTACTAAGTTTCCGGTTAATACAATTCTAGCATGAATAATAAACATTTATCATGATATAAGGAAATATAAATAACAACTTTATTATTGCCTCTAGGGCATATTTCCTTCAGTCTCCCACTTGCACTAGAGTCAATAATCTAGCTCACATCGCCATGTGATTTAATACCGATAGTTCACATCGTTATGTGAATAACACCCATAGTTCACATCACCATGTGACCAACACCCAAAGGGTTTACTAGAGTCAATAATCTAGTTCACATCGCTATGTGATTAATACCCAAGAGTAATAAGGTGTGATCATGTTTTGCTTGTGAGAGAAGTTTAGTCAACGGGTCTGTCACATTCAGATCCGTATGTATTTCGCAAATTTCTATGTCTACAATGCTCTGCATGGAGCTACTCTAGCTAATTGCTCCCACTTTCAATACGCATCCAGATTGATACTTAGAGTCATCTGGATTTAGTGTCAAAGCTTGCATCGGCGTAACCCTTTACGACGAACTCTTTATCACCTCCATAATCGAGAAGCATTTCCTTAGTCATCCAATTACTAAGGATAATTTTGACCGCTGTACAGTGATCTACTCCTGGATCACTATTGTACCTCCCTGTCAAACTCATGGCAAGGTACACAACGTGTTTTGTACACAACATGGCATACTTTATAGAACCTATGGCTGAGGCATAGGGAATGACTTTCATTCTCTCTATATTTTTCTGCCGTGGTCTGGCTTTGAGTCTTACTCAACTTCACACCTTATAAGTCAGGCAAGAACTCCTTCTTTGACTGATCCATTTTGAACTACTTCAAAATCTTATCAAGGTATGTACTCATCGAAAGTCTTATCAAGCGTCTTGATCTATCTCTATAGATCTTGATGCCCAATATGTAAGCAGCTTCACCAAGGTCTTTCTTTGAAAAACTCCTTTCAAACACTCCTTTATGCTTTCCAGAAAATTCTACATCATTTCCGATCGACAATATGTCATTCACATATACTTATCAGAAAGGTTGTAGTGCTCCCGCTCACTTCTTGTAAATACAGGCTTCGCAAGTCTGTATAAATCTATATGCTTTGATCAACTTATCAAAGCGTATATTCCAACTCCGAGATGCTTGCACCAGTCCATAGATGGATCGCTGGAGCTTGCACATTTTGTTAGCACCTTTAGGATTGACAAAACCTTCTGGTTGCATCATATACAAGTCTTCTTTAATAAATCCATTAAAGAATGCAGTTTTGTTATCCATTTGCCAGATTTCATAAAATGCAGCAATTACTAACATGATTCGGACAGACTTAAGCATCGCTACGGGTGAGAAAGTCTCATCGTAGTCAACTCCTTGAACTTGTCGAAACCCTTTCGCAACAAGTCGAGCTTTGTAAACAGTAACATTACCGTTTGCGTCGGTCTTCCTCTTGAAGATCCATTTATTTTCGATGGCTTGCTGATCATCGGGAAAGTCAACCAAAGTCCATACTTTGTTCTAATACATGGATCCCATCTCAGATTTCATGGTCTCAAGCCATTTTGCGGAATCTGGGCTCATCATCGCTTCCTCATAGTTCGTAGGTTCATCATGGTCTAGTAACATGACTTCCAGAACTGGGTTGCCGTACCACTCTGGTGCGGAACGAACTCTGGTCGATCTACGAAGTTCAGCAGAAACTTGATCTGAAGTTTCATGATCATCATCATTAGCTTCCTCACTAATTGGTGTAGGAATCACTCGAACGAGTTTCTGTGATGTACTACCTTTCCAATTCGGGAGAAGGTACAATTACCTCATCAAGTTCTACTTTCCTCCCACTCACTTCTTTCGAGAGAAACTCCTTCTCTAGAAAGGATCCACTCTTAGCAACAAAGACCTTGCCTTAGGATCTGTGATAGAAGGTGTACCCAACAGTTTCTTTTTGGGTATCCTATGAAGATTTACTTCTCCGATTTGGGTTCGAGCTTATCATGTTGAAACTTTTTCACATAAGCATCGCAGTGCCAAACTTAAAGAAATGTCAGCTTAGGTTTCTCGTCAAACCACAGTTCATACGGTGTCATCTCCACGGATTTAGATGGTGCCCTATTTAACGTGAATGTAGCTGTCTCTAATGCATAACCCCAAAAGCGATAGTAGTAGATCGGTAAGAGACATCATCGATCGCACCATATCTAATAAAGTACGGTTATGATGTTCGGACACACCATTACACTATGGTGTTCCAGATGGCGTGAGTAGTGAAACTATTTCACATTGTTTTAACTGAAGGCCAAACTCGCTAAGTCAAATATTTTACCTCTACGATCATATCGTAGAAACTCTTATTTTCTTGTTACGATGATTCTCCACTTCACTCTGAAATTCTTTGAACTTTTCAAATGTTTCAGACTTGTGCTTCATTAAGTAGATATACCCATATCTGCTCAAATCATCAGTGAAGGTCAGAAAATAACGATACCCGCCGCGAGCTTCAACACTCATTGGTCCACATACATCTGTATGTATGATCTCCAACAAATCTGTTGCTTGCTCCACAGTTCCGGAGAACGGAGTTTTAGTCATCTTGCCCATGAGGCATGGTTCGCAAGCACCAAGTGATTCATAATCAAGTGATTCCAAAAGTCCATCACTATGGAGTTTCTTCATGCGCTTTACACCAATATGACCTAAACGGCAGTGCCACAAATAAGTTGCACTATCATTATTAACCTTGCATCTTTTGGCTTCAATATTATGAATATGTGTATTACCACGATCGAGATCCAACAAACCATTTTCATTGGGTGTATGACCATAGAAGGTTTTATTCATGTAAACAGAACAACAATTATTCTCTAACTTACATGAATAACCGTATTGCAATAAACATGATCAAATCATATTCATGCTCAACACCAAATAACACTTATTTAGGTTCAACACTAATCCCGAAAGTATAGGGAGTGTGCGATGATGATCATATCAATCTTGGAACTACTTCCAATACACATCGTCACTTCATCCTTTAACTAGTTTCTATTCATTATGCAACTCCCATTTCGAGTTACCACTCTTTAGCAACTGAACCAATATCAAATACCGAGGGGTTGCTATGAACAATACACATCAATAATCTGTATATCAAATATACCTTTGTTCACTTTGCCATCCTTCTTATCCGCCAAATATCTAGGGCAGTTCCACTTCTAGTGACCATTTCCTTTGCAGTAGAAGCACTTAGTTTCAGGCTTGAGTTTAGCTTTGGGTTTCTTCACGGGAGTGACAACTTGCTTGTCATTCTTCTTGAAGTTCCCCTTCTATCCCTTTGCTCTTTACTTGAAACAAGTGGTCTGGTTAACCATCAACACTTGATGCTCTTTCTTGATTTCTACCTTCGCCGATTTCAGCATCGTGAAGAGCTCGGGAATTACTTTCGTCATCCCTTGCATATTATAGTTCATCACGAAGTTCTACTAACTTGGTGATAGTGTCTAGAGAACTTTGTCAATTACTATCTTATCTGGAAGATTAACTCCCACTTGATTCAAGAAATTGTACTACCCAGACAATCTGAGCACATGCTCACTGGTTGAGCTATTCTCCTCCATCTTGTAGGCAAAGTACTGTCAGAGGTCTTATACCTCTCGACACGGGCATGAGTATGAAATACTAATTTCAACTCTTGGAACATCTCATATGCTCTGTGGCGTTTCAAAACGTTTTTGAAGTCCCGGATATAAGCCGTAAAGCATGGTGCACTAAACTATCAAGTAGTCATCATATCGAGCTTTTGTCTAAACGTTCATAACGTCTACATCTGCTCCTACAATAGGTCTGTCACCTAGCGGTGCATCAAGGACATAATTCTTCTGTGCAGCAATGAGGATAATCCTCAGATCACGGAACAATTCCGCATCATTGCTACTAACATCTTTCAACTTGGTTTTCTCTAGGAACATATAAAAAATAAACGTGGAGCAACATCGCGAGCTATTGATCTACAACATAGATATGCTAATACTACCAGGACTAAGTTCATGATAAATTAAAGTTCAATTAATCATATTACTTAAGAACTCCCACTTAGATAGACATTCCTCCGGTCATCTAAATGATCACGTGATCCAAATCAACTAAACCATGTCCGATCATCACGTGAGATGGAGTAGTTTCAATGGTGAACATCTTATGTTGATCATATCTACTATATGATTCACGCTCGACCTTTCGGTCTCCAGTGTTCCGAGGCCATATCTGCATATGCTAGGCTCGTCAAGTTTAACCCGAGTATTCTGCGTGTGCAAAACTGGCTTACACCCGTTGTATTTGAACGTAGATCTTATCACACCCGATCATCACGTGTTGTCTCGGCACAACGAACTTTCGCAACGGTGCATACTCAGGGAGAACACTTATACCTTCAAATTTAGTAAGGGATCATCTTATAATGCTACTGTAGTTCTAAGCAAAATAAGAAGCATAATAAGATAAACATCACATGCAATCAAAATATGTGACATGATATGGCCATCATCATCTTGTGCTTTTGATCTCCATCTCCAAAGCACCGTCATGATCACCTTCGTCACCGGCGCGACACCTTGATCTCCATCATAGCATCGTTGTTGTCTCGCCAACTATTGCTTCTACGACTATCGCTACCGCTTAGTGATAAAGTAAAGCAATTACATGGCGATTGCATTTCATACAATAAAGCGACAACCATATGGCTCCTGCCAGTTGCCGATAACATTACAAAACATGATCATCTCATACAAAAACCGTATAACTCATCATGTCTTGACCATATCACATCACAACATGCCCTGCAAAAACAAGTTAGACGTCCTCTACTTTGTTGTTGCAAGTTTTACGTGGCTGCTACGGGCTTAGCAAGAACCGTTCTTACCTACGCATACAAAACCACAACGATGTTTCGTCAAGTATGTGCTGTTTTAACCTTCACAAGGACCGGGCGTAGCCACACTTGATTCAGCTAAAGTGAGAGAGACAGACACCCGCCAGTCACCTTTAAGCAACGAGTGCTCGTAACGGTGAAACCAGTCTCGCGTAAGCGTACGCGTAATGTCGGTCCGGGCCGCTTCATCTCACAATACCGCCGAAGCAAAGTATGACATGCTGGTAAGCAGTATGACTAGTATAGCCCACAACTCATTGTGTTCTACTCGTGCATATCATCTACGCATAGACCTGGCTCATGATGCCACTGTTGGGGAACGTAGTATTTTAAATTTTACGTACGATCACGCAAGATCGATCTACCAGATGCATAGCAACGAGAGGGAAGAGTGTGTCTACGTACCCTCGTAGACCGGAAGCGGAAGCGTCAAGTGACGCGGTTGATGTAGTCGAACTTCTTCGCGATTCAACCGATCAAGCACCGAACGTACGGCACCTCCGCGTTCAGCACACGTTTAGCTTGATGACGTCCCACGAGCTCTTGATCCAGTTGAGCTTCACGGGAGAGTTTCGTCAGCATGACGGCGTGGTGACGGATATGATGTATCTACCGGCGCAGGGCTTCGCCTAAGCACTGCGACGGTATGACCGAGGTGTGTTTCTGTGGAGGGGGGCACCGCACACGGCTGGAACAATTCAACTTGTGTGTCCTAGGGTGCCCCCTGCCCCCGTATTTAAAGGAGCAAGGGAGAGGCCGGCCATAGAGGGGGCGCGCCAATTGTGGGGAGTCCTACTAGGACTCCAAAGTCCTAGTAGGATTCCCCTTTCCTTTCCGGAGTAGGAGAGAAGGAAAGAGGTGGAGAGGGGGAAGGAAAAGGGGCTGCACCCCTTGTCCAATTCGGACCAGAGGGGGGGCACGCGCCTCCTTCCTTTTGGCCTTTCTCCTCTATTCCCGTATGGCCCAATAAGGCCCATATACTCCGAAAAATACCCGAATCACTCGGAACCTTTCCGATGTCCGAATATAGTCGTCCAATATATCGATCTTTACGTCTCGACCATTTCGAGACTCCTCGTCATGTCCCCGGTCTCATCCGGGACTCCGAACTCCTTCGGTACATCAAAACTCATAAACTCATAATACCGATCGTCATCAAACGTTAAGCGTGCGGACCCTACGGGTTTGAGAACTATGTAGACATGACCGAGACTCATCTCCGGTCAATAACCAATAGCGGAACCTGGATGCTCATATTGGTTCTTACATATTCTACGAAGATCTTTATCGGTCAAACCGCATAACAACATACGTTGTTCCTTTTGTCATCGGTATGTTACTTGCCCGAGATTCGATCGTCGGTATCTCTATACCTAGTTCAATCTCATTACCGGAAAGTCTCTTTACTCGTTCCGTAACACATTATCTCGTGACTAACTCATTAGTCTTTTGCTTGCAAGGCTTATTATGATGTGTGTTACCGAGAGGGCCCAGAGATACCTCTCCGACACTCGGAGTGACAAATCCTAATCTTGATTTATGCCAACACCACGAATACTTTCGGAGACACCTGTAGAGCATCTTTATGATCACCCAGTTATGTTGTGACGTTTGATAGCACACAAGGTGATCCTACGGTATTCGGGAGTTGCATAATCTCATAGTCATAGGAACATGTATAAGTCATGAAGAAAGCAATAGCAGTAAAACTAAGCGATCATAGTGCTATGCTAACGGATGGGTCTTGTCCATCACATCATTCTCCTAATGATGTGATCCCATTGATCAAATGACAACTCATGTCTATGGTTAGGAAACATAACCATCTTTGATCAATGAGCTAGTCTAGTAGAGGCATACTAGGGACAGTCTGTTTTGCCTATGTATTCACACATGTACTAAGTTTCCGGTTAATACAATTCTAGCATGAATAATAAACATTTATCATGATATAAGGAAATATAAATAACAACTTTATTATTGCCTCTAGGGCATATTTCCTTCAGTTTCTTCATGCGTTTTACACCAATATGACCTAAACGGTAGTGCCACTAGTATGTTGCACTATCATTATCAATTCTGCATCTTTTGGCTTCAATATTATGTGTATTACTACGATTGAGATTCAATAAACCATTCACCTTGGGTGTATGACCATAGAAAGTTTTATTCATGCAAACAGAATAAAAATTATTCTCTCACTTAAATGAATAACCATATTGCAATAAACAGGATTCAATCTTGTTCATGCTCAACGCAAACACCAAATAACTTTTATTTAGGTTTAACACTAATCCCGAAAATACAGGGAGTGTGTGATGATGATCATATAAATATTGGAACTACTTCCAACACACATCGTCACCTCACCCTCAACTAGTCTCCGTTTATTCTGCAACTCGTGTTTCGAGTTACTAATCCTAGCATCCAAACAGGTATCAAATACCCAGGGGTTACTATGAACACTAGCGAGGTACACATGAATAATATGTTTATCAAATATACATTTGTTCACATTGCCATCCTTCTTGTCCGCCAAATACTTGGGGTAGTTCCGCTTCTAGTGACCAGTCCCTTTGAAGTAGAAGCACTCAGTTTCAGGCTTGGCTCCAGACTTGGGTTTCTTCCCGGGAGTGACAACTTGCTTGACATTATTCTTGAAGATCCCGTTCTTCCCCTTGCCGTTTTCTTGAAAATAGTGGTCTTGTTAACCATCAACAATTGATGCTCTTTCTTAATTTCTTTCTTCCTTGATTTCAGCATCACGAATAGCTCGGGAATCGTTAACGTCATCCCTTGCATATTATAGTTCATCGCGAAGTTCTAGTAACTTGGTGATAGTGACTAGAGAACTATGTCAATCACTATCTTATCTGGAAGATTAACTCCCACTTGATTCAAGCGATTGTAGTACTCAGACATTCTAAGCACATGCTCATTGATTGAGCTATTCTCCTCCATCTTGTAGGCAAAGTACTTGTCAGAGGTCTCATACCTCCTGTCAGGGATATTACTAGTAGGTATAAACCGTCCAGGAGGGTCCGGATTACACTGACAAGGCTGTATCATTACAAGCCTAGTATAATACGTAACAAAGAGGTCATAGCCCATAGAGGTTTAGGGGCCATGTACAAGGCCCACGGTCTGTAAACCGTCGTACCATGTAACTTGGGATGTAAGATAGAAAGAGTAGAGACCGAGGCAGACACGTTTATGAGCCGGCCTCGGGACTCTGGAAACCGGACCGGGCGTCGCCTCAATATAAAGGGACGACCCGGCGACGGTTTGAGGACAAGAAACAACAGCTCGATACATAGGCAAGCGGATTCGCTCCCTGGTCATCGACGCCCAAGCAATACCACACCAAACTAGACGTAGGCTTTTACCTTCCTTGAAGGGGCCGAACTAATATAAACTCCCTGTGTACTTCGTCCGCTTTAACCCCTTCAAGCTAACCCGTACGATGGCCTCACACCTAAGTCCGCTAAACCGGACATCTGCCGTGCTAATTCCACGACAGTTGGCGCCCACCGTGGGGCTATCGCACGATGGTTTCGAGTTCTTGAAGGGCAGCTTTGAAGGACTCAAGGGTTATGCAGTTGGCCGGATGACCAAGAGTCGTCGCGGCTGGATTTACATCGACGATGCAGGCTGGGGCCCCGAGGCCGGTTCAATCGAATACGGGTACCGGGTCCCCTTCGGCGGCATCCACGTCTTCATCGGCAAGATCGGTGAACCGGGACCTGAGTCGAACATCTTCCTCAACATCGTCGAGCCAGCTCAGCGTGCGAGATCAGCCCGGATTCAGCCCGCCATGAAGCGAGTTTTCGTTGGAGCAGTGCATGGAGTACAAGCCGAGGACGGATCGGATTCTGGTGGCGAGACAGTTGTTTATTACGACGATGAATCTTCATCCGGAGAGATCGAATCTTTGTATCTGTTGCAGGATGGCCGGTCAGAGGGTGTGTCCGATGGTGATAGTATTCCGGGCCCCTTTGATCTGTCGAACAGGGTTGCTGTTTTCATGGCCGGATCACAGTCTACGCAGCAGCCCTCGATGACCGGGGCGCTCACCGCAGAGGCAGCGGGAACCGGGGCAGGCAACCAAACCCCGTCGCCCTCTGACGTCCTATCCACCTTGGTCGGCACTTTGACGGCGCTCGCAACAGCAAAAGTAGCCCCTACCGACAAGGCGCAGCATGATGCGGAGATCGTTCAGCTGAAGAGCCGGATTGAGCAAGCTAAACTGGATCTGGATGCGGAGAAAGATAGGATGGCTACAAGACAGGCAGAGCTAGATTCGCAAGCCTTCCGGCTTAGGCTGGATCAGAACGCTCCCCAGGAGGCAATGTACAGAAGGCAACAAACTCGTTTACCACCGGTTTATGAGGCGAGGAATCTCTTTGGCACACCAGGAGCGGGAGCCAGTAACCGCCCAGAGGTAAACCGGGGAGGAGCTCCGGGGACTGGCGCGTCGGTTCAGCCGCCAGCCATAGAGCGGAACCACCAAGTTGTGCCAACGACGCACGTTCCCACCCCTCCCGGCCATTATTCTAACCCGTTGGACAACATTGTCGCCGCCGCTTCATGACTGGCCGCTTTACCCATTGAGGGGACATCCCCCATAGCAATGGAGGCACGCCGGGCTAAGGATTTGCTGGACACGGCGCTGACACAGCAGCAGGCGTATTCTTATAGCCGGGAGAGGATTCATTCAACCCCCCGCCCGAGCCAGAGTTACACAAGGCACTAGAATGAATCGGCTGTATCTAGTAGCGAGCGGAGATGACACCGTCACAGGCAGGATAATCCGGCAGGGGCAGAAGCACACGCCCACGAGGCGGTAAACCAGGCTAGACATACTGCCCGCGAGGACACCCGTCAACCAACGCCGGTTCACCCCACCACCGCAGAAACGAGAGTCATGGCCAGTTCCTTTGGGGTACAGTGTCTCATCCCCGCTTTACGAAGCGTGAAATTACCCAAAGACTTCAAAGGCCCGCTCAAGGTACCCAACTACACGATGGATCTAGCTCCAGATGCATGGGTTGAAAGTTATGAGATGGCTATGGAGATGCTTGATGTGGACGAAGCGGCGTGTGCCAAATACTTCACAATGATGCTTGAAGGTACAGCCCGGACATGGTTAAAGGGTCTGCCACCTAACTCCATCGGATCATGGGGTGAGTTGCGTCGCCGGTTTATCAGTAATTTCAAAGACATGTACAAACAGCCAATATCTGTGGTGGACTTAGCATCATGTGTTCAAGGAGAGCAGGAGACCACAAGCAGTTGGGTACGGCGAGTATCAGAAATCCTGCACTCTTCCAATAGTATCAACCCTAGTACGGCGATAGTAATGTTGGAGAACAATTGCCGGTTCGAGTCTTTGAGGCTGAAGTTAGGACGGTTCAAGCGCGATTGCAACGACATGGGAACGCTCTTGAGCGCTTTGGTGAAGTATGGGGACTCTGATAACACCAAGTACCCAGATGCAGAGGGAGACAAATCCGGGAAGGCGAGCAAAAACGGTAAACCGGCGCAAGCCAATCCGGCAGGTACAGGTTATAATGGCAAGCGAAAAGCGGAGGACGGCTCAGACTTTGTGGCCAATACCAATGTTCAGGACAACGGGCAGCGCCGCAAGGGTAGACCGCCCCCACGCAACGGGAGGCCACCCTTCAATCTAGATCAGTAGTTAAGTGTGCCTTGCCCAAGACATGGTACAGAGGAAAACCCGGCTATGCATCTCTGGAAGGACTGCCGTATCATGCAGGAGGTTATAAAACAGGCCAAGTATAACCACAGGCCCCCCGGCGGCGGATCAGGTTCCGGCTTTCAGGGTCCGGGTTACCAGGGTAACGGTTCCGGATCAGGATATCATGGCGGTAACAATCACCACAACGGCAACAGTCAGCATCAACATAACCAGCAGCATGGTCAGGGTGGTTACAACAACCAAGGCAATCAGCAGCGTCAGCAGCAGCAGCAATCCGGATATCATAATAATCCGAAGGAGCTAAGAAGTGGGCAGTATCATGTTTTCACCACAAGTTTGTGCAAACGAGATCAAAAGGTTCTGAAGCGGGCAGTACACGCAGTTGAACCGGCGATACCACGTTTTTTACGTTGGTCTGAGCAACCCATTGTGTGGAGCAGAGAGGATCACCCGCCACGGGTTGATAATCCGGGCCAGTTGGCCTTAGTGGTGGCACCATGATACGTCCAAAACGTATCTATAATTTCTGATTGCTCCATGCCCTTTTTGTGTGATATTGCTATGATATTTATGCACTTCCATACACTTTTGATCATATTTGGACTAACCTACTAATGGTTGCAAAAGTGCACAATGTTCTTGTTTTACACTTTATTGTGTAGGAATTACTTGGAAATTGACAAAAATGCAAAATGAGTCGTATTGGAGTAGGACTCTGACTTTCCAGAAATCTGTCTGAGAACGTTTTTTAAAGATGGTCACGTTCCTGCCCGAAGACGACGTCAAAAGGAAAAAGTCTAGTTGCGAAATTTGTGCGGAATTTCGAGGCGATGCTTCTGGATATAAAATTCGTCCAAATCAGAGTCCGGACGGCCGAGTAAAGCCCGTTTTACTGAGGCCCAAAATCTGGTGACGGGAATCCGAGAGTCTATATAAAGAAAGGAAACCTAGGTCACCAAGGGCCACGAATTTTCCTCCTCCCAAGCCGCCGTCTTGGAGGGGAGGACCAGCACCATTGCAGCACCATCCACAAGGAAGAAGTGGGGCCAAGGAGCCGCTGCCCCCTAGGGCCGCCGCCGCCCCCTAAGGCCGCCGCCGCCCCCAGGGCCGCCGCCGTCTCCTCCCAGCCGCCGCCGCCTCCGTGGCCGCCGCCGGCCGCCGCCTCCTCGCGGGGCTGCACCTCTCCATCAACACCACCATCAAGATCCTCCTCACCATGTCCATGTGTGAGTAGTCTTCTCCGGGGCCGAGGGCTCGTACGTGTAGCTATGTGGTTATCTCTCTGTCCCATGATGTGATCTTCGTTGTGATCATAGGCTATGTTAATCTAGGGTGATCCCATGATATTTCCCCTTCCTCTATGTATTGGATTGATGTACTCACTTGTCTTTATCTAGTATAATCCCCGAGACCAAGGTGACAGCGGTCTATTGTACATGGATTAGAAAAATATTTTCATTAGTGATTTCCTCTCTTGTGTGTTGATTGAAGATTGAGAGTCTCTTGGTGCTTGTCTTTGACTATCTTTTAGATATGTTGTGGTGATTGTGGGACTCTCTTTGGATGGCCGCGGTGACATTGGGAAATCCTTAGATTGAGAACTACGAACTTTGAGGTGTGCTTTTGTAGCCCTACATAATTCTCGTCCTCTCTTGACCACGGAGGAATGACCTTCGGGTGCGTCTCCATTGCATGTTTTATGGGAAATATCATGTGATTCGATTATGTTAATGTTGTTGGGAGTTGCCACTAGTGAAAGTATGATCCCTAGGCCTTGTTTCCACCATTGCAATACCATTTGTGCTCACGTTTACCACTTGTTTGCTTGCTGCACTATTTATTACAGATTTATATTACTTTGTTTTGCCATCCATATCACTTGCCATTTAACATCTCTTCGCCGAACTAGTGCACCTATACATCTAACAAGTGTATTAGGTGTGTTGGGGACACAAGAGACTTCTTGTATCTTAGTTGCAGGGTTGCTTGAGAGAGACCATCTTCAACGTCTACTTCCCTGAGTTCGATAAACCTTAGGTCATCCACTTGAGGGAAATTGCTGCTGTCCTACAAACGTCTGCGCTTGGAGGCCCAACATAGTCTACTAGAGTAGAAGTGTGTGGAGACATCAAGCTATTTCTGGCGCCGTTGCCGGGGAAGTGAGTGCTTGAAGGTATATCTTTAGATCTTGCAATTAAATCTTTTTGTTTCTTGTTTTTATTTCACTAGTTATGCTTATGGAAAACCTTGCTATTGGATCGTTGCTTGTGGGAAGATGCCCTACACCTGTGGTGGTTTCTCCTCCCCTATTGAAATTGTGCCCTATAAAATACCAGCTGATATTATCGATTATGTTTTGGCTAATCGTTATGCAGGAGACAGACATCCCGGTGAACACTTGCTATATCTGTCACAATTATGTTCATTATTTAAGCTTGCAGGTGTATCAAGGGAGTTTGTCATGAGGAAATTGTTCGCCGTATCACTTATAGATAAAGCTTCAGATTGGCATAAGCTTCTCGATAACGCGCACTTGCTTGATTGGCAAGAGCTTATGTCTCTCTTTTATACTAATTTTTATCCTCTTTATGAAATTCATCGAGACAGGAACTATATCTATAACTTTAGGTCTCGTGACGGAGAGAGAATAGCTCAAGCTTGGGGGAGACTGAAAATGCTAATGCTAAAAAGTCCTAACCATGGGCTCCCCAAAGATGCTTATGTGAAGAGTAAGAGTACCTTTTTGCATGTGGATCATGGTAACAATGCTTTATGTGATGCTTATATTATTGAGTTTATTCGTGATCCCACTAAAAATTATTATGAGAAGGGAACATATGCTTATAGATACTTCAATAATATCAAGTTCCCTCTCTTTATGTTGAAGGTTTTGAAGCTGCACTTGTTTTGTCTTCCTATGTTTATTGCTTTGTGCTTCAATGAATTATTCTATTGCAATATTCCTATGAATAGGAAGCATGTTAGGCTTAAATGTGTTTGGTATTTACTTCTTGATGCTCTCTTTTGTTCTTCAACTCTTATTTCTACGAGAGCATCATTAAAGTCTTATGCCTAGCTTAAAGGCATAAAAGAAAGCGCTTTTGGGAGGCAGCCCACAACGAATAAAATTTTATTTTGCTTTTGTTGTGTCTTGATGTTTGTTACTACAGTAGCATCATCATTGTATCTTTACTTTTCAGCCTTGTGCCAAGTGTAGCCTCTGATTGCAAGAAAGTTCAAAAGTTGTGACGTGCTCTCCAGGAAACAGATTCTGTCCTTGGATAGAAAAATTCGTATAAAATAACCAGATCATCTTTTTGGTCTGAATTTTTTCGACAGCGTGCACTATACAATTGTCTTTCGGGCGTCTGTTCTGAGTTTTTTTATTTGAGTTGCAGAAGTGCCCCGAAAAAATTATTTACTACCTGCTGGTCTGTTTTTCACAGATTCTGTCCTGTTTTGCCTTTCCTTCATTTTAGAAACCTTGAGCTTGCTTTTTCTTTGCAAAAACGTTTTAGCAATCTTGAGAAACAGTAGACCTTCAAGAATATCCTTATTTCCAGCAAGGAACAACTATTTTATTAAGGGTACTAACCTCGCTAATCAGATTATGATGAGTTATGTATGAAGGGAGTTTTCAAGTGTGCGAGGGAAGATGATAAAAAGATTCAGGAGTGTCAAACGCTCAAGCTTGGGGATGCCCCCATGCACCCCCAAGAAATATTCAAGAAGACTCAAACGTCTAAGCTTGGGGATGCCCCCGAGCATCCCCTTCTCCATCAACATTATCAGTTCGTCTTTCGTTCCACTATATTTTTATCACTTCATGTGTTATGTGATATGCTTGGAGCGTCTTGCTTTTAGTTTCCTTTTTAGTTTTCTTTAGCTTTGCTTGCTTTTCATAACGAGTTGGAACTCAGCTTTCTTTATGTGGGAGAGAAACACGCTCCACTTCAACCTAGAACATAACATAGAATTTTCATGTCTATCTTTGCTGTGTGTGTTCTTTGTCTTTCAATAGCTACTATCATGTTCAGCTCTTAGTTTTCATGCTTATCTTTTTAAAGAGCTTTTGTTTAGTTGGTCGCTGGAACTCTCTTTAGTTATCATGCTTATCTTGTTAAGAGAGTTGGCTTCTGTTGCACTGGTTGATATGTCTATGATAAAAATGCTATGTGCATAATGGTGCTTAGTAGTTCATGTTTTCCTATGGTTAGTCTCAAATAGCTGGGGGGTTCTCAATGTGTTATTGGAGTACCAACATGATTTGTATGCCTATGATGTGGTATGGTTTAGTGGTATCTTCCACCAAGAATTTATTTTGATTGACTTGGCGTATGCTCACGCATATTTAAGACTGTAAAGAAAGTCTATCAAGCCTTGATGATCTTTAATTTCTGAGTTGCGATATAACTTCAATGCCTGATTCAATGTTGCTTTGTCGCTCTGCATGATCATGACCGTCATTGCTCTTTTAGTTGGTCGCTCCCAGTCTTTTGCTAACCTTCGCCTGTACTAAGCGGACTGACTGCTTGTGCATCCAAAATCCTTTAAACCAGTTATGCCATATGAGTCCATCATACCTTCCTATACATGGTATTTACCTGCCATTCCTGACGAAGACTTTCATGTACCATCTCGAAATTATTCAAAAAAAGCATTTCTCTTTTGTGCCTCTGTTTTAGCTCATGAGGAAGTAGTAGTTAATTCATGATCTTTTTAAGTTGGACAAGCTTCACCCCTGGATTGCATGTCTAATGTGCAAACCCATAATACGAGAAGGAACTGGCATAGAGTGCGCCCGGCTCATTAAAAAATTATACAACAAACAAACCCTCCTTCACGCTTTGTTCTTGAGAAATCAGAAAACTTTGGAGTGATAAACAAAGGAGATTAAGAGGATGTAATCGTCCTCATTCGGGAGCCGTTCCTCGAAACTTGTCCAGCTCGAGAAGTAATTGAGTTATCTGCTAGCATTCGTTGACGAAATATGCATAATCTAAAAAAATAATTATTACCTCTGTTTTTAAAACCAAGAGCTCTGGTACATGTTTTGTCTTTGTTTCCGACCACGGGTTTTCAACCTTGCCAACAAAAGCCACGGTTCGAGAGTCTCCACCTTCTTTAAAGCACCAACTATTTAGAGCATGATTGTCATTTTGAGTGTAATGTGCATTGTCCCAAAGTACCATTGTCTTTTGCATGATTATGATATCGTTTATTCTGAAATCATTGTATCTAGTCATCACTTAAACCTTGGAGGTGCCCCTGCATTTATGTTTTGCTTCACTAAAGAGGGCAAGCGAGATATCACTTTGTCATATTTGCACATCATGCTCACTACAAATCTATTTGATGTTTCAGAATCATATTGTAAAACTTTCAGTTCTTTGTGATTTTCTCATGAGGCAACTTAATTATTACAGATTCATTGTCTCAGTAAGCTTTTGTCATGTGACTGTGAAAAGTCCTTATATGGTTAATAGCATGTCACCACAGAAATTATGCGTGTTATCATTTACCTACTCGAGGACGAGCAGGAATTAAGCTTGGGGATGTTGATACGTCCAAAACGTATCTATAATTTCTGCTTGCTCCATGCCCTTTTTGTGTGATATTGCTATGATATTTATGCACTTCCTTACACTTTTGATCATATTTGGACTAAACTATTAATGGTTGCAAAAGTGCACAATGTTCTTGTTTTAGACTTTATTGTGTAGGAATTACTTGGAAATTGACAAAAACGCAAAAGGAGTCGTATTGGAGTAGGACTGTGACTTTCCAGAAATCTGTCTAAGAACATTTTTTAAAGATGGTCACGTTCCGGCCCTAAGACGAGGTCAAACGGAAAAAGTCTAGTTGCGAAAGTTGTGGGGAATTTTGAGGCGATGCTTCTGGATATAAAATTCGTCCAAATCGCAGTCCGGACGGCCGAGTAAAGCCCGTTTTACTGAGGCCCAAAATCTGATGACGGGAATCCGAGAGTCTATATAAAGAAAGGAAACCTAGGTCACCAAGGGCCACGAATTTTCCTCCTCCCAAGCCGCCGTCTTGGAGGGGAGGACCAGCACCATTTCAGCATCATCCACAAGGAAGAAGGGTGGCCAAGGAGCCGCTGCCCCCTAGGGCCGCCGCCGCCCCCTAGGGCCGCCGCCGCCCCCAGGGCCGCCGCCGTCTCCTCCCAGCCGCCGCCGCCTCCGTGGCCGCCGCCGGCCGCCGCCTCCTCGCGGGGCTGCACCTCTCCATCAACACCACCATCAAGATCCTCCTCACCATGTCCATGTGTGAGTAGTCTTCTCCGGGGCCGAGGGCTCGTACGTGTAGCTATGTGGTTATCTCTCTCTCCCATGATGTGATCTTCGTTGTGATCATAGGCTATGTTAATCTAGTGTGATCCCATGATATTTCCCCTTCCTCTATGTATTGGATTGATGTACTCACTTGTCTTTATCTAGTATAATCCCTCAGACCAAGGTGACAGCGGTCTATTGGACATGGATTAGAAAAATATTTTGATGAGTGATTTCCTCTCTTGTGTGTTGATTGAAGATTGAGAGTCTCTTGGTGCTTGTCTTTGACTATCCTTTAGATATGTTGTGGTGATTGTGGGACTCTCTTTAGATGGCCGCGGTGATATTGGGAAATCCTTAGATTGAGAACTACGAACTTTGAGGTGTGCTTTTGTAGCCCTACATAATTCTCGTCCTCTCTTGACCACGGAGGAATGACCTCCGGGTGCGTCTCCATTGCATGTTTTATGGGAAATATCATGTGATTCGATTATGTTAATGTTGTTCGGAGTTGCCACTAGTGAAAGTATGATCCCTAGGCCTTGTTTCCACCATTGCAATACCATTTGTGCTCACGTTTACCACTTGTTTGCTTGCTGCACTTTTTATTACAGATTTATATTACTTTGTTTTGCCATCCATATCACTTGCCATTTAACATCTCTTCGCCGAACTAGTGCACCTATACATCTAACAAGTGTATTAGGTGTGTTGGGGACACAAGAGACTTATTGTATCTTAGTTGCAGGGTTGCTTGAGAGACACCATCTTCAACCTCTACTTCCCTGAGTTCGATAAACCTTAGGTCATCCACTTGAGGGAAATTACTGCTGTCCTACAAACCTCTGCGCTTGGAGGCCCAACATAGTCTATAAGAGTAGAAGCGTGTGTAGACATCACACCACAGGTGGGTGGTTACAAGTTCACAAAAGTACTTATGGACGGCGGCAGCAGCATCAACATCTTATACTATGAGACTTTCCGACGTATGGGGTTGACAGATAAGAAGCTCCGGCAGTCCAACACAGTATTCCATGGAGTGGTGCCAGGTAAATCGGCTTACCCAGTTGGGAAAATTGATCTGGAAGTTACCTTTGGGGATGAGAATGATTCTAGATCGGAGACAGTGACCTTTGAGGTCGTAAAGATCAAGAGCCCATATCAAGCTCTGTTTGGGAGACCGGTTTACGCCAAGTTCATGGCTAGACCGTGTTATGTTTATCTGCAGCTTAAGATGCCGGGTCACAAGGGAACCATCACGGTTCACGGGACCCGCAAGATCGCATTGGAATGCGAGGAAGGAGACGCAGCATACGCTGAGGCAGTTTGTGCTACGGAGGAGCTGAAATTCTACAAAGACAATGTTGATCCGACAGATATGTCCCCGTTGAAGAAGCCAACTATAGAGCATGATCCGGCGTTAAAGTTTAGATCAGCAGAGGAAACCAAGCAAGTTGACTTTGTTCCGGGCGATTCGTCCAAGCAGTTCACTATCAGCGCTAACCTAGACCCAAAATAGGAAAGCGCGCTCATCGAGTTCATCCATGAGAACCGGGATATCTTTGCATGGAAACCTTCTGACATGCTTGGTATACCGAGGGAACTCGCTGAGCACAGTCTTAATATTGATCCGAAGTTTAAACCGGTCAAGCAGTATTTGCGCTGCTTTAATGAGGAGAGGCGCAAGGCTATAGGTGAAGAAGTGGCTAGGCTCTTGGCCGCATGATTCATAGTTGAGGTGTTTCATCCAGAATGGTTGGCTAATCCGGTGCTGGTGCTAAAGAAAAATGGAACCTGGAGGATGTGTGTTGATTACACAGACTTGAACAAGGCTTGCCCAACTGATCCTTTTGCTCTCCCCCATATTGATCAGATTATTGATGCTACGGCAGGATGTGAGCGGCTAAGTTTTTTGTATGCATATTCAGGTTATCATCAGATCAAGATGGCAGTTAAGGACCAGGAGAAGACCGCTTTCATAACTCCTTTCGGAACCTTCTGCTATGTATCAATGCCTTTTGGGCTCAAGAGTGCCCAAGCAACTTATCAACGTTGTGTGCAGAACTGCTTCAAGGGGCAGATTGGAAAAAATGTCCATGCTTATGTTGATGACATTGTGGTGAAATCCAGGAAGGAGGAGACAATGATAGGGGATTTAAACGAAACCGTTGACAACCTCCGAATTTACAAGATGATGCTTAATCCGGAGAAGTGTGTTTTCGGTGTTCTAGCAGGCAAGCTCCTTGGGTTCTTAGTGGCAAACTGAGGGATTGAAGCTAATCCGGAGAAGATCAAGGCGATCACCTCCTTGGCTAAACCGGCTTGTATAAATGATGTCCAGCGCGTGGCAGGCCATATTGCAGCATTGAGCCGATTCATCAGCCGGTTGGGAGAGAAGGCGATCCCGCTTTATCAGATGATGAAAAAGACGGATCGGTTTGTATGGAGCGATGCTGCAAATGCTGCGTTCGAGGATTTGAAGCGGCAATTAGCAGAACCACCAGTTCTTGCAGCCCCTGTTGACAAAGAGCCGCTGCTGTTATATGTGGCCGCCAATGCCCGTGCAGTTAGCGTGGCAATTGTGGTGGAACGCAAGGAAGCAGTCAAGCAATATCCGGTTCAGCGCCCGGTTTACTACATCAGTGAGGTCCTTACTGAGTAAAAGCAAAGATATCCACACTGGCAGAAGTTAGTATACGGGGTATTCATGGCAAACCGGAAGCTGAAGCACTATTTCCAGGGCCACCCAATCACAGTCGTCAGCTCAGCTCCACTTGGGGATATAATCCAGAACAGAGAAGCCGCTGGCAGAGTGGCGAAATGGGCCATTGAGCTTAGCCCGCACGGATTGAAGTATGTACCCCAGACTGCTATAAAATCCCAAGCACTGGTGGATTTCATCAATGATTGGATAGAGTTTCAAGCACCTGAGGAGAAGCTGGATCATACATACTGGACTATTCACTTTGACGGTTCAAGACAATTGGAGGGCTCGGGGGCTGGAGTCGTGTTAACTTCCCCATGAGGTGACAAGTTCTGTTATGTCCTTCGATTAATGTTCCCTTGCACTAACAATGCTGCTGAGTATGAAGCTCTCCTTCACGGTTTACGGATGGCCAAGGAGATGAACTTGAGCCGGGTCAAGTGCTTTGGTGATTCAGATCTAGTGGCACAACAGGTATCTGGTAAGTGGGACTCTAAAGATCCACTCATGGCGGCTTATCGGCGAGAAGTTGAAGCAGTCGCAGGATACTTCAAAGGATATCAGGTGGACCACATAGACCAGCGGAAAAATGAAGAGGCCGATGCATTAAGCCGGCTGGGCTCTCAGTGTAAACCGGTTCCACCTAATACCTTCTTAGATGAACTGCATAGTCCGTCAGTACAGATACCTTCGGAGGAGGATTTAGCTGTTCCTGATCCGGAAGCACAACTAGTTGCAGATCTTCACGTTATTCCGGATTGGACACTCCCTTACTTGGCGTACCTAAGCCGAGGCGAGTTGCCAGAGGACGAAGTTGAGGCCCGGCAGATAATCCGGCGGTCAAAGTCTATGACTATCGTCAATGGAGAACTTCATCACCGCAGTGTTTCCGGGGCGTTTCAGCGGTGCGTATCAGCAAAGGAAGGCTGTGATATTCTTCGAGAGATTCACGAAGGAGATTGTGGTCATCACGCCGGTTCAAAGTCTTTGGTAGCTAAAGCTTTTCATCATGGGTTCTACTGGCTAACGGCTCATGCCGATGCAGAGGACTTGGTCAGAAAATGTGACGCTTGCCAGAAATTTTCACGGCGTGCTCATGTTCCGGCACGGGAGCTACGGATGATTCCAATTACTTGGCCGTTTGCGACTTGGGGGCTTGATATGGTTGGACCCTTTAAAAGATCCCAAGATCAAAAAACCCACCTGTTAGTAGCAGTGGACAAGTTTACAAAGTGGGTTGAGGCAGAGCCTGTCTGTAAGTGTGATGCAGCAACAACCGTTAAGTTCATCAAAAAGGTAATCTTCCGGTTTGGCTTTCCACACAACATTATTACTGATAATGGCACCAACCTATCTAAAGGAGAGATGGAAGAGTTCTGTCAAAGAGAACACATTCGCCTTGATGTATCATCAGTAGCTCACCCTCAGTCCAATGGCCAAGCTGAGAGGGCCAACCAAGAGATCTTGAGAGGCATCAAGCCCCGGCTTATGGTTCCTTTGCAAAGAACGCTGGGTTGCTGGGTAGAGGAGTTACCTTCTGTCCTCTGGAGCATCAACACTACACCTAACAGGTCTACAGGATATACGCCTTTCTTCATGGTGTCTGGTGCTGAAACGGTTCTCCCTAGTGACATCCGGCACGACTCACCACGGGTGGCAGTTTACGTTGAAGCGGATAACGAGCAAGCAAGACAAGACAGCTTGGACCGGCTAGATGAGGAACGGGACACGGCAGCAGCGCGATCGGCGATTTATCAACAAGACCTGCGCCGGTACCACAGCCGCCGGGTTAAGACCAGAACATTCCAGGAAGGAGATCTGGTGCTCCGACTCATCCAAGACCAGACAGATATGCACAAGTTATGCCCACCTTGGGAAGGACCCTTTGTGGTCAGCAAGAACCTACACAACGGATCATACTACATGGTCGATGTTCGAGAACATAAGGACTCACGTACGGCAGAGGAGGAGACGAAGCGGCCGTGGAACATCGCTCTTCTGCGACCTTACTACACTTGAGCCATTGGCTTCGCTTTATGTACCGTGTATATATTATGATTAATAAATAAACCGGCGCCTCGGTAAACTGGGGAATCAGCCATCTTCTTCGCAAAAAGAGTACCACATGGGGGCTTCGAAAGAAGCTCACCATGGCCTCCTAAACCGGCGCCCTTGATAGCTACATGGAATAAGCCGTGTTTTTCAAAGGAGAATCACATGGGAGCTTTCTACGAAAGCTCACCATGGCCTCCTAAACCGGCGGCCCTGATAGCTACAGGAAATCAGCCGTGTTTTTCAAAGGAGAATCACATGGGAGTTTTCTATGAAAGCTCACCATGGCCTCCTAAACCGGTGCCCCTGATAGCTACAGGGAATCAGCCGTGTTTTTCAAAGGAGAATCACATGGGAGTTTTCTATGAAAGCTCACCATGGCCTCCTAAACCGGCGCCCCTGATAGCTACAGGGAATCAGCCGTGTTTTTAAGGAGTATCACATGGGAGTTTTCTACGAAAGCTCACCATGGCCTCCAAAACTGGCGCCCTTGATGCATCAAGGAATCAGCTAGTGGCGATCATCGAGTTGATCACCTAAAGACAAGATCCTTCTGAGGTTTTGAAACATTGGGTGGCGTGTCATCGATGAAAAAACCTTGAATTTGGAGCCTGGCAGCTCACAAAAAGCCTCGAGTTTGGAGCCTGGCAGCTCGTAAAAAGCCTCGACTACATGGTCTTATTTGCCGAAAAGCTTTATTTCTATGATTTCACAAATTTTGGTCGTCATGATCATTGGTTTTTTAACCAAGTCTATTAATACGGGACTAGACAACTACAAAGTTGACCACATATCTACAAAGTTAAAAGTCTGGGTCATGGACACCAGCAAGAGTTAAACCGGTGTTCATGGTAACCCGGATTGGATATCAGGTTAAGCCACATGAGAGAGCCAAGAGCCTCATCAGCGCCTGCGCTTTCAAACTATTCCTACCGGGTTAAGGTCGACAAGCACACTTAATCAGAGGTATGGTGTATATTTGTGATCAACAGTTATTCCTTTGATATATATATTGGAGCAGTATAATCGGTCCGGTGGTAAACCGCCAGGACATCTTTTAGCTTCATTCATGCAGGCACAGATAATATAAACGGATCACACATTGCAAATAGAAGGTTAAATTGAGAGATGCCAATTCAAATAGTGCCATAAAAATTGGGACAAAGGTAGTATTTCAACTATCCTATTACAAGGCACTTGCAGGCCCGAATGAATCAAAAAAATTTATGGCAAAGTATTCAGCAAACTATAAGTTAAAACCGGACGGTTTACGACCCCTCTTCACGCTGCGGAGGCTGAGGGTCAACTTGTCCCGGGTCTTCATCAACTTCAGGCAATGGCTGGAAACTAGGAGCACACCAATCAATCTTGGAGAGGGCACGGAAGTATACTTCTTCAGTGATAAGATCTGAAGGGTCAATATCTGGAGCGAAAGTGTGGTTACGAACTGGCGGGATCGGATTCTCAGTTTCGTAAACTGGCCGCTCCACCCGCAAATTTTCTAGATCATAGGCCGGATGATACCTTGTCAAATCTTCTTCATCAACAAGCTTGCTGGCGAGTGGGCGCATCTCCTTAGTTAAGGCGCGGAGATCTTCAGCAGAGAAGGCTGATCCATCCTCTTTATTGCTGGGATATCCGTTCATGGCTTCAGCCGGGTCAAAGTCAGGGACCCACGCCTTGGCCTGGGTTAGCGCCATAAGAGAGCCAGCCCGCGCAACAGACTTCTTCACTTCAACCAGACGCATAGGTAGGACAGATAACTTCCCCAGGGTCGCTTGGATGGTAGTCGGTGCCGGTTTGTTGTGTGACATGGCACTGGTAGCCCTTTGAGCACCGGAATATAGCTGCTCTACCAGGGTATAAGCTGCCTTGAGCTTCTTCCGGACATCATCTCCAAGATGAGTTATGCGTCTCCCTACATACATTTGGCGAGTTAAACTGGAGCGGAACAAAAGGTTGCAAGGATATAACCATACAAAGACAAGTACTCACCAAAGATAGCAGAAGTCATGAGCTCTACTTGCTGTTTCAACCCAGATAGCTCCTGTGTAACCGGATTGAGAGCGGCTTCGGCATCCTTTGCTCTTTTTTCAAGAGCGTCCCTCTACACCTCCCAGGTGGACCGCTCCGCTTCAAAATCTTTCTTCAATTTTTCCATATTAGTCAAAGCAAGGACAAGTTCGTCCTTAGCTTTGGCTGAAGCAGTCTCATGAAGCGCCAAGCTATTCCGGAGCTCAGTTGCCTCCGAAGCCCTCCGGGTCAAGTCAGCCTACAAAGAAATCAAATGGATTAGAAGGGTAGATCAATCAAAGTCTCAAGCACATAACAATTTATGCACTTGACACTTGGGGGCTAATGTACAATTGAAGTAAAGATAGCAAATTTTTCAGACAAGTCCCAAGCACATAAACAAGTTATGCACTTGGCACTTGGGGGCTAATGTAAGTTCATTCTCTGGCATAAGGGAAGTCCCGGTTCACCTACAATAAAGCTAAACCGGCACTTGGGGGCTACTATGGCCTAAAGATAGGATTGCAAAATTACAAAGCAGAGACAGAAGTGAAAGGAAAGAAAGTCACCTCATACTTGTCCTTCATCATATTAACTAAGCCGACTTCATAGTCGCGGCTGGTAAAGAGCCGGTTCAGATACCCGGAATGAAGTTCTTGGGCACTCAACTGAGCATAGCTGGATAAATCTGTGCTCCACTTGCCTTTATCTTGTTGAAATTTCTCTTCCTTGGCAGTATGCCTAGCCAAGGTGACAGGCTCTATGGGAGCAGTAAAGCCTAGCCCAGTTATCTCAACATCTGCTGATGAGGCAGCAGTTGGCTGGAGAGGGACGGCAGTGGGCACCGGACTAACAGGATCCGGGCTAGCCCGAGGAGGGCTAACCCGGATAGGGCTTGCCGGTTCAGCTGTGTTCTCCATGTCATCACCTCCCGGAGTAGCAACATCGTCACGGTCCATAGGAGTGGGATCATCAAGCTGAACTTCAAGGTTGTCTTCTGGAGGGATGGCTGCTTCAGGATCCTCGGTCGGTTCAGCAGTAGTGATCTCCACAACCGGCTTATTTGCTTTCACCTTTTTGCTAGGCTTTGGCATTCTGATAAAGGTCAATGGAACAATGAGAATCACAAAAGTTAAAAACTAGAAGATAAACCGGATCCTCTGAAAGAAGGACTTACCCATGAACGCTTTTGAGGACTGGGACTTGCGTGGCAGTCGACTCGCCGGAAGAAGACAGAGGAGCTTCCTGATAGTTGGGATCAGATGGTTTAAGTGGTTTGCATATAAGGCCTGCTTTTGGATGAAGGAGAGTTGGAGTGAGTAAAACCTCGGACCGCCGTCTGCGAGCCAGACTAAGGGGTATTCCGGACGATTCAACCACATGGCCGCTATGGCACGTGGTCCGGCGAGCTTCATGCTGCTGTTTCTTCAAAAGATGTTGGGATCCAATTGAGCATAAGGGTGAGAAAATGGATATTTATGGGACACCCGGCGGATTTTGGGTGGCAACGGTTCTAAATAAGAAGAGAGAGAAATTACCTCAACTCCCTCCGCTTTACTTCCTTCCGCCAGGTCCTGCGAAAAGGCATTGTTAACATAAATTCATACAAGGATAGATCAAAAGACATAAGGGTTAACTGGCACCTCAGAGTCCGGATCATCCTCCTCAGGGTGTGAACCGGAAGCGGCAACAGCCTTTTTCTTCTTGACAGCATAAGTTTTCTTGCGTGATTGCTTGGCCGGTTTATCATGTGTTTTCCTCTTCCAGAAAGGATTGTAGGTCTGTGCAAAGGAATAATAACAAGTTGAAGACAACTGATATGAACGAATTAAGATGAAAAGAAAAGGGTCGGAAGAGCCTTACCGCTGGCGGTTCATTGGTTGCGCAGAATGGAGCTAAACTGGTCCGGCTGCAATCCTCCAGAGGGATGTTCAACATTTTCTTCGTAGATTCAGTGACTTCATTATCAGGAAGTATTATTTTGGTGTGGCGTTGATGATCATGCGGTTTGCCGGTATATTTGCACATCAGACTTGAGCGACGGCTTAGTGGGAGGATGCTCCAAGAAAGCCAGCAGCGAACGAAATCAACGCCGGTTAAACCGTTTGCCACAAAGGCCCTGAGATTGGAAAGTTGAGGGGCGAATCGAGCCCGGTCTTGGGCGCTGAGACGTTGTGGCAAAGGATGGGTTGTTGCCAGGCGATAGGCGCGGTAACCCGGCAGCGGATTCTCTCCTTCAGGTGAAGTGTCCCTAAAATAGAACCACGTCTGGTTCCAGTCTTTGGGGTGGCTGTGAAGATCGGCGTGGGGAAAACTCACATCTTTTCTTTTCTGGATGCTGACACCACCCAGCTCCTGATGCGGCCCATCAGTAAACTCCGTCCGCCGGTTCAGATGAAAGAAGTCCCGGAACAGATCCACTGATGGTTCTTCTTGAAGATATGCTTTTGAGAAAACTTGAAAATTACAGATGTTCGACATAGAATTCGGGCCTACATCTTGAGGGTGGAGTTGAAAAGCGGCTAACACATCCCGGAAGAAGTTTGAACCGGGAGGACTGAAACCCTGGGCCAGATGATCGTAAAAAACTATAACTTCTCCCTCCTTAGGTTCAGGAGGGCATTCCTTTTCAGGGGCCCGCCAGTGCAGAACTTCCTTAGGGCCCAGAACGCCAATTGAGGCCGCTTCAACCAAATCATTTTCTGTGATCCGGGAAGGAACCCAATTGCAAGCGACAAATTGCTTGGCCATCGTTTTTGATGAGGAAGTGCTGAAAAACATAGTGCAAGACTCGGTTTACCAACTGCTAAATATAAGCCGGTGCATTCTATGAAGTTATGGACCTAATTGTCGGTTTAAACAAGGGACTAATGGTATTACTAATCCGGAAGCTGATATGAGTGAGACAGCTGTCGGTTCATGATGATAGGAAAAGAAGAAGCTAAACCATCAATTACGAGATACAGGCTTACATCTAAACCGTCAAAGAAAGCATATGAAGTGCAAGTTATGGCTAAACCGGTTAGATGAGCTGCAGATCTAAAGTATGAAAAAAAAGTTTCCACATGAAGCTGAGGTAAATATGGATCTAAGGCGCAAGAAAAATATGGAATAATACAAGTTATATTCAGGGAAGGCCGCGGAGGTTCTTTACAGATCCAATCTAAACTAGCAGAGCTAGAAGAACTAAGGATATAGCGATGGAGCAGAAGTGCACGGGCGAGGATCAAGCCTAAACAAGTTTAAATCTACAGCCAAGACTGACCTACGGAGATGAACTACAAGGAAACGAAGGTTCATGGCGAGCTACGGAAGAAACCCTAGAATAAGATCTACGGGGAAGAAGATGGAGTACCTGAGGAAATAGAGGACGGCGGCGAAATTCTCTGGAAGCGTTCAGGTCGATGCAGCGGCCGGGCCCGAGGACGACGGCGAACTCGAAGAATGGCAGCGGAGCTTCGAGCGCTGGAGACGGAGGAAGAAGAAAGCAGAAGGGGAAAAGAGGTATGCCTCGGCAGTATTTATAAGCCGAAGAGATGAAAGCGGTAAGCGCGGGAATCGTGGAGGCCAGAGATCGGATAAAGATTGAGTTGTCACCTCGATCTTCGGTGCGGCAGTAAAGAAAGGTAACAAACAGATGCGGGTATTAAATGTGGAGATGATGTCACGACGGATTGACACGATTTCAAGAGATGACGGCATGGCCGGTTCATGAAGCAAGCAAGTCGCATAAAGGAAATTTGTACAAGATTTGGAAGACTGACATGAATAAGTTCAAATCAATCTGGGGCCTAATGTCAGGGATATTACTAGTAGGTATAAACCGGCCAGGAGGGTCCGGATTACACTAACAAGTCTGTATCATTACAAGCCCAGTATAATATGTAACAAAGAGGTCATAGCCCATAGAGGTTTAGGGGCCATGTACAAGGCCCACGGTCTGTAAACCGTCGTACCATGTAACTTGGGATGTAAGATAGAAAGAGTAGAGACCGAGGCGGACACGTTTATGAGCCGACCTCGGGACTCTAGAAATCGGACCGGGCGTCGCCTCAATATAAAGGGACGACCCGGTGACGGTTTGAGGACAAGAAACAACAGCTCCAGACATAGGCAAGCAGATTCGCTCCCTGGTCATCGACGCCCAAGCAATACCACACCAAACTAGACGTAGGCTTTTACCTTCATCGAAGGGGCCGAACTAGTATAAACTCCCTGTGTCCTTCGTCCGCTTTAACCCCTTCAAGCTAACCCGTACGATGGCCTCACACCTAAGTCCGCTAAACCGGACATATGCCGTGCTAATTCCACGACACCTCCCGACACAAGCATGAGTCTGAAATACTAATTTTAACTCTTGGAACATCTCATATGCTTCGTGGCATTCAAAACATTTTTGAAGTCCCGGTTCTAAGCCATAAAGCATGGCGCACTAAACTATCAAGTAGTCATCATACCGAGCTTGTCAAACGTTCATAAAGTCTGCATCTGCTCCTGCAATAGGTCTGTCACCTAGTGGTGCATCAAGGACATAATACTTCTATGCAGCAATGAGGATAATCCTCAGATCACGGACCTAGTCTGCATCATTGCTACTAACATTTTTCAACTTATTGTTCTCTAGGAACATATAAAAAAAAATTAGGGGAGCTATAACGCGAGCTATTGATCTACAACATAATTTGCAAATACTATCAAGACTAAGTTCATGATAAATTAAAGTTCAATTAATCATATTACTAAAGAAATCTTCTGCTGCTGTTATTTCTGCAAAGTTTAAAGCTATCAGGCATGCCCTCAAATACTGGCACATTGGTCTTTCTAAAGTGAAAGTGACTATCTCTAATTGCAATAAAGTTATTCTTTGCTTAGATGGTCTTGATGAACTAAGACCTTTGTCTGGACCTGAATAATACTTTAGTAGATTAGTTAAACAGCACCTTGAGGATGTAGTAAAGCTGCAGTTCATCTACTGGAAGCAGAGATGCACCATTAGAAGTATTAAAGTTGGGGAAGATAACACAATTTTTTTTCATGCAATGGCCAGTGAGCGTTATAGGAGCAACACTATATCTAGCATTACTTCTGATAATGGGCAGGTAACTTCTGATCATGCAACCATTGCTGGGCTTTTTTTTGCAAGAGTTTAAGCAGAGGATGGGTTGTTCACATAGCTCTCAAATGGGCTTTGACTTGCCAAATATTATCAACAAGGTTGAGGGTCTTGATGACTTGACCAAGCCATTTTCTCAGCAGGAAATTGAGTGTGTCATTAAAGAGATGCCATCTGATAGAGCTCATGGCGCTGATGGTTTCACAGGTCTTTTTCTCAAAAAGTGCTGGGAAATTATTAAAGATGATTTCCTTCTTCTAGTTAAAGAATTTTATGAAGGAAGTCTTGATCTTGAGTGCATCAACAACTCTCTCATAACTCTCATTCCAAAAAAGCTAGCACCCGAGGGTTTGAATGACTTTAGGCCAATCTCCTTGACAAATACTTGTTTGAAAATTTTGACTAAACTTTTGTCTAATAGACTACAGAAACTAATTCTCTCATGCATTCACAAAAATCAGTATGGGTTTATCAAGTCAAGGTCTATTCAGGATTGTTTGGCTTAGTGCTTTGAGTACATCCATCAGTGTAAAGCTTCTAAAAGGCCTATAGTTCTGCTTAAGTTGGATTTCACTAAGGCTTTTGACACTATTGAGCATGATGCCATTCTCAGGATTCTCAGATACAAGGGCTTTAATGATAAATGGATATCTTGGATGCACTCCATCCTCTCATCTGGTTCTTCTTCTGTTCTACTTAATGGTGTGCCTGGGCATCATTTTCATTGTAAGAGGGGAGTTAGGCAGGGTGATCCAATGTCCCCTCTTCTGTTTGTGCTTGCTGCTGATCTTCTACAGCCTGTAGTTAATGATATGTGCAACAAAGGAATTTTGACTCTCCCAATCCCCTCTCACAGTATGGACTATCCTATAGTGCAATATGTTGATGACACATTAATTGTTTTACCTGCTTTGGATAATCAGTTGCTTGCTCTCAAGGACATGCCTGATGTGTTTGCTTCCACAACTAGGCTAGCTGTGAATTTTGCTATGTCACTTATGGTACCTATGAATATATCCCAGGATGAAGCTAATAGGTTAGCTTCCATACTTGGATGTAAGTTGGGGGTCATGCCTTTTACATATTTGGGTCTTCCTATGGGGACCACCAGACCTTCAATTCAGGATTTTATGCCTCTTGAGCATAGGATTGAGAGGAGACTATCTGCTTCCTCTTGCTTTCTAAATCAGGGATGTAGGCTTCAGTTGCTTCAGTCTGTCTTATCTTCCATGCCTATATACTTTCTATGCACTCTTGTCATCCCTCCTGGAATTCTGAAGTAAATTGAAAGGATTCAGAGACAGTGCCTTTGGAGAGGGAATTCTGATACTCCAAGACAGTCCCTAGCAGCTTGGGATTTGGTCTACAAACCAAAATCTAAATGGGGGCTTGGTGTGCTAAATCTCAGGGTGCAGAATGAGGCTTTGCTCATGAAATTCTTGCATAAATTTATAATCACCAAGACATTCCCTGGGTTAGTATCATTTGGAATTCTTACTATGCTACCTTCGTTCCCCACTCCACAAATCTCTGTGGATCCTTCTGGTGGCAGGATGTGTTTAAGTTGGCACCTAAATATTGTCAGCTGGCCATTCCTAAGTTAGGGGATGACAGGTCAATTCTCTTTTGGACTGATGATTGGGTGAATGAGCTTCAGGGCTCCTCAATTAGTGAGAAGTTTCCAAGGCTCTTCTCTTTTGTTATTGATGGTTTGCTATCTGTATCTGAAGTGCTTCCTTATCAGCTTCTGTCATTTTTGCATCTCCCATTGTCTACACAAGCTTTTGATGAGCTGACTTGTCTGCAACAGATGTTAAATGATTATGTTTGCTCTGACAATAGTGATTCTTGGATTTGGCCTTTCAATAAGGGGTGCTTGAGACCTAAATCCTTCTATGTGCATGAACACCAGCATATTGTGGTTGATCCTATTTTCCAATGGATTTGGAGATCATAATGTACCTTGAAAATTAAGATGTTTGGCTGGCTACTACTGATGGATCGTTTAAACACAAGAGACATGTTACAAAGGAGACATTGGCATGTGGAGGATGATACTTGTGTGCTCTGCCCATATAATGTCCATGAGGATATTGCACACTTGTTTTTCTCTTGTAATTTCAGTGTTAGAGTCTGGAATTACTTGCAGATTTTTGGGATCCCCAGCCTGGTATGACAACCAATAATATGGCTATGAAAGCAAGGAAGGATTTTGGGCATCCTTTCTTCACTGAGGTGGTCTTTGCAGCTGCTTGGAATATTTGGATTATCAGGTATGGCAAGGTTTTTGGGAATGAGAGGCCTAATTTCAGAACCTGGAGACATAATTTTATCCATGATATAACCTTGCTTTCATACAGGATCAAATGTAAATACAAGGAGAGTCTTCTGTCTTGGATATATAATCTTCCTTAGTTAGCCTTTTTTCTTTCTTTGGGTTGGGGTGTAAGTATAT
This sequence comes from Secale cereale, assembly GCA_902687465.1. Lineage (NCBI taxonomy): Eukaryota > Viridiplantae > Streptophyta > Magnoliopsida > Poales > Poaceae > Secale > Secale cereale. The sequence continues at coordinate 623,044,038 of LR738709.1, read as the reverse complement.
CTTCTCTTTCTTTTTTTTGTTGTTGTATTTTTCTGTAATGGACCTCTTGTATTTTGTTTTTTTAATAAAGAGCTGTGAGGTTGTTGCCTTGTAGTACATAGTCAAAAAAAGAACTCCCAGTTAGATAGACATCCCTCAAGTCATCTAAATGATCACGTGATCCAAATCAACTAAACCATGTCCGATCATCACGTGAGATGGAGTAGTTTTCAATGATGAACATCTTATGTTAATCATATCTGCTACATTATTCATGCTCGACCTTTCAGTCTCCAGTGTTCCGAGGCCATTTCTGTACATGCTAGGCTCGTCAAGTTTAACCCGAGTATTCTGCATGTGCAAAACTGTCTTACACCCGTTGTATGTGAATGTAGAGCCTATCACACCCGATCATCACATGGTGTCTCAACACGAAGAACTGTCGCGACGGTGCATACTCAGGGAGAACACTTATACCTTCAAATTTTAGTAAGGTATAATCTTATAATGCTACCATCGTTCTAAGCAAAATAAGATGCATAAAAAGATAAACATCACATGCCATCAAAATATGTGACATGATATGGCCATCATCATCTTGTGCTTTAGATCTCCATCTCCAAAGCAACGTCATGATCTCCATCGTCACCGGCTTGACACCATGATCTTCATCGTAGCGTCGTGGTCGTCTCGCCAACTATTGCTTCTATTACTATCGCTAACTCATAGTGATAAAGTAAAGCAATTACATGGCTTTCGCAATTCATACAATAAAGAGACAACCATAAGGCTCCTACCGGTTCCGATAATTTACAAAACATGATCATCTCATACAATATCGGATAACTTCATCACGTCTTGATCATATCACATCACAACATGCCCTGCAAAAACAAGTTAGACGTCCTCTACTTTGTTGTTGCAACTTTTGCGTGGCTGCTATGGGCTTAGCAAGAACCGTTCTTACATACGCATCAAAACCACAATGATTTTTCGTCAAGTGTGTTGTTTTAACCTTCAACAAGGACCGGGCTGTGACACCCCGAGACCCGTGCGCCAGGTGTCAGTCAGTTATTCGTCGTCGTTGCCATGTCATCTGCTTGCGTGTTGCATCTTGCCCTATCATCGTGTGCATTGCATCATCATGTTTTCAAAACTTGCATCCGTCCGAGACCCCCTCGTCCTTTCTGTTGTCCGTTCTGAGTCCAGACACACTTGCACGCGCCCGCGGCGTCTCCGAATATTTATTTTATAAGTGGCCGGAAAATGTTCTCGGAATGGGATGAAACTTGGCGTGTGATCTTATTATAGTGTAGACAGACCGCCTGTCAAGTTTCATCGCATTCAGAGCTCGTCTGATAGCCCAACGGATATATATAGCGGCATTAGTCGTCGCTTAAAACGTCGGACGTTTTCGGTCTCCGAAAACCCCCGCGGGCCTCTCTCTCTCTTCTCTCCCCACAGCCCAATGCCTCTTCGCAGCCCACCTGCAGCCCACCTAGTCTCCCCTCTGTCCGGAACCGACCGATGGCGATCGAACGACTCCGAAACAGCCTCAAACCCCCCCTAAACCTAGCCCTATGCCTATATATAGACCCCCTCTTGCCATTTTGGGCATTCCTAGCCCCTTCCCTAACCTCCAGCCACCTCTTTTCTCAATTTCCGTGCACAGCCGCAGCCCTTCCGCCACTTGTCGCCTCCCCTTTAGCCAGCCGCCGCTGCTCCACCTCCCTCTGAGCAATCAGCCACAGACAACTAACCACCAGGCCACCTCTCCACCAATCCGAGGAGGCCACGTCGCCTCCTCAACCCCCTCCTCCGTGCCGGCCCGCAGGGTCCAGATCGAGCCTGCCCGGGCCCGAGACAGCCGCCGCCGCGGCCCGCGCGCGCCCGCGCGAGCCAGGCCTCACGCGCCGCCCGGCTCCCGCCGCCCTGCGCCTGTGCTCCGCCGCCTCCTCGCTCCGGTGCGCAGTCTCCGCCGTCTCTATGTCTCCAGCCCCGCCGCCCGACTGCGTGCGCCGTCGTCGCCTCCGCGCTGGCCTCGTCGACCGCGCCAGAAGCCCGTCGCCTTGCGCCCCGTAGCCGCGACCGAATCGAGCTCCGCTCCTCGCCGCCGGCGGGATCTGGCCGCCGGCCTCTCTACTCAGGTCCGGCCGGATCCCGCATCCCCGTCGTCGGATCTACCTCCTCCGACCTCTCCGTGGCCGCCTGCCGTCCTCCTCGCTGCCGGGGTGCCTCGACGTCGCCTCCCCGCCTCGTCGCCGGCGACAGCCGTCGCACCCGCCTCGCCGGAGCCTCGGAGCACCGCAGCCGCGCCGGACGTGTCCGCCGGGACACGGACGTGTCCAGACCCCCTCCTCCCCATGCCACTGACTAGTGGGCCCACGCTCACCCACCGACGGACGTGTCCGTCCGTACCGGACAATGTCCGCTGACCTTAGGTAGTTTTACACTAAGTCCCTGGCCCTTTTGTTAAAATGTTGCATACTTTGCAGTGCTGTAACTTTTTGTGTGTATATCCAAATTGAGTGAATGATATGTGAAAATGATCATGGTGATATGCTCTTCATTTTGTTCCATTGTGGCATGCTTGTTTGAGTTCATCTAGATGCCCTAATCATCGTTGCAAGAGTGCTATAAGTTTAAAACTGCTGTTAACTATAATTTTGTTGCATACTTGCGATGCTTGTAACTTTGTGCATGTTTATCCAAATGGAGCATATGATATGTCAAAATGTTCATTGTGAAGTGCTCTACATGTTGGTTGCTGTAGCATTCATGTTAGGTGCAATATTGCCATGTTAATCTCTGTTGCAAAAGTGCATGTGGCTGTTAAGTACTGAAACTTGTTGTGAGATGCTGGTTTGCCTCGCTCATTGCTATTGGTGTGTTTGTCTTCATGCCACATGTTAATATGTTTTAGAATCACGATCATATGGGCTTTTCTATGGTGCAATCCTCTTTCCATGATATGCCTTGAGGTGACTTAAACAAGCTGGTAAACATGCCATGCCAATGTTGCTGTTTTATACTTAGTGAAAAAAGCTACCAAGTCTGGAATCTGTTAAACATGATGTTATGTTTTCTTGATGCCCCACTCAAATCCATGCATGTTTTAGTATGTCGAATGATTATGTCTTGTTGTCCATGTTATCCTCTATCCATACATGCCCTTGTTTGCATATATGACCTGATGTAGCTTATTTATTTCTTGCTCTCAAGTTGCTATAAATTTACCTGTCAGCACTGTTATCAGCATGATCAATTTGGTGAAGCTTTTCTTATTGATCCATGCCTCCTATGGAGTTGTTCCAATGGAGTTGTTTGATGTATGTGATGTCTATTTCACGTCCACGATCTATATATACTAAGTAGAGTTGATATGCTAGTTGTTTTGTGCCTCCGAAGGTAGCATCGTGATGATGTTTTTGCCTTCCCAGATTTTGGCTAAGTCTGGATAAATTTATTGCAACTTGCCATGCTTAGTTAAGTGTGTTCCAGCAAGCTTTTGGGTGTGTTCTAAGTTCATGCTTGTTATGTATCATGTCTATTTCACATCCATGCTTCTTGTTATCATGTTTGAGTGTTGTAGCATATATTTACCTTGCTCCAAAGTTGTTATGTTGCTGTTTTGGACAGCTTGTTGTTATATCTTGTTTCATGTGTATGTGTTGAACCGTTGCTCCGTTTTGAGCGTGCCCTATATGAAACTTGTGTGATTTTGCATGTATAAGCATAATATCATGTTGTTTACTTGTTTGGAGTGTGTTTGCTTGATGTTTGGGTGCATCTTGCACCGTTGACATGCTTGTCTTGTTTTGCTCATATCTTCTAGGCCGTAGCTCTGAATGAAACAAACTTTATATGAAACTTGACTAGAATTTCGTGTAGATCATCATGGTGCATGTTAACCTGCTGTTTAACAAATTTAACTTAAGGTTTGTTCAGATCTGTACCAAATTAGAAATGTGCATATGAGGACTTATCGGAATTGTTGTTTGATGGTTCCGGCCTCATTTAAACTTGTTGGCTTGTGTTGTTCTTGTGTGCATCATCCCTTGCCTTGTTTTGCATCATATAGACTTGTCTTACTTCATACTTGTTTGAGCATCTTGTCGTGTTCTTGTGTTGTGTGTTTACCTTGTTGTGTGCTTCTTCTCGCTGGTTCTTTTCCGTTGCGATCGTGAGGATTCGTTCGACCACGCGTGGTTCGTCTTCGAGGCTTTTTCGTCGTCTTCTTCATGAATTCGTTCTTCTTCCTTGCGGGATCTCACGCAAGATGACCATCACCTTGGATACCTTTACTATCATTGCCATGCTTAGTTGTCTCGATGCTATCGTTACATGTCGCGCAACCCATCATTTTTGTCAGCCCTCTCCTTGTTGCCATGAAACCTCTAACCTTTGACACCTTCCCAGCAAACCATTGTCTGGCTATGTTACCCACTTGCTCAACCCCACTTATAGCGTTGTTAGTTGCAGGTGAAGATGAAGATTGTTCCATGTTGGAACTTGATGCTTTGGGAATATCAAAATATCTATTATTATTATTAACACACCTATATACTTGGCAATGGGTGGAAGGCTTGGCCTTTTGCTCGGTGATTTGTTCCACTCATGCCACCTTAGGAGCCGATAAACCGGCGTTATGTTCCTTGATTTTGCGTTCCTTACACGGTTGGGTATATGGGGACCCCTTGATAGTTCGTCTTTGAATAAAACTCCTCCAGCAAGGCCCAACATTGGTTTTAATTTTCTCATAATAAAAACTTTAATTAATTAATTGCATAGGGAGTTAGCGCTACCCGAGGATTCTTTCTACATAGCAGGGGGGGCAGTGCTGATGGTGTTGGTCCCAAAGAGGGGTTCTGCAGGGCCACCTGGGGGAAACCCGAGGTTTGGTTTTACTCGTAGAATCGCCCATCCGGTCGTGGCCTGAGACGAGATACGCGCGGCTACTATCAGGGTGTTGGCACGCTGGGAGGTCTTGCTGGACTTGTTTTACCAATGTCAAAATGTCTTGTGCACTGGGAATTCTGAGTCTGATCGGGCCTTCCCTAAGATAAGGGGTAATATTATTATTATCTCTGCTGATCGTGAGAGCTTGTGGTGGGCTAAGTTGGGACACCCCTGCAGGGTTATGATCTTTCGAAAGCCATGCCCGCGGTTATGTGGCAGATTGGAATTTGTTAATGTCTGGTTGTAGAAAACTTGACAGAGGATCCGAAGTAAAACACACAACTGTGTGAGTAAACGTGACTGTCTCTTTCCACTTTGAGAAGAGAACACGACAGGTTATGTTTGACTTGTAGGTAGTTCAGGATCTTTAGCGATCATTACTAGTTTGCGACCGTTTGCGTAGATGCTCATCTTATTCTTGTACTTGTAAGTTAGCCTCCATACTTTTGCTTAGTCGCTGCTGCAACCTCACCACCTTAACTCTTCCTACCCAATTAAGCTTTGCTAGTCTTGTTACCCATGGTTATGGGATTGCTGAGTCCTCGTGGCTCACTAATACTACAACAACAGTTGTAGGTGCAGGTTTCTGATGTCTTGACGTGAGAGCGTTGTTCTTGTGTTGGAGTTCTTTCTTCTTCTTCTTCGTCAGTCTTGGGCTAGGTTCCTGGTCGGCAGCCTGGGATAGCAGATGGATGTCGTTGTGCTTTTCATGTTTGCATCCAGAGTCGTATGTCTTGTATTGATGATGTTGTATTCATGTGACTTGTATGTATTGTTGTATCCCCCATGTATGTATGTAATGGTTGAAGGAAATATGCCCTAGAGGCAATAATAAAGATGTTATTTGTATTTCCTTATATCATGATAAATGTCTTTTATTCATGCTAGAATTGTATTAACCGGAAACTTAGTACATGTGTGGATACATAGACAAAATAGTATGTCCCAAGTATGCCTCTACTAGACTAGCTCATTGATCAAAGATGGTTATGTTTCCTAGCCATAGACATGAGTTGTCATTTGATCAACGGGATCACATCATTAGGAGAATGATGTAATGGACAAGACCCATCCGTTAGCATAGCACTATGATCGTTTAGTTTTACTGCTATTGCTTTCTTCATGACTTATACATGTTCCTATGACTATGAGATTATGCAACTCCCGAATACCGTAGGAACACCTTGTGTGCTATCAAACGTCACAACGTAACTGGGTGATCATAAAGATGCTCTACATGTGTCTCCGAAAGTATTCGTGGTGTTGGCATAGATCAAGATTAGGATTTGTCACTCCGAGTGTCGGAGAGGTATCTCTGGGCCCTCTCGGTAACACACATCACAATAAGCCTTGCAAGCAAAAGACTAATGAGTTAGTCACAAGATAATGTGTTACGGAACGAGTAAAGAGACTTGCCGGTAATGAGATTGAACTAGGTATAGAGATACCGACGATCGAATCTCGGGCAAGTAACATACCGTTGACAAAAGGAACAACGTATGTTGTTATGCGGTTCTGACCGATAAAAGATCTTCGTAGAATATGTAGGAGCCAATATGAACATCCAGGTTCCGCTATTGGTTATTGACCGGAGATGAGTCTCGGTCATGTCTACATAGTTCTCGAACCCGTAGGGTCCGCACGCTTAACGTTTGATGACGATCGGTATTATGAGTTTATGATTTTTGATGTACCGAAGGTAGTTCGGAGTCCCGGATGAGATCACGGACATGACGAGGAGTCTCGGAATGTCCGAGACATAAAGATTGATATATTGGACGACTATATTCGGACACCGGAAGTGTTCCGGAAAAGTTTCGGATTTAACGGGATTGCCGGAGGGGGTTACAGGAACCCCCTACGAGGGGGGATGGTCCATAGTGGGCCTTAAGGGAAAGAGAGAGGCATCCCATAGGGGCTGGCCGGCACCCCACCTAGGGTTCCTAGTTGGACTAGGATTGGGGGGCGCCACCTCTTCCTCTTTTCCTTTCCCTCTCTTCCTTCTTTGGTGGTTCCTACTAGGAATAGGATTGCAATCCTATTCCTAGTAGGATTGCACCCCTAGCCGCACCAAACAAGGGCCGGCCGGCCTCCCCCCTTGCTCCTTTATATACGGGGGCAGGGGGGCACCCAAAGACACACAAGTTGAATTGTTCCAGCCGTGTGCGATGCCCCCCTCCACAGAAACACACCTCGGTCATACCGTCGCGGTGCTTAGGCGAAGCCCTGCGCCGGTGAATACATCATATCCGTCACCACGCCGTCGTGCTGACGAAGCTCTCCCATGAAGCTCAACTGGATCAAGAACTCGTGGGACGTCATCAAGCTGAACGTGTGCTGAACGCGGAGGTGCCGTATGTTCGGTACTTGATCGGTTGAATCGCGAAGAAGTTCGACTACATCAACCGCGTCACTTGACGCTTCCGCTCCCGGTCTACGAGGGTACGTAGACACACTCTTCCCTCTCGTTGCTATGCATCTGGTAGATAGATCTTGCGTGATCGTAGGAAAATTTTAAAATACTACGTTCCCCAACAGTGGCATCATGAGCCAGGTCTATGCGTAGATGATATGCACGAGTAGAACACAATGAGTTGTGGGCGATACTAGTCATACTGCTTACCAGCATGTCATACTTTGCTTCGGCGGTATTGTGAGATGAAGCGGCCCGGACCGACATTACGCGTACGCTTACGCGAGACTGGTTTCACCGTTACGAGCACTCGTTGCTTAAAGGTGACTGGCGGGTGTCTGTCTCTCTCACTTTAGCTGAATCAAGTGTGGCTACGCCCGGTCCTTGTGAAGGTTAAAACAGCACATACTTGACGAAACATCGTTGTGGTTTTGTATGCGTAGGTAAGAACGGTTCTTGCTAAGCCCGTAGCAGCCACGTAAAACTTGCAACAACAAAGTAGAGGACGTCTAACTTGTTTTTGCAGGGCATGTTGTGATGTGATATGGTCAAGACATGATGAGTTATACGGTTTTGTATGAGATGATCATGTTTTGTAATGTTATCGGCAACTGGCAGGAGCCATATGGTTGTCGCTTTATTGTATGAAATGCAATCGCCATGTAATTGCTTTACTTTATCACAAAGCGGTAGCGATAGTCGTAGAAGCAATAGTTGGCGAGACGACAACGATGCTACGATGGAGATCAAGGTGTCACGCCGGTGACGAAGGTGATCATGAAGGTGCTTTGGAGATGGAGATCAAAAGCACAAGATGATGATGGCCATATCATGTCACATATTTTGATTGCATGTGATGTTTATCTTATTATGCTTCTTATTTTGCTTAGAACGACGGTAGCATTATAAGATGATCCCTTACTAAATTTCAAGGTATAAGTGTTCTCCCTGAGTATGCATTGTTGCAAAAGTTCGTCGTGCCGAGACACCACGTGATGATCGGGTGTGATAAGCTCTACGTTCAAATACAACGGGTGTAAGCCAGTTTTGCACACGCAGAATACTCGGGTTAAACTTGACGAGCCTAGCATATGCAGATATGGCCTCGGAACACTGGAGACCGAAAGGTCGAGCGTGAATCATATAGTAGATATGATCAACATAAGATGTTCACCATTGAAACTACTCCATCTCACGTGATGATCGGACATGGTTTAGTTGATTTGGATCACGTGATCATTTAGATGACCAGAGGGATATCTATCTAAGTGGGAGTTCTTTCGATTAATATGATTAAATTGAACTTTAATTTATCATGAACTTAGTCCTGATAGTTTTTGCATATCTATGTTGTTGTAGATCAATGGCCCGTGCTACCGTTCCTTTGAATTTTAATGCATTCCTAGAGAAAGCTAAGTTGAAAGATGATGGTAGCAATTACACGGACTGGGTCCGTAACCTGAGGATTATCCTCATTGCTGCACAGAAGAATTATGTCCTTGAAGCACCGCTAGGTGACAAGCCCCCTCCTGCTAATGTAGACGCTTTGAACGTCTGGCAGTCGCGGTCTGATGACTACACGATAGTTCAGTGTGCCATGCTTTACGGCTTAGAACCGGGACTTCAACGACGTTTTGAACGTCATGGACCATATGAGATGTTCCAGGAGTTGAAGTTAATATTTCAAGCAAATGCCCGGATTGAGAAATATGAGATTTTCAATAAGTTCTACAGCTGCAAGATGGAGGAGAATAGTTCTATCAGTGAACACTTGCTCAGAATGTCTGGGTACTACAATCATATGACTCAACTTGGTTGCAAAGTTGACGAGGATAGTGTTATTGATAGAGTTCTTCAATCACTGCCACCAAGCTATAAAGGCTTTGTGATGAACTATAATATGCAAGGGATGCAAAAGACAATTCCCGAGCTCTTCGCTATGCTCAAAGCTGCGGAGGTAGAAAACAAGAAGGAGCATCAAGTGTTGATGGTTAACAAGACCACTAGTTTCAAGAAAAAGGGCAAGGGAAAGAAGGGGAACTTCAAGAAGAATAGCAAGACAGTTGCTACTCCTACGAAGAAACCCAAGTCTGGAGCCAAGCCTGAAACTGAGTGCTTCTACTGCAAGGGGACTGGACACTGGAAGCGGAACTGCCCCAAGTATTTGGCGGATAAGAAGGATGGCAAGGTGAACAAAGGTATATGTGATATACATGTTATTGATGTGTACCTTACTAATGCTCGTAGTAGTACGTGGGTATTTGATACCGGTTCGGTTACTAATATTTGTAACTCGAAACAGGGACTACAGATTAAACGAAGATTGGCTAAGGATGAGGTGACGATGCGCGTGGGAAACGGTTCCAAAGTCGATGTGATCGCCGTCGGCACGCTACCTCTACATCTACCTTCGGGATTAGTTTTAGACCTAAATAATTGTTATTTGGTGCCAGCGTTGAGCATGAACATTATATCTGGATCTTGTTTGTTGCGAGACGGTTATTCATTTAAATCAGAGAATAATGGTTGTTCTATTTTTATGAATAATATCTTTTATGGTCATGCACCCTCAAAGAGTGGTCTATTCTTATTGGATCTCGATTGTAGTGATACACATATTCATAATATTGAAACCAAAAGATGCAAGGTTAATAATGATAGTGCAACTTATTTGTGGCACTGCCGTTTAGGTCATATTGGTGTAAAACGCATGAAGAAACTCCATAGTGATGGACTTTTGTAATCACTTGATTATGAATCACTTGGTGCTTGCGAACCATGCCTCATGGGCAAGATGACAAAAACTCCGTTCTCCGGAACTATGGAGCGAGCAACAGATTTGTTGGAAATCATACATACTGATGTATGTGGGCCAATGAGTGTTGAAGCTCGCGGCGGGTATCGTTATTTTCTGACCTTCACTGATGATTTGAGCAGATATGGGTATATCTACTTAATGAAGCACAAGTCTGAAACATTTGAAAAGTTCAAAGAATTTCAGAGTGAAGTAGAGAATCATCGTAACAAGAAAATAAAGTTTCTACGATCTGATCGTGGAGGAGAATATTTGAGTTACGAGTTTGGTCTTCATTTGAAACAATGTGGAATAGTTTCACAACTCACGCCACCCGGAACACCACAGCGTAATGGTGTGTCTGAATGTCGTAACCGTACTTTATTAGATATGGTACGATCTATGATGTCTCTTACCGATTTACCACTATCGTTTTGGGGTTATGCTTTAGAGACAGCTGCATTCACGTTAAATAGGGCACCATCTAAATCCGTTGATACGACACCTTATGAACTATGGTTTGGCAAGAAACCAAAGTTGTCGTTTCTTAAAGTTTGGGGCTGCGATGCTTATGTGAAAAAGCTTCAACCTGATAAGCTCGAACCCAAGTCGGAGAAATGTGTCTTCATAGGATACCCAAAAGAGACTGTTGGGTACACCTTCTATCACAGATCCGAAGGCAAGATATTCGTTGCTAAGAATGGATCCTTTCTAGAGAAGGAATTTCTCTCGAAAGAAGTGAGTGGGAGGAAAGTAGAACTTGATGAGGTAATTGTACCTTCTCCCGGATTGGAAAGTAGTACATCACAGAAAATTGTTCCAGTGATTCCTACACCAATCAGTGAGGAAGTTAATGATGATGATCATGAAACTTCGGATCAAGTTTCTGCTGAACGTCGTAGATCAACCAGAGTACGTTCCGCACCAGAGTGGTACGGCAACCCAGTTCTGGAAATCATGTTACTAGACCATGATGAACCTACGAACTATGAGGAAGCGATGATGAGCCCAGATTCCGCAAAATGGCTTGAAGCCATGAAATCTGAGATGGGATCCATGTATGAGAACAAAGTGTGGACTTTGGTTGACTTGCCCGATGATCGGCAGGCCATCGAAAATAAATGGATCTTCAAGAGGAAGACCGACGCAGACGGTAATGTTACTGTTTACAAAGCTCGACTTGTTGCGAAAGTTTTTCGACAAGTTCAAGGAGTTGACTACGATGAGACTTTCTCACCTGTAGCGATGCTTAAGTCTGTCCGAATCATGTTAGCAATTGCCGCATTTTATGATTATGAAATCTGGCAAATGGATGTCAAAACTGCATTCCTGAATGGATATCTCAAAGAAGAGTTGTATATGATACAACCAGAAGGTTTTGTCGATCCAAAAGGTGCTAACAAAGTATGCAAACTCCAACGATCCATCTATGGACTGGTGCAAGCATCTCGGAGTTGGAATATACGCTTTGATGAGGTGATCAAAGCATATGGTTTTATACAGACTTTTGGAGAAGCCTGTATTTACAAGAAAGTGAGTGGGAGCTCTGTAGCATTTCTAATATTATATGTGGATGACATATTGTTGATTGGAAATGATATATAATTTCTGGATGCCATAAAAGGATACTTGAATAAGAGTTTTTCAATAAAAGACCTCGGTGAAGCTGCTTATATATTAGGCATCAAGATCTATAGAGATAGATCAAGACGCTTAATTGGACTTTCACAAAGCACATACCTTGATAAGATTTTGAAGAAGTTCAAAATGGATCAGTCAAAGAAAGGGTTCTTGCCTGTATTACAAGGTATGAAATTGAGTAAGACTCAATGCCCGACCACTGCAGAAAATAGAGAGAAAATGAAAGTCATTCCCTATGCCTCAGCCATAGGATCTATCATGTATGCAATGCTGTGTACCAGACCTGATGTGTGCCTTGCTATAAATCTAGCAGGGAGGTACCAAAGTAATCCAGGAGTGGATCACTGGACAGCGGTCAAGAACATCCTAAAGTATCTGAAAAGGACAAAGGATATGTTTCTCATGTATGGAGGTGACAAAGAGCTCGTCGTAAACGGTTACGTCGATTCTAGCTTTGACACTGATCCGGATGACTCTAAGTCACAAACCGGATATGTATTTTTATTGAACGGTGGAGCTGTTAGTTGGTGCAGGTCCAAGCAGAGCATCGTGGCGGGATCTACGTGTGAAGCAGAATACATAGCTGCTTCGGAAGCAGCAAATGAAGGAGTCTGGATGAAGGAGTTCATATCCGATCTAGGTGTAATACCTAGTGCATCGGGACCAATGAAAATCTTTTGTGACAACACTGGAGCAATAGCCTTGGCGAAGGAATCCAGGTTTCACAAGAGAACAAAGCACATCAAAAGACGCTTCAATTCCATCCGCGATCTAGTCAAGGAGGGAGACATAGAGATTTGCAAAATACATATGGATCTGAATGTTGCAGACCCGTTGACTAAGCCTCTTCCACGGGCAAAACATGATCAGCACCAGGACTCCATGGGTGTAAGGATCATCACTTTGTAATCTAGATTATTGACTCTAGTTCAAGTGGGAGACTGAAGGAAATAAGCCCTAGAGGCAATAATAAAGATGTTATTTGTATTTCCTTATATCATGATAAATGTCTTTTATTCATGCTAGAATTGTATTAACCGGAAACTTAGTACATGTGTGGATACATAGACAAAACAGTATGTCCCTAGTATGCCTCTACTAGACTAGCTCATTGATCAAAGATGGTTATGTTTCCTAGCCATAGACATGAGTTGTCATTTGATCAACGGGATCACATCATTAGGAGAATGATGTAATGGACAAGACCCATCCGTTAGCATAGCACTATGATCGTTTAGTTTTACTGCTATTGCTTTCTTCATGACTTATACATGTTCCTATGACTATGAGATTATGCAACTCCCGAATACCGTAGGAACACCTTGTGTGCTATCAAACGTCACAACGTAACTGGGTGATCATAAAGATGCTCTACAGGTGTCTCCGAAAGTATTCATGGTGTTGGCATAGATCAAGATTAGGATTTGTCACTCCGAGTGTCGGAGAGGTATCTCTGGGCCCTCTCGGTAACACACATCACAATAAGCCTTGCAAGCAAAAGACTAATGAGTTAGTCACAAGATAATGTGTTACGGAACGAGTAAAGAGACTTGCCGGTAACGAGATTGAACTAGGTATAGAGATACAGACGATCGAATCTCGGGCAAGTAACATACCGTTGACAAAAGGAACAACGTATGCTGTTATGCGGTTCTGACCGATAAAAGATCTTCGTAGAATATGTAGGAGCCAATATGAACATCCAGGTTCCGCTATTGGTTATTGACCGGAGATGAGTCTCGGTCATGTCTACATAGTTCTCGAACCCGTAGGGTCCGCACGCTTAACGTTTGATGACGATCAGTATTATGAGTTTATGAGTTTTGATGTACCGAAGGTAGTTCGGATTCCTGGATGAGATCACGGACATGACGAGGAGTCTCGGAATGTCCGAGACATAAAGATTGATATATTGGACGACTATATTCGGACACCGGAAGTGTTCCGGAAAAGTTTCGGATTTAACGGATTGCCGGAGGGGGTTACCGGTACCCCCTACGAGGGGGGATGGTCCATAGTGGGCCTTAAGGGAAAGAGAGAGGCAGCCCATAGGGGCTGGCCGGCGCCCCACCTAGGGTTCCTAGTTGGACTAGGATTGGGGGGCGCCACCTCTTCCTCTTTTCCTTTCCCTCTCTTCCTTCTTTGGTGGTTCCTACTAGGAATAGGATTGCAATCCTATTCCTAGTAGGATTGCACCCCTAGCCACACCAAACAAGGGTCGGCCGGCCTCCCCCTTGCTCCTTTATATACGGGGGCAGGGGGGCACCCAAAGACACACAAGTTGAATTGTTCCAGCCGTGTGCGGTGCCCCTCTCCACAGAAACACACCTCGGTCATACCGTCGCGGTGCTTAGGCGAAGCCCTGCGCCGGTGAATACATCATATCCGTCACCACGCCGTCGTGCTGACGAAACTCTCCCGTGAAGCTCAACTGGATCAAGAGCTCGTGGGACGTCATCAAGCTGAACGTGTGCTGAACGCGGAGGTGCCGTACGTTCGGTACTTGATCGGTTGAATCGCGAAGAAGTTCGACTACATCAACCGCGTCACTTGACGCTTCCGCTCCCGGTCTACGAGGGTACGTAGACACACTCTTCCCTCTCGTTGCTATGTATCTGGTAGATAGATCTTGCGTGATCGTAGGAAAATTTTAAAATACTACATTCCCCAAGAATGGTACGATGTAATGATATCCATCTGGCTAAGCGCCCGAAATGCGGTTGTGCCCCAATCACGTAAGTGTCACGTGATCGGGATATTATCACATCTTGGGCCTGACAAGTTGGTATCAGAGCCTCGACCGACCATAGGAGCCCCTTGATTCATCGTAGCATGGCCGTTGTCGAGTCTAGCAGAAATATTTTTCGGAGTCTAGTTATATCAGAGAGTAGGAATTCTTTTTACTCCCCTGCCCCTTCGTCGCTCTGGTGAGGAATCTTGACATAGGTGTTTCGAATTACTCCTCTCCCCCTTCAATTTTTTTAGGATCACGCGGTTAGCTTTTCGTTTGTTGCTTTGTCAGTTCTTTCATCTGGTGCATCTCTCGCCAAGTCGATCTGACCCTCCTCGTCTTTTGGTTCAATCCTCGATTCTTCCAACCGATGTTGTTTTCCCGTCCGATGTGGTCTTTCTTTTTCCCACCCGCCCACCCTTTTCTTCTAGGAGCCGGAGTCCTTAATCGAGTATCCATCCTATTCGTGTGAATCCTTTGCATGCTTTCCTCAGTTATTTCAACTGGTGATTTCTCTTCTAGTTCGTCATTCTTCACTTCTTTTCTTTTCCGGTGGATTCAACTCAAGTATTCGATGTGGTTCATATTCTTTCATCGGCTCAAGTGTATTCCCCTGTCTCTCTCTCGCCTCTCGCCATTTAATCATTCCGGAGTTCCGAAGATATCTCACGAGATTCGTGTTGCCTTCAATTAATTCGAGGTTGTCACCTCATTCAAGCCTTTAATTGTTCCGGTGCATTATCTCCTTTTAAATCCTTCCAACGGTGTTTTTTCTCTTTGGTGGGCTCATAACCCACAGGTTTATTCCCAGGATCTTACCTGACTCTTCTTATATTTCTCGGAGTATTTATAAATTCTTTTCGAAGTGTGATGTAAGTATGGATTCCATCAGTCATATGCCTTCTTCAAAATCGCTTCCAATTCTTTTCATCATTGGTTCTACCTTTCTTCTTTTCATTCTTCCGGAGTATTTCATCAATTCTTTTCTTTGTGTTCCTCCGAAGGCTATCATTCAGAAGATTTCTTCGTTCTCAGTTTTCAATTTCGTCCTCCAAATATTCTTCACTGATGCCTGTTCGTTCGTCTCACATTCGTCCGGTGCTTCGTTCAAGCATTCTTTAATCAGTTCGCGATCTCTTCATTCTCTTCATTCAAATTTCCTCAAGTGCTTTATTCTTCCCGGCGATTCATTCTCTTGTTTTGACTCAATTTCAATTCCTTACGGTGTTTTGTTCGCTTTCATCAGTCGATTTTAATTCTTCCCGGTGGTTCGTTCTTTTTCTTCACGTGGTTTCAATTCTCTTACGGTGGTTCGCTCAAGAGTTCTTTTCCGGTGTTTTCATATCAATTTATTCGTTCTTTCCAATTCTATCGGTGTTTCATGAAGATTTTCACAAGTTTGCGATATATCCCTCTTTAATCATTTCAACGAGAATAAATAGTATGCGAATCCATTGATTCTCATCAATTCAATTGGTGGAGGATAAGCATAACATAATTCTTATTTCTTTTTCATCAAGTTGATTTAACTCCTTCATTCAGAATTATTCTTGATGAATAAATTCTAGTCCCAAGTGCTTTAATATTTGGGCCATTTGCATTTCAGCCCCTAACTCGAACCACCCACTCACATTTACCCCTAATAAAATCATGTGCTCAAATTTGCCCCTCTTCCGTTAAGTGTGATTATAGAAATGCCCTTCCGTACATTTTCCGTCCAGTCAAAGGCCTTTGACCATTAGATTTTTCTATACGCGCACTTAACGGTCAAAGGCCGTTGACCGGACGGAAAATGTACGGAAGGGCATTTCTGTAAGCGCACTTAACGGAAGAGGGGCAAATTTGAGCACACTATTTTTTAGGGGTAAATCTGAGAGTGGGCGCAAATTAGGGGCATAAATGTAAATGTCCCTTAATATTTTCTTTCCGGAGTTCAAAGTTTCCTCGGCTATCGCGTCGGAACCCTTGTCTAAAAAATCGCAAGGCTTTATTCTTATTCTTGAATCCTTCACTTCTATATCATCATCCTTTTCGATACCGGAGTTCTTCATGGTGGTTCTTCATCACTTAATCATTCTTCATATGTTCATCATATTTCGTGTGGAGCAGCTCAAGCATTATTCTTTTGTGCCTCGAAGTGCAATTAATTCTCCCTATTCTTTCAATGGAGTTTTTGCATTTCTTCCCTCATCTCATCTCTTCTATCTTTGGTAGTGGCGGAAATTCACCTCAAGTTCCGGGATGATTTCCATAAGTCCACAACAAGCTTATTCTTTTGATGTTGATCATCTCAACAACTCCGTTCATGTCTTTCTCTTATAAATTCTCGTTCATGTCACTTGTGCTCAAATTGTCACCGCCTTCTCCGTTCTTTTATCCCATCTTTTCAATTATTCCGGAGGCATTGTGTTGTTGCTCTCGTCGAGTATAGTTTCATCTTTTCAAGTTCTTGTTCCATTCCATAAATGTTCAACCGGTGTGCTATTTCTTTTAGTTTCAGCCGGAGTGCTGCCTGAATTCCTACGTGGAGATTCCTTTCTATCTCGGAGTGGTTTTGAGTTTATTCTTGTTCCTTCAGCTCTTGTTTCGTGTCCTTCAACCTTGTGGTTCTCGTCTTATGCCTTGTTGCTTATTTTACCGGAGCTTCTCAAATCTCGTTCTTCTCTGTTGTATCCTTTCTTTCCCGTTGACAACCCTCAAGGATCTTTGGTTTCACCTTCTTCCGTTTTCACTTCCGTCTCGTTCCTAAGATCTCGGGACGAGATCTCTTGTTAGTAGGGGAGTGTTGTGACACCCCGAGACCGGTGCGCCAGGTGTCAGTCAGTTATTCGTCGTCGTTGCCATGTCATCTGTTTGCGTGTTGCATATTGCCATGTCATCGTGTGCATTGCATCATCATGTTTTCAAAACATGCATTTGTTCGAGACCCCCTCGTCCTCTCTGTTGTCCGTTCTGAGTCCAGACACACTTGCACGCGCCCGCGGCGTCTCCGAATATTTATTTTATAAGTGGCCGGAAAATGTTCTCGCAATGGGATGAAACTTGGCGTGTGATCTTATTATAGTGTAGACAGAACGCCTGTCAAGTTTCGTCGCATTCGGAGATCGTTTGATAGCCCAACGGATATATATAGTGGCATTAGTCGCCGGTTAAAACGTCGGACGTTTTCGGTCTCCGAAAACCCCCGCGGGCCTCTCTCTCTTCTCTCCCCAGAGCCCAATGCCTGTTCACAGACCACCTGCAGCCCACCTAGTCTCCCCTCTGTCCGGAACCGTCCAATGGCGATCGAACGGCACCGAAACAGCCTCAAACCCCCCCTAAACCTAGCCCTATGCCTATATACAGACCCCCTCTTGCCATTTTGGGCATTCCTAGCCCATTCCCTAACCTCCAGCCACCTCTTTCCTCAATTTCCGTGCACAGCCGTAGCCCCTCCGCCACTTGTCGCCTCCCCGTTGGCCAGCCGCCGCTGCTCCACCTCCCTCCGACCAATCAGCCGCAGCCAACTCACCACCAGGCCACCTCTCCACCAATCCTAGGAGGCCACGTCGCCCCCTCAACCCCCTCCTCTGCGCCGGCCCGCAGGGTCCCGATCGAGCCCGCCCGGGCCCGAGACAGCCGCCGCCGCGGCCTGCGCGCGCCCGCGCCGCCCGGCTCCCGCCGCCCTGCGCCTGTGCTCCGCCGCCTCCTCGCTCCGGTGCGCCGCCCCCGCCATCTCCGCGTCTCCAGCCTCGCCGCCCGACTGCGTGCGCCGCCGTCGCCGCCACGTTGGCATCGTCGACTGCGCCAGAAGCCCGTCATCTTGTGCCCCGTAGCCGCGACCGGATCGAGCTCCGCTCCTCGCCGCCGGCGGGATCTGGCCGCCGGCCTCTCTACTCAGGTCCGGCCGGATCCCGCAACCCCGTCACCGGATCTACCTCCTCCGGCCTCTCCGTCGCCGCCTGCCGTCCTCCTCGCTGTCGGGGTGCCTCGACGTCGCCTCCCGGCCCCGTCGCCGGCGACAGCCGCCGCACCCGCCTCGCCGGAGCCCCGGAGCACCGCAGCCACGCCGGACGTGTCCGCCGGGACACAGACGTGTCCAGACCCCCCCTCCCCGTGCCACTGACTAGTGGGCCCACGCTCACGCACCGACGGACGTGTCCGTCCGGACCGGACAATGTCCGCTGACCGTAGGCAGTTTTACACTAAGTCACTGGCCCTTTTGTTAAAATGTTGCATACTTTGCAGTGCTGTATCTTTTTGTGTGTATATCCAAATTGAGTGAATGATATGTCAAAATGATCGTGGTGATATGCTCTTCATTTTGTTCCATTGTGGCATGCTTGTTTGAGTTCATCTAGATGCCCTAATCATCGTTGCAAGAGTGCTATAAGTTTAAAACTGCTGTTAACTATAATTTTGTTGCATACTTGCGATGCTTGTCACTTTGTGCATGTTTATCCAAATGGAGCATATGATATGTCAAAATGTTCATTGTGAAGTGCTCTACATGTTGGTTGTTGTAGCATTCATGTTAGGTGCCATATTGCCATGTTAATCTCTGTTGCAAAAGTGCATGTGGCTGTTTAGTGCTGAAACTTGTTGTGAGATGCTGGTTTGCCTCGCTCATTGCTATTGGTGTGTTTGTCTTCATGCCACATGTCTATATGTTTTAGAATCACGATCATATGGGATTTTCTGTGGTGCAATCCTCTTTCCATGATATGCCTTGAGGTAACTTAAACAAGCTTGTAAACATGCCATGCCAATGTTGCTGTTTTATACTTAGTGAAAAAAACTGCCAAGTCTGGAATCTGTTAAACATGATGCTATGTTTGCTTGATGCCCCACTCAAATCCATGCATGTTTTAGTATGTCGAATGATCATGTCTTGTTGTCCATGTTATCCTCTATCCATCCATGCCCTTGTTTGCATATATGACCTAATGTAGCTTATTTATTTCTTGCTCTCAGGTTGCTATAAATTTACCTATCAGCATTGTTATCAGCATGATCAATTTGGTTAAGCTTGTTGTTATTGATCCATACCTCCTATGGAGTTGTTCCAATGGAGTTGTTTGATCTATGTGATGTCTATTTCATGTCCATGATCTATATATACTTAGTAGAGTTGATATGCTAGTTGTTTTGTGCCTCCGAAGGTAGCATGGTGATGATGTTTTTGCCTTCCCAGATTTTGGCTAAGTCTGGATAAATTCATTGCAACTTGCCATGCTTAGTTAAGTGTGTTCCAGCAAGCTTTTGGATGTGTTCTAAGTTCATGCTTGTTAAGTATCATGTCTATTTCACATCCATGCTTCTTGTTATCATGTTTGAGTGTTGTAGCATATATTTACCTGGCTTCAAAGCTGTTATGTTGCTGTTTTGGATAGCTTGTTGTTATATCTTATTTCATGTGTATGTGTTGAACCGTTGCTCCGTTTTGAGTGTGACCTATATGAAACTTGTGTGATTTTGTATGTAGAAGCATAATATCATGTTGTTTACTTGTTTGGAGTGTGTTTGCTTGATGTTTGGGTGCATCTTGCACCGTTGACATGCTTGTCTTGTTTTGCTCATATCTTCTAGGCCGTAGCTCCGAATTAAACAAACTTTATATGAAACTTGACTAGAATTTCGTGTAGATCATCATGGTGCATGTTAACCTGCTATTTAACAACTTTAACTTAAGGTTTGTTCAGATATGGACCAAATTAGAAATGTGCATATGAGGACATACCAGAATTGTTGTTTGATGGTTCCGGCCTCATTTAAACTTGTTGGCTTTTGTTTTTCTTGTGTGCATCATCCCTTGCCATGTTTTGCATCATATAGACTTGTCTTACTTCATACTTGTTTGAGCATCTTGTCGTGTTCTTGTGTTGTGTGTTTACTTTGTTGTGTGCTTCTTCTCGCTAGTTCTTTTCCGTTGCGATCGTGAGGATTCGTTCGACCACGCGTGGTTCGTCTTCGAGGCTTTTTCGTCGTCTTCTTCATGGATTCGTTCTTCTTCCTTGCGGGATCTCACGCAAGATGACCATCACCTTGGATACCTTTACTATCATTGCCATGCTTAGTTGTCTCGATGCTATCGTTACATGTCGCGCAACCCATCATTTTTGTCAGCCCTCTCCTTGTTGCCATGAAACCTCTAACCTTTGACACCTTCCCAGCAAACCATTGTCTGGCTATGTTACCCGCTTGCTCAACCCCACTTATAGCGTTGTTAGCTGCAGGTGAAGATGAAGATTGTTCCATGTTGGAACTTGATTCTTTGGGAATATCACAATATCTATTATTATTATTAACACACCTATATACTTGGCAATGGGTGGAAGGCTTGGCCTTTTGCTCGGTGATTTGTTCCACTCATGCCACCTTAGGAGCCGATAAACCGGCGTTATGTTCCTTGATTTTGCGTTCCTTACACGGTTGGGTATATGGGGACCCCTAGATAGTTCGTCTTTGAATAAAACTCCTCCAGCAAGGCCCAACATTGGTTTTAATTTGCTCATAATAAAAACTTTAATTATTTAATTGCATAGGGAGTTAGCGCTACCCGAGGATTCTTTCTACATAGCAGGGGGGCCAGTGCTGATGGTGTTGGTGCCAAATGGGGGTTCTGTGGGGCCACCTGGGGGAAACCCGAGGTTTGGTTTTACTCGTAGAATCGCCCATCCGGTCGTGGCCTAAGACGAGATACGCGCGGCTACTATCAAGGTGTCGACACGTCGGGAGGTCTTGTTGGACTTGTTTTACCATTGTCGAAATGTCTTGTGCACCGAGAATTCCGAGTCTGATCGGGCCTTCCCTAAGATAAGGGGTAATATTATTATTATCTCTGTTGATCGTGAGAGCTTGTGATGGGCTAAGTTGGTACACCCCTGCAGGGTTATGATCTTTTGAAAGCCATGCCCGCGGTTATGTGGTAGATTGGAATTTGTTAATGTCCGGTTATAGAAAACTTGACAGAGGATCCGAAGTAAAACACACAACTGTGTGAGTAACCATGACTGTCTCTTTCCACTTTGAGAAGAGAACACGGTGGGGTTATGTTTGACTCGTAGGTACTTCAGGATCTTTAGCGATCATTACTAGTTTGCAACCGTTTGTGTAGATGCTCATCTTATTCTTGTACTCGTTAGTTAGCCACCATACTTTTGATTAGTCGCTGCTGCAACCTCACCACCTTACCTCTTCCTACCCAATTAAGCTTTGCTAGTCTTGTTACCCATGGTTATGGGATTGCTGAGTCCTCGTGGCTCATAGATACTACAACAACAGGTGAAGGTGCAGGTTTCTGATATCTTGACGTGAGAGCGTTGTTCTTTTGTTAGAGTTCTTGCTTCTTCTTCTTCGTTAGTCTTGGGCTAGGTTCCTGGTCGGCAGCCTGGGATAGCAGATGGATGTCGTTGTGCTTTTCATGTTTGCATCCGTAGTCGGATGTCTTGTATTGATGATGTTGTATTCATGTGACTTGTATGTATTGTTTTATCCCCCATGTATGTATGTAATGGTACGATGTAATGATATCCATCTGGCTAAGCACCCGAATTGCGGTTGTGCCCCAATCACGTAAGTGTCACGTGATCGGGATAGAATCGCATCTTGGGCCTGACACGGGCGTAGTCACACTCGATTCAACTAAAGTTGGAGAAACTGACACCCGCCAGCCACCTATGTGCAAAGCACGTTGGTATAACCAGTCTCATGAACACAGTCATGTAATGTTGGTTTGGGCCGCTTCATCCAACAATACCGCCGAATCAAAGTATGACATGCTGGTAAGCAGTATGACTATTATCGCCCACAACTCTTTGTGTTCTACTCGTGCATATCATCTACGCATAGACCTGCTCATGATGCCACTGTTGGGGAACATAGTATTTCAAAAATTTCCTATGATCACGCAAGATCTATCTAGGAGAAGCATAGCAACGAGCGGGGAGAGTGTGTCCACGTACCCTCGTAGACCGAAAGCGGAAGCGTTTAGTAACATGGTTGATGTACTCGAACGTGTTCACGATCCAACCGATCCAAGTACCGAACGTACGGCACCTCCGTGTTCAGCACACGTTCAGCCCGATGATGTCCCTCGAGCTCTTGATCCAGTTGAGGATGAGGGAGAGTTTTGTCAGCACGACGGCGTGGTGACGGTGATGATGAAGTTACTAGTGCAGGGCTTCGCCTAAGCACTACAACGATATGACCGAGTTGTGTAACTGTGGAGGGGGGCACCGCACATGGCTAAATAATTGTCTGTTGTGCTTTGGGGTGCCCCTGGCTATGTATATAAAGGAGGGAGAGGAGGAGGCCGGCGGCCAGGTTGGGCGTGCCCTAGGGGGAGTCCAACCAGGATTCCCAATCCTAGTTGGAGTCCCCTTCCTTTCCAAGAGAGGGAGAGAGGGAAGGGGAGAAGGAAAGAGGGGGGCGTCGCCCCCTCCCTAGTCCAATTCATACTTGCCATGGGGGGCGCACTGCCTCCCTTGGTGGCCCTTCTCTCCTTTCCAGTAAATCCCATTAAGGCCCAATACTTCCCCGGACGAATTCCCGTAACTCTAGCGTACTCCGAAAAAATATTCGAATCACTCGGAACCTTTCCGATGACCAAATATAGCCTTCCAATATATGAATCTTTACCTCTCGGCCATTTCGAGACTCCTCGTCATGTCTGTGATCTCATCTGAGACTCCGAACAAAACTTTGGTCATCAAATCACATAACTCATAATACAAATCGTCATCGAACGTTAATCGTTAGTACCCTACAGGTTTGAGAACTATGTACACATGACCGAGACACATCTCCGGTCAATAACCAATAGCGAAACCTCGATGCTCATATTGGATCCTACATATTCTATGAAGATCTTTATCGGTCAAACCGCATAACAACATACATTGTTCCCTTTGTCACTGGTATGTTACTTTCCCGAGATTCGATCGTCGGTATCATCATACCTAGTTCAATCTCCTTACCGGCAAGTCTCTTTACTCGTTTTGTAATACATCATCTCCTGAATAACTCATTAGTCATTTGCTTGCAAGGCTTATTATGATGAGTATTACCGAGAGGGCCCATGGATACCTCTCCGACACTCAGAGTGACAAATCCTATTCTCGATCTATGCCAACACCAAAAACACCTTTGGAGACACCTATAGAGCATCTTTATAATCACCCAGTTACATTGTGATGTTTGATAGCACACAAGGTGTTCCTCCGGTATTCGGGAGTTGCATAATCTCATAGTCAGAGCAACATGTATAAGCATTGAAGAAAGCAATAGCAATAAAACTAAACGATCATAATGCTAGGCTAACGGATGAGTCTTGTCCATCACATAATTCTCCTAATGATGTGATCCCGTTCATCAAATGACAACACATGTCTATGGTTAGGAAACTTAACCATCATTGATTAACGAACTAGTCAAGTAGAGGCATACTAGGGACACTTTGTTTTGTCTATGTATTCACACATGTATCAAGTTTACGGTTAATACAATTGTAGCATGAATAATAAACATTTATCATGATATAAGGAAATATAAATAAAAACTTTATTATTGCCTCTAGGGCATATTTCCTTCAGTTGTGCAGCCACGGAATTGGGGAACCTCATGAGGCGTCTTGTCCCTCTTTGCACCTTCCCCGAGCTTAGGTTTGCCATGGCTGGTGTGTTGGGGAACGTAGCAAAAATCAAAAAAATTCTACGCTTCACCAAGATCAATCTATGGAGTCATCTAGCAACGAGGGAGAGGGGAGTGCATCTACATACCCTTGTAGATCGCGAGCGGAAGCGTTCAAGAGAACGTGGATGATGGAGTCGTACTCGTCGTGATCCAAATCACCGATGATCCTAGCGCCGAACGGACGGCACCTCCGCGTTCAACACACGTACGGAGCAGCGAAGTCTCCTCCTTCTTGATCCATCAAGGGGGGGGGAGAGGTTGATGGAGATCCAGCAGCACGACGGCGTGGTGGTGGATGCAGCGGTATTCCAGCAGGGCTTCGCCAAGCAGCGCTGGAGGAGGGAGAGGTGTCACGGGAGGGAGAGGGAGGCGCCAGGGCATTCGGTACGGCTGCCCTCCCTTCCCCCTACTATATATAGGGGGCCTATGGGGTGCGCCGGCCCTAGAGATGGGATCTCTAGGGGCGGCGGCCTAGGGGGGCTTGCCCCCCAAGTCATGTGGGGCGCCCCCCATCCCTAGGGTTCCCAACCCTAGGCGCAGGGGGAAGGCCCAAGGGGGGCACACCAGCCCACTATGGGCTGGTTCCCTTCCCCTTTCAGCCCATGGGGCCCTCCGGGATAGGTGGCCCCACCCGGTGGACCCCCGGGACCCTTCCGGTGGTCCCGTACAATACCGGTGACCCCCGAAACTCTCCCGTGGCCGAAACTGGACTTCCTATATATAATTATTTACCTCTGGACCATTCCGGAACTCCTCGTGACGTCCGGGATCTCATCCGGGACTCTGAACAACATTCGGGTTACCGCATGCAGATATCTCTACAACCCTAGCATCACCGAACCTTAAGTGTGTAGACCCTACGGGTTCGGGAGACACGTAGACATGACCGAGACGACTCTCCGGTCAAGAACCAATAGCGGGATCTGGATACCCATGTTGGTTCCTACATGCTCCTCAATGATCTCATCGGATGAACCACGATGTCAAGGATTCAATCAATCCCGTATACAATTCCCTTTGTCTATCGGTATAGTAGTTGCCTGAGATTCGATCGTCGATATACCGATACCTTGTTCAATCTCGTCATGGCAAGTCTCTTTACTCGTTCCGTAATACATCATCCCGTGACCAACACCTTAGTCACATTGAGCTCATTATGATGATGTCTTACCGAGTGGGCCCTGAGATACCTCTCCGTCACACGGAGTGACAAATCCCAGTCTTGGTTCGTGCCAATCCAACAGATACCTTCGGAGATACCCGTTGTGTACCTTTATAGCCACCCAGTTACGTTGTAACGTTTGGCACACCCAAAGTATTCCTACGGTATCCGGGAGTTGCACAACCTCATGGTCTAAGGAAAAGATACTTGACATTGGAAAAGCTTTAGCATTACGAACTACACGATCTTGTGCTAGGCTTAGGATTGGGTCTTGTCCATCACATCATTCTCCTAATGATGTGATCTCGTTATCAATGACATCCAATGTCCATGGTCAGGAAACTGTAACCATCTGTTGATCAACGAGCTAGTAACTAGAGGTTTACCAGGGACACGTTGTGGTCTATGTATTCACACATGCATCACTGTTTCCGGATAATACAATTCAAGCATGAATAACAGACAATTATCATGAACAAGGAAATATAATAATAACCATTTTATTATTGTCTCTAGGGCATATTTCCAACAGTCTCCCACTTGCACTAGAGTCAATAATCTAGTTACATTACGATGAATCGAACACCCATAGAGTTCTGGTGCTGATCATGTTTTGCTCGTGGAAGAGGTTTAGTCAAAGGATCTGCGACATTCAGATCGGTATGAAATTTACAAATATCTATGTCTCCATCTTGAATATAATTCTGGATGGAGTTGAAATGGCGCTTGATGTGCTTGGTCTTCTTGTGAAACCTGGGCTCCTTGGCAATGGCAATAGCTCCAGTGTTGTCACAGAAGAGAGTCATTGGGCCCAACGCGCTTGGAATAACTCCTAGGTCGGCGATGAACTCCTTCATCCAGACTCCTTCCTGCGCTGCTTCGCAAGCAGCTATGTACTCCGCTTCACATGTAGAATGGGCCATGACGCTTTGCTTGCAACTACACGAGCTGACTGCCCCACCATTCAAAATATACACGTATCCGGTTTGTAACCTGGAGTCATCCAGATCTGTGTCGAAGCTCTTCATCACCTCCATAAACGAGAAACATATCCTTAGTCCTTTTTAGGTACTTCAGGATGTTCTTGACCGCTGTCTAGTGTTCCATACCGGGATCACTTTGGTACCTCCCTACCAAACTTTTGGCATGGTTCACAGCAGGTCTGGTACACAACATGGCATACATAATAGAACCTATGGCTGAGGCATAGGGGATGACACTCATCTTTTCTCTATCTTCTGCCGTGGTCGGGGATTGAGCCATGCTCAATCTCATACCTTGCAATACAGGCAAGAACCCTTTCTTAGATGGATACATATTGAACTTCTTCAATATATTATCAAGCTATGTGCTTCGTGAAAGACCAATGAGGCGTCTGATCTATCTCTATAGATCTTGATGCCTAATATGTAAGCAGCTTCTCCAAGGTCCTTCATTGAAAAACTCTTATTCAAGTAGGCCTTTATGCTTTCCAAGAATTCTACATCATTTCCCATCAGCAATATGTCATCCACATATAATATAAGAAATGCTACAGAGCTTCCACTCACTTTCTTGTAAATACAGGCTTCTCCCCAAGTCTGTATAAACCCAAACGCTTTGATCACATCATTAAAGCGAATGTTCCAACTCTGAGATGCTTGCACCAGCACATAAATTGAGCGCTGGAGCTTGCATACCTTGTCAGCATTCTCAGGATCGACAAAACCTTCCGGTTGCATCATATACAGTTCTTCCATGAGGAAGCCATTAAGGAATGCCGTTTTGACGTCCATTTGACATATCTCATAATCCTAGAATGCGGCAATTGCTAACATGATTCGGATGGACTTCAGCATCGCTACGGGAGAGAAAGTCTCATTGTAGTCAATCCCTTGAACTTGTCGATAACCTTTAGCGACAAGTCGAGCCTTATAGATGGTCACATTACCATCCGTGTCAGTCATCTTCTTAAAGATCCATTTGTTTTCTATGGCGTACCGATCATCGGGCAAGTCCACCAAAGTCCATACTTTGTTTTCATACATGGATCCTATCTCGGATTTCATGGCTTCAAGCCATTTGTTCGAATCCGGGCCCGCCATCGCTTCTTCATAGTTCGAAGGTTCACCATTGTCTAACAACATGATTTCCATGACAGGGTTGCTGTACCACTCTGGTGCAGAACGTGTCCTTGTGGACCTACGAAGTTCAGTAGTAACTTGATCTGAAGCTTCATGATCATCATCATTAACTTCCTCCCTAGTCGGTGCAGGCACCACAGGAACATCTTCCTGCGCTGCGCTACTTTCCGGTAGGGAAGGGGTGACTATCACCTTATCAAGTTCCACTTTCCTCCCACTCACTTCTTTCGAGAGAAACTCTTTCTCCAGAAAGGATCCATTCTTGGCAACGAAGACCTTGCCTTCGGATATGAGGTAGAAGGTATACCCAATAGTTTCCTTAGGGTATCCTATGAAGACGCATTTTTTCGATTTGGGTTTGAGCTTTTCAGGTTGAAGTTTCTTGACATAAGCATCGCAACCCCAAACTTTCAGAAACGATAGCTTAAGTTTCTTGCCAAACCAAAGTTCATATGGTGTCGTCTCAATGGATTTAGACGGAGCCCTATTTAAAGTGAATGCGGCAGTCTCTAAAGCATAACCCCAAAATTATAGCGGTAAGTCGGTAAGAGACATCATAGATCGCACCATGTCCAACAGAGTACGATTACGACATTCGGACACACCATTACGCTGAGGTGTTCCAGGCGGTGTCAACTGTGAAACAATTCCACAGTTCCTTAGGTGCGTGCCAAATTCGTGACTTAAATATTCACCTCCACGATCCGATCGTAAGAACTTATTTTTCTGTCACGTTGATTATCAACCTCATTCTGAAATTCTTTGAACTTTTCAAAGGTCTCAGACTTGTGTTTCATCAAGTAGACATACCCATATCTACTTAAGTCATCTGTGAGGGTGAGAACATAACGATAGCCTCCGCGAGCTTCAACACTCATTGGACCGCACACATCAGTATGTATGATTTCCAATAAGTTGGTTGCTCGCTCCATTTTTCCGGAGAACAGAGTCTTGGTCATCTTGCCCAAGAGGCAAGGTTCGCATGTGTCAAATGATTCATAATCAAGAGACTCCAAAAGTCCATCTGCATGAAGCTTCTTCATATGTTTGACACCAATATGACCAAGACGGCAATGCCACAAGTATGTGGGACTATCATTATCAACCTTACATCTCTTGGCATTCACCATATGAATATGTGTAACATCACGTTCGAGATTCATTAAGAATAAACCATTGACCAATGGGGCATGACCATAAAACATATCTCTCATATAAATAGAACAACCATTATTCTCGGATTTAAATGAGTAGCCATCTCACATTAAACGAGATCCAGATACAATGTTCATGCTCAAGGCTGGTACTAAATAACAATTATTAAGGTTTAAAACTAATCCCGAGGGTAGATGTAGAGGTAGCGTGCCAACGGGGATCACATCGACCTTGGAACCATTCCCGACGCGCATCGTCACCTCGTCCTTCGCCAGTCTCCGTTTCTTCCGCAGCTACTGCTTTGAGTTACAAATGTGAGCAACTGCACTGGTATCAAATACCCAGGAGCTACTACGAGCGCTGGTAAGGTACACATCAATAACATGTATATCACATATACCTTTGACGTTGTCGGCCTTCTTATCTGCTAAGTATTTGGGGCAGTTCCGCATCCAGTGACCCGTTCCCTTGCAATAAAAGCACTCAGTCTCACGCTTGGGTCCATTCTTTGGCTTCTTCCCGGCAACTGGCTTACCGGGCGCGGCAACTCCTTTGCCGTCCTTCTTGAAGTTCTTCTTACCCTTGCCTTTCTGGAACTTAGTGGTTTTATTCACCATCAACACTTGATGCTCTTTCTTGATCTCCACCTCCGCTGATTTCAGCATTGAATACACCTCGGGAATGGACTTCTCCATCCCTTGCATATTGAAGTTTATCACGAAGCTCTTGTAGCTAGGTGGGAGCGACTGAAGGATTCTGTCAACGACCGCTTCGTCTGGGAGATTCATTCCCAACTGATACAAGCGATTGTGCAACCCAGACAATTTGAGTATGTGCTCACTGACAGAACTATTCTCCTCCATTTTACAACTGTAGAATGCATCGGAGACATCATATCTCTCGACTCGGGCATGAGCTTGGAAAACCATTTTCAGCTGTTGGAACATCTCATATGCTCTGTGGTGCTCAAAATGCATTTGGAGCCCCGATTCTAAGCTGTAGAGCATGCCGCACTGAACCAGGGAGTAATCATCACAACGCGACTGCCAAGCATTCATAACACCTTGGTTTGCCGGGGCGGGAGCGTCACCTAGCGGTGCTTCAAGGACATATGTTTTCTTGGCAGCTATGAGGATGATCCTCAGGTTACGGACCCAATCCGTATAGTTGCTACCATCGTCTTTCAGCTTGGATTTCTCTAGGAACGCGTTGAAGTTGAGGCTAACATGAGCGTGGGCCATTGGATCTACAAGACATATTGTAAAGATTTTAGACTAAGTTCATGACAATTAAGTTCATCTAAACAAATTTCATGAACTCCCACTCAGATAGACATCTCTCTAGTCATCTAAGTGTTACATGATCTGAATCGACTAGGCCATGTCCGATCATCACGTGAGACGGACTAGTCATCAACGGTGAACATCTTCATGTTGATCGTATCTTCTATACGACTCATGTTCGACCTTTCGGTCTTCCGTGTTCCGTGGCCATGTCTGTACATTCTAGGCTCGTCAAGTGAACCCTAAGTGCATTGCGTGTGTAAATCTGGCTTACACCCGTTGTATGCGAACGTTAGAGCCTATCACACCCGATCATCACATGGTGCTTCGGAACAACGAACCTTAGCAATGGTGCACAGTTAGGGGGAACACAATTCTTGAAATTTTAGTGAGGGATCATCTTATTCACTACCGTAGTTCTAAGCAAATAAGATGTAAAAACATGATAAACATCACATGCAATCAAATAGTGACATAATATGGCCAATATCATTTTGCTCCTTTGATCTTCATCTTCGGGGCTCCATGATCATCATCGTCACCGGCATGACACGATGATCTCCATCATCCTGATCTCCATCATCGTGTCTTCATGAAGTCGTCTTGCCAAACATTACTTCTACTACTATGGCTAACATTTAGCAATAAAGTAAAGTAATTACATGGCGTTATTCAGTGACACGCAGGTCATACAATAAATAAGAGAACTCATATGGCTCCTGTCGGTTGTCATACTCATCGACATGCAAGTCATGATTCCTATTACAATAACATGATCAATGTCATACATCACATATATCATTCATCACATCTTTTGGCCATATCACATCACACATCAAATGCTGCAAGAACAAGTTAGACGTCCTCTAATTGTTGTTGCAAGTTTTTACGTGGCTACTATAGGTTTCTAGCAAGAACGTTTCTTACCAACGCCAAAACCACAACGTGATATACCAATTTCTATTTACCCTTCATAAGGACCCTTTTCATCGAATCTGATCCGACTAAAGGGGGAGAGACTGTCACCCGCTAGCCACCTTATGCAACTAGTGCATGTCAGTCGGTGGAACCTGTCTCACGTAAGCGTACGTGTAAGGTCGGTCTGGGCCGCTTCATCCCACGATGCCGCCGAATCAAGATAAGACTAGTAGCGGCAATAGAATTGAACAAATCTACGCCCACAATTGCTTTGTGTTCTACTCGTGCAAGAGACTACGCATAGACCTAGCTCAGATGCCACTGTTGGGGATCGTAGCAGAAATCAAAAAAAATCTACACTTCACCAAGATCAATCTATGGAGTCATCTAGCAACGAGGGAGAGGGGAGTGCATCTACATACCCTTGTAGATCGCGAGCGGAAGCGTTCAAGAGAATGTGGATGGAGTCGTACTCGTCATGATCCAAATCACCGATGATCCTAGCGCCGAACGGACGGCACCACCGCGTTCAACACACGTACAGAGCAGCGATGTCTCCTCCTTCTTGATCCAGCAAGGGTGGAGCAGAGGTTAATGGAGATCCCGCAGCACGACGGCGTGGTGGTGGATGCAGCGGTATTCCAGCAGGGATTCGCCAAGCAGCGCTGTAGGAGGGAGAGGGAGGCGCCAGGGCATGGCGTGCGGCTGCCCTCCCTCCCCCCACTATATATAGGGGGCCTAGGGGGTGCGCCGGCCCTAGCAATGGGATCTCTAGGGGGACGGCGGCCTAGGGGGGGGCTTGCCCCCCAAGTCATGTGGGGCGCCCCCCACCCCTAGGGTTCCCAACCCTAGGCGCAGGGGGAAGGCCCAAGGGGGGCGCACCAGCCCACTATGGGCTGGTTCCCTTCCCCTTTCAGCCCATGGGGCCCTCTCGGATAGGTGGCCCCACCTGGTAGACCCCCGGGACCCTTCCGGTGGTCCCGGTACAATATCGGTGACCCCCGAAACTCTCCCAGTGGCCGAAACTGGACTTCCTATATATAATTCTTTACCTCCGGACCATTCCGGAACTCCTCATGACGTCCGGGATCTCATCCGGGACTCTGAACAACATTCGGGTTACCGCATGCAGATATCTCTACAACCCTAGCGTCACTGAACCTTAAGTGTGTAGACCCAACGGGTTCGGGAGACACGTAGACATGACCGAGATGACTCTCCGGTCAATAACCAACATCGGGATTTGGATACCCATGTTGGTTCCTACATTCTCCTCGATGATCTCATCGGATGAACCATTATGTCAAGGATTCAAACAATCCCGTATACAATTCCCTTTGTCTATCGGTATAGTACTTGCCCGAGATTCGAGCTTCGGTATACCGATACCTTGTTCAACCTCGTCATGGCAAGTCTCTTTACTCGTTCCGTAATACATCATCCCATAACCAACACCTTAGTCACATTGAGCTCATTATGATGATGTCTTACAGAGTGGGCCCAGAGATACCTCTCCGTCATACGGAGTGACAAATCCCAGTCTCGGTTCGTGCCAACCCATCAGATACCTTCGGATATACCCGTTGTGTACCTTTACATCCACCCAGTTACGTTGTGACGTTTGGCACACCCAAAGTATTCCTACGGTATCCGGGAGTTGCACAACCTCTTGGTCTAAGGAAAAGATACTTGACATTGGAAAAGCTTTAGCATTACGAACTACACGATCTTGTGCTAGGCTTAGGATTGGGTCTTGTCCATCACATCATTCTCCTAATGATGTGATCCCGTTACCAATGACATCCAATGTCCATGGTCAGGAAACCGTAACCATCAGTTGATCAACGAGCTAGTTACTAGAGGTTTACCAGGGACACGTTGTGGCCTATGTATTCACACATGTATCACTGTTTCCGGATAATACAATTCAAGCATGAATAACAGACAATTATCATGAACAAGGAAATATAATAATAACCATTTTATTATTGCCTCTAGGGCATATTTCCAACATGGTGCACTTCATCGCGATATCCGGAGGCACGGACTTAAAGAGAGTGTGCATGCCCACGAGCTCGTTTGAGTGTGTCTTGCGAGGATCAAAGACGTCGAGGCCCTGGGGCACCCAGGCTTCGGCGAGGTGTAGTTGTGGCCTAGCCCAAACGTACAACTATCCCTCTTTCTGGGACGAGGGTGGAAAAACGAATAAAAAGAGGGGGAATTCAGACCTTTGAGAACTAAAAGCACGAAACCTCAAATTTCATTCCACGAAAAGCAAACCTGATACAGAAAGCGAGCAAAGGAACAGCCGCGTCCGGCACCTAAACTAGTCTTCGTCTTCTCGCCAGCGTGGAGCAAAGTGTTGCCACTTAGACGTGGGAGGGAGCCCCCGTGAGGCCCGAGGGCGGCAGTTAGGAGACACCGGGGCATGTACAGCCCCACTCATTATTACGTGAGTGTCACGAGGGAAGACCTTCACATGCACGGGGCCTTGCTTAAAGGGTAGAACTTTTGGAGGTGCTAGATGTTCCAGGCATTCTGGATGGGGATCTCGTCCTGCGTCTCCAGGTGCGCGGCGCCAGGCCTGGAGACACGGGCAATCCTGAACGATCCCTCCCACATGGGAGAGAGCTTATGCAGCCCTTCCCTGGAGAACACCCGTCTCAGGATGAGATCACCCACCTCGAGCGTCCTGGAGCAGATGTTGCGGCAGTGGTACCGCCGCAACGCCTGCTTGTACCTCGCTGCTCGGAGCGAGGATTGGCGATGGCGCTCCTTGATACATATCCAACGTATCTATAATATTTATTGTTACATGCTGTTATATTATCATTCTTGGATGTTTTATAATCATATTATAGTCATTTATATCATTTTTTGGTACTAACCTATTGATATAGTGCCAAGTGCAAGTTGTAGTTTTCTGCATGTTTTTTACATCGCGGGGAATCAATATCAAACGGAGTCCAAACGCAGTGAATCTTTTTGGAGATTTGTTTTGGACCAGAAGAAACCCAATGGGCCAAGCCAGCACCTGGGGGTGCTCCGAGGGGATCACAACCCACCAGGGCACGCCAAGAGGCTCGGGCGCGCCCTAGTGGGTTGTGCCCACCTCGGGTGCCCCCCGGACTGCCTCTTTGCTCTATAAATACCCCAATATTTGAGAAACCCTAGGGGAGCTGACGAAGTTTTGATCTAGCCGCCGCCGAGTCCAAAACCACCAGATCCAATCTAGACAACATCACGGAGGGGTTCACCACTTCCATTGGTGCCTCTCCGATGATGCGTGAGTAGTTCCTTGTAGACCTTTGGGTCAGTAGTTAGATGGCTTCATCTCTCACTTTTGATTATCAATACAATGGTCTCTTGGAGATCCATATGATGTAACTCTTTTGCGGTGTGTTTGGGATCTGATGAACTTTGAGTTTATGAGCAGATCTATCTTTTTATATCCATGAAAGTTATTTGAGTCTTCTTTTGATCTCTTATATGCATGATTGCTTATAGCCTCGTATTTCTTCTCTGATATTGGGGTTTGTTTGGCCAACTTGATCTCTTTATCTTGCCATGGGAAGTAGTTCTTTGT
Source organism: Secale cereale (assembly GCA_902687465.1). Taxonomy (NCBI): domain Eukaryota; kingdom Viridiplantae; phylum Streptophyta; class Magnoliopsida; order Poales; family Poaceae; genus Secale; species Secale cereale. Next base: position 623,009,622 of record LR738709.1, on the reverse strand, counting down.
AGTAGGTTCGATCTTACGGTGCTTGATCCCAGTGATAGAAGGGGAACCGACACGTATGTATAGTTGCTACTAAGGATAAAACGGTGGGGGTCTATTTCTACATAAATAGATCTTGTCTACATCATGTCATCGTTCTTATTGCATTACTCCGTTTCTCCATGAAGTTAATACACTAGATGCATGCTTGATTGCGGTCGATGTGTGGAGTAATAGTAGTAGATGCAGGCAGGAGTCGGTCTACTAATCTTGGACGTGATGCCTATATAATGATCATTGCCTGCATATCTTCATGATTATTTGAAGTCCTATCAAATGCCCAACAATAATTGTTTTCCCACCATTTGCTATTTTCTCGAGAGAAGCCACTAGTGAAATCTACGGCCCCCGGGTCTCTTCTTCATATTATTTGCCTTTGCGGTCTATTTTTCCTTTGCTTTTATTTCAGATCTATTAAACCAAAAACCCAAAAATACCTTGCTGCAATTTATCTTATTTACCATCCAATCTATCAATATTTATATCTCTCTCACGTCTGTTACCCGAAAGGGATTGACAACCCCTTTTACACGTCGGGTTGCGAGTATTTGTTATTTGTGTGCAGGTGCTGTTTACGTTCTCCTACTGGTTTGATAACCTTGGTTTCATCACCGAGGGAAATACCTATTGCTGCTATACTGCATCATCCCTTCCTCTTTGGGGAAAAACCCGACGTAGCTTTAGCAGCCATCAAAAGGAACTTTCTGGTGCCGTTGCCGGGGAGTACCTTCAGCATATACCAGGTTCCTAATCACAAATCTCATCTCCTCGTAATTACATTGTTTTTTTTATTTGCCTCTCATTTGCATCTCCCCCGCTTCACAAATATTTGCCATTTTATTCGCCCTCTTTTTTCGTTTGCCGTTTTCTAGTCGGATCTGTCGCCACTGGTGTTCTTGTTTATAATTGCTCAAAAATGATGCAAGAGAACACTAAGTTGTGTGATTTTTCCAATACCAAAAACAATGATTTTATTGGCACTCCGATTGCTCCTCCCACCACTAGTGCGGAGACTTGTGATATTAATACTGCTTTGTTGAATCTTGTCATGAAAGATCAGTTTTTCGGCACTCCTAATGAGGATGCCGCGTCCCATCTTAATACCTTCGTGGAATTATGTGCTATGCAAAAGAAAAAAGATGTGGACAATGATATTGTGAAATTGAAATTGTTCCTGTTTTTTTTTGCGAGATCATGCAAAAATTTGGTTCTTCTTTGCCTCGCAGTAGTATCAATTCTTGGAACAAATGCAAAGACGCTTTTATTACCAAATACTTTCCGCCCGCAGAAATTATATCCCTTAGAACCCAGATCATGAATTACAAGCAAGTTGAACATGAGCATGTTGCACAATCTTGGGAAAGGATGAAAATGATGCTAAGGAATTGCCCAACTCATGGGTTAAATCTTTGGATGATCATACAAATTTTCTATGCGGGATTGAATTTTGTTTCTCGAAATGTTTTGGATTCCGCCGCTGGTCGCACTTTTATGGAAATTACTTTAGATGAAGCCACCAAATTGCTTGATAATATTATGGCGAATTATTCGCAATGGCATACCGAAAGGGCGCGACAAGCAAAAAGATTAATGCGGTTGAGATTTATTCTTTAAATCAAAAAGTTGATGCTCTTATGAAAATGGTTGCTAGTAAAAGTGCTCCGATTGATCCTAATGATATGCCTTTGTCTACCTTGATTGAGCAAACTAGTGATGCTATTGATGTGAACTTTATCTCTAGAAATAATTTTAATAACAATGCTTATAGAGGTAATTTTAATCCTAGGCCTATTCCTAGTAATTCCTCTAATAATTATGATAATTCCTATGGAAATCAATCTTACAATAATAATAGGACCACGTCTGATCTAGAGAATAATATTAAAGAATTTATCAATACTCAAAAGGTTTTCAATGCTTCCGTAGAAGAAAAATTGAATAAGATTGATGATATGTCTAGGAGTATTGATAGAATTTCTCATGATGTAGAGAATCTCAAGTTGAAAATTTGTGTGCCTAAAGTTGAAGAATCAATTAAAGCTCTTTATGTTTCTATGGATGAAAGTAAGAAAAGAACCGCCATGCTTAGAGCTAAACGAGAATTTTTAGAAAATGCGTTTTCTAGTGATTGCTTTCATACAAATGATGAAGACATTAAAATGATTGGTGTTTCTTCCATTGATTCTTTGTTTAGTAAAGTTCAACTTGATGATAAAGGGACTGAAGAAGAGTCAACTTTAGGTAGAAGGTGTCCCAATATTTTTGAGGGTGACAATCTTGTAGACAAAATTGATAAAAGTGGGTTTGGAGAGGTCAAGACTTTAGCTAGTGATGTGCCCACTATTTTGGATTCCAAAGACTTTAATTATGATAGTTGTTCCTTGATTGATTGTATTTCTTTGTTGCAATCCATTATTAATTCACCCCATGCTTATAAACAAAATAAAGCTTTTACTAAACATATTGTTGATGCTATGATGAAAGCTTTAGATGATAAGTTGGAATTAGAGATATCAATTCCTAGAAAATTTCATGATGAATGGGAACCTACTATCAAAATCAAAATTAAAAATTATGAGTGTTTTGCTTTGAGTGATTTGGGTAATAGTGTTTCCACGATTCCGAAATCTCTTTGTGATGATCTTGGTCTTACCAATATCGAAGTTGCTCTCTTAATTTGCATTTGGCGGATTCCACTATTAAAAGGCCTTTGGGAAGGATCAATGATGTTTTTATTCTCGTAAATAGGAACTATGTACCCATAGACTTTATTGTTCTTGACATCGATTGCAATCCGTCTTGTCCGGTTATACTTGGTAGACCGTTTTTGGGCACTATTGGCGCGGTGATTGACATGAAAGAAGGGAATATCAAATTCCAATTCCCCTTCAGAAAGGGCATAGAACACTTCCCTAGAACCAAGATCAAATTTCCTTATGAATCTATAATGAGGGCAACTTACGGAACATCCAACAAGGATGACAATACTTGAAATCTAGGTACTATGCCTAGATAAGGGCGTAAAACGATGGCGCTTGTTGGGAGGCAACCCAACTTGTACCTTTTGCTTTTTGATTTCCTTGTTGTTTTCAATAAAAAAACTTTAATATCTTTGTTGAGATGTGTTTTTGTGGTTTGAATAAAGGTTTGTGCCAAGCAAAGCCTTAGGAGCATGTTGGGTGTTAGTAGATTTCATCTTGCTGAAAAATAGAAACTTTTACGCTCACAAGAAACAATCTCATTTTTAACAGAAGAGTGCTTTTTGGTTGATTCTTTTTGCAGAATATTAATATACAAATTGCTCACGTGGCACTATTTGTTTCAAGATTTTTAGAGTTATAGAAGTATTCGAAACTTCCAGCTTACTACAGACTGTTCTGTTTTTGACAGATTCTGTTTTAATTGTGTTATGTGCTTGTTTTGATGATTCTATGGTTTTCTTTGATGAGTTTTTGCCATAGAAAAGTTGGAATACAGTATATATAATACAAATACAAAATATGGATGGGTTTACTACAGTAACTATAATAGTGATTTGTTTTCTTATACTAATGGATCTCACGAAAGTTTTGTTGGAGTTTTGTGTGATTGAAGTTTTCAAGTTTTGGGTTATCTTACGATGGATGAAGGAATAAGGAGTAAGAAAAAGCCTAAGCTTGGGGATGCCCCGACATTCCAAGCTATTATACAAAGAGAAGCAATCAACTAAGCTCGGGGATGCCCCCGAGTGGCATCCCCTCTTTCTTCTAACGACCATTGATATTTCACTTGAAACTATATTTTTATTCATCACATGATATGTGTTTTGCTTGGAGCGTCTTGTATGATATGAGTCTTTGCTTGTTTTGTTTTGCTTTTTAAGTCACCAATCCTTGCTATAAACATCTATTTGAGAGAGACAAAATTATGCCATGACTTGTTAGAATAGCCCTCTATGCTTCACTTAAATTTTTATGAGCTATGGATTTGCTCTAGTGCTTCACTTATATATTTTTTAGCACGGTGTGCTTTATTATTTTTGAAGAAATACTCTCTTGCTTCACTTAGATTTATTTGAGAGTTAGTAAACTTTTAAGAAGTTCTCTCTTGCTTTACTTAAATTATTTTGAGAGAAAGAAAATTATTATGCTCATGATCTTCACTTATATTTGTTCAAGCTTATCAAAAGCAACACATGAAAATTAATCCCAAAGTGATAGATATCCAAGAAGGATATATTAAAAACTTTCATGAAGATCATTGGACAAAATAAACTTGATTCCTTGTAATAGTTTTGAGACATGATGATATGATATGTGAGTCATGTTAATGAGTAATTATGCTTTAGTAAGAATATTCGTGCTAAGGTTTGTGATTCCCTATGCAAGCACAAAAGTTAATAATTATGCAATGAAATTATATCCTACTTGTGGTGCATTATTCGGTGTTATTTATGCTCGATGTTCGCTTACGAGATTATTCGTTTCATGGTTGGTCGTTTCCCAGTCTTTTGTTAGCTTTCATTTGCACTAAGTATGATCACTACTTGTGCATCCAAAATCCTTTATCCCGGTTTTGCCACATGAGTCCACCATACCTACCTATATCACTACAAAAAAATACACTTCCGTGATGATACGTGTTTGTCACAGTAGGTCACGTTTTCTGTCATGCATGTATATCCATGACGATTTTATGACAGAATCAAGATAGTCATACATGTGCTGTCGTAGAAGTGTTCAATGACATTACCAAAATTATCATCATGGAAGTGTCCACTTCCATGACGATAAATCGCGCGTCACAAAAGTGCTTTCGTCAAGGGTGACCGACACGTGGCATCCACCATAACGGAACACTGTTAAGCTATAGGGTCCGGTTTTGGATCCAATAACCCGTTAACAGCCCTGACCAATGGGGATTTTCCACGTGTAAAATTATCATTGGCTGGAGGGAACACGTGTCGGTTCGCCGTTGGAACAGATGTCATCCACTCATTGGACCCATAGCGCCTATGATACGTCGACACGTGCCACGGCCCAACAGAGGCCCATTCCTGTGAAAAGGCCGGCCCGTTTGACTTGGTCAAAAGGTGGCGGGCCGGCCCACGGCAAGCCTGTTAGCGGCATGTTCGCATATAGCCCATTTACAGCCCGCTAACCCAGGGCATGTTTACGGCCTATCCGAATTAGGCCCAGTAGCGTCATCTGGGGCGTCCAATATAATTCCAGCCCATTTTAACTTCCGGCCCACGTATGGCCCATGACGTCTTTCGGCCCATATCAGGTCCTTAGTAACCCTCGGCCCACGAACGGCCCGTGGTAAAACTAGCCTGTATTGAATAGTGTTTTACTTTATACCCATTAACGGCACATTATTCCGTCGGGCCGTTTGCAGCCCATGTTATCTTTCGGCCTACTCAGGGCCCATTTATTCTTGGGCTCATTTCCAGCATTCGTTTACTTTCGGCCCGTTACTGTCATTTTATGCTTGTGGGCCAAATTCAGCCCGTGGTTACAGTCAGCCCATTTGTGGCCCGTTAATACGTTGGGCCGTTTTCATAGCGTCATCAAATACGGCCAATTAACGATGGCCCGTTATGGTCGTCCCGTTATGGTCGGCTCATGAACGGACGATTTCAACTCTAGCCCATTTACGGCCATAATGTGGTCTATTATTGGCCTATGTTTGGCCAACCGATCATACGACCCGTAGAAGGCCCATTGTGTCTACGGCCCGTATAAGGCCCATTGTTTCTACGGCCCTTTGAAGTCCCATTGTTTCTACGTCCCGTAAGAGGCCCATGTTAACTACAGTAAATATGTAGCCCATGGTTAATGTGGCCTAGTTTTAAAAAATAGGCTGTTGCGGCCACTAGCAAACCGCGGAAAAAGAACTCCACTTACTACAAGAAAACAAATAAACAAGACAATAAGGAAATAAATAGGCAAGCAACTTACGCTAGGCTATCACGGCTATTACACATATTACATCCACTAGGCATCAAAGTTCGACACCAGTGCAAATATAGGGAACAAAGCAGCATATAAATGCCGCAGCAAAACAAGTCCGGAACTGAAACCACTTCAGAAGAGATCAATAAACAATATCATGGGTACCCATAATGTTGGCAAGATGCTTAGCAAGCTTATTAACTTTCTCTTGTTTGGCGCTTAAATCCTCCAGCACTTGCTGTTGCACCAGAAAGTATGCATCTGAATTCTGCAGGGAATTCCTCAGTCCTTCGGCTTCCTATCGCAAAACATCTGATCGATGTCTTTCAACTTGAAGTTGAGAAATCAAGAAGCCGAATTGATTCAGGCAGCGAGTTCGAAGAGCTTGCGCCGTCAGTAGTAGCCAGTAACTCAAACACTACATCAGGACAGGACTTTGGGGTTGTCTCAGTGTCTTCAATATAGTTTTTATCAGCTTTCTTGGAGACCAACAAGGATGTCTCACTATCTTGAACCTTATTTGCATTACTTCCTGTACCATTGCATAATGGGGTACTCTTCTCCAATATTTTATCTGCATTCTAAAAGAGAAACAAACAAACACAACACAGGTTTACAATGTAGTATATGAAACTCATTTTGGTAAACCAGTTCAGTAGTAAGGTGAACATGATAACAGCATGAAACAAACATATATCTATGTAGTATGGTCACTGTATGGTCTATATCATTCTAGTTTATGTTGCCAAATCAAGATAGATACAGTTCGAATCATATCTATTTAAGACAAAGCAGCATAGACAGAATATAAGTGTGGGAAACTACACAGCAATAACAACACTTGTAAGGTGCATGGCATGAGAATATAACTGTTTATTCAATTGAAACTGAAATCAACATAGAGCAAGTTACAACAGCAAACACGTTAAAGAAACAGGTTTAAAACATACCTGTTGCGCCATTGGAGTTTCAATTGCATCCTCCAAATTTGAAATTAGTTGGTATGAGTAAATACAATGATGCAAGAGCAAAGTAGTATGAACCATAGCTACGGAACCTGACCTGAGAACAATTCTTCTTCTTCTTTAAGCGTTGACTTGGGGTTCGGAGTGGTGGTCCTCGTGCTTTGGGCACTGCAGTTGCCTTACTAACTACTCGTGTTTGGGTGCTCTGTGGTGGAGACGGTGCTGTGTCAACGGGAACTAGGTTACTATCTGCTGGAGTTGGGGTTAGAAGGGGTGTAGCTGGTTCTCTGTCCAACTGGGCAGGGGTACAATCTGCGTGAGTCTGGGTTATGTGTGATGGGGCTGGTTCTTGGGCAAGTACAACCGTGGTTCTATCTCCATCGATAGGTAGCACGATCTTTTCTGAAGATCGTGTTTTTACTCCCATAGATACTGCCATCAGCCCCTCCAATTGAAATGGGTGATAAACAAGAAAAGTAATTGAATGTACATACATTGTAAGATAGATAGGTGCAATTGATAGTAGGGAAGAAAACAGGGCATGAAATAATTCACATTTATGTTATTTAACCAAATAGAATAGCAGGACATAATTTCACATATATGATGGCTAATTAAACATGATAGCATGACACAATTTCACAGGTGTGATGGCTAACTAAACAGGATAGAATGACATACTTCAAAATATGATGACTATGTAAACAGGATGACATGATATAACTATACGATGTGTCTATTAAAGTGGTTGGCATGCCATAAATCACAAACATGCCGTCGATGGAAACATGATGGCATGATATAATTCATGGATAGAATGACATAATTCAAAATATGATGACTATGTGAACAGGATGAGATGACATAACTATATTATGTCTTTAGAAAATGGGTTGGCATGCCATAAATTCAGATACATGCTGTCTATGTAAACATCATGGCATGATACAATTCAAATATATGATTTATATACTAACGAAGTGAGCAGAGGGCAATCGCATATATGATGTGTCAACTAAGGAGATGGCATTCAATATCGTATATATGATGTAAAAACTAAGCATTGCAATACAACATATGCATGATATGAGTAATATAACCCTGCCAAGTTTGAGCATACACCTCAGGGGGATAATAGGACTGGTCATCTGCCTCTGAATCCTCCTCTGAAGAGCTATCTGTAACCAGCAAGATATCTGCTTCACCAGGTACCATTGTCTGCTCTGAAGACCTGGTTTTCACTCCACATTTCTCCATCACCAATTCAAATGACTGATGCACAGGAAGAGCAGTTGAATATACAAACATTGTTGACAAAAGCAATGAGAAATACAAAAAAGGACAGCATGATATAATTCACATATATGACGCTTGGCTAAACAGCATGGCATTGCATAATTCACATATATAATGCCTTGCAACAAGATAGCATTGCATAATTCACATATATAATGTCTTGCAAAAAGATGGCATTGCATAATTCACATATATGGTAATTAGACACTAAACAGGTGGCATTCACACAAATCATGTCTAAACTAAGCAAATGACATAGCAATGCAAGATATCATACGCACGATATGATCAACCTAACCCTGCCAAGTTAGAGCATGCACCTCGAGGGGGAATAGGACTGGTCATCTGTCTCTGAATCCTCCTTTGAGGAGTTACCTTCCTCTTGATTACGATCCGAAATGGGTGGAGGGTGTCGGTGTACTAAAGTAGGGGTACCTTAGTATCCCGAACTTGTGCACGGGCAGTTGCAGCGTCCCGCGGCAAGGCCTGCCGAGCGACCACCGAAGCCCTTTATGATTCCTTTGGAGCCATTCAAGAACAAAGTATCCAAGGCAAGGAGACAAGGCGCCGGCAAGAGGAGCTTGCCGGGAAGGCCACTCAAGGCACAAAACCACTCAAGGCACGAGACCCTGGCAAGAGGAGCTTGCCGGGAAGGCCCTCCGAGGCATCTCAAGAAACTTGCCGCGACGCGCCACGCGTCCCGGCAAGGCCCGGTGAGCGGCAAGCTCCCGGAAGCGACAAGATAGTAGCCGCGGCAAGGTGCTTGCCGCGGCAAGCTTCCACTCAGTACCCGCGCTCCAGCGCATCCACCCACGTGTCGCCCTGGGACCTTTCCAGGCGCACGTGGCGGAAGGCTGTGCAGCCAGGGGTACACGGTGGCAACCAGCGATGACGAGACTACCGTCGTGGCGGACGGTGGCGCCCCTGACGGTCACTTTTTGCACTGTTTGGGCGACGGCGATGGGCATTTAATGCCCTTGTCCCCTGCCGTCAGGGTTAGGTATGGAACACTGTTCCAACTACCACGCTTTTTACATTTTAACCCCCAACTGCGCTGCCACCTGTCGGTGACCCCTTGAGCATATAAAAGGAGGCACATGCGCACGTAGAGGGGGGATGGATCATTCTCACGCTCGGTCTTGCTAGCGGTTAGAGTGTACTGTAGCTCTCTTCACTCCCGAGCAAGAAATCAATACAAACCAAAGCAGGAGTAGGGTTTTACGCATCCGTGCGGCCCGAACCTGGGTAAACTGCTCGTGTGCACGCCTCGATCCGCTCTTTGTGCTTCCTGCGCCCCCTGCCGTACCGAAAAGGGGCTCCGGTCCCATAGGTGTTCGTGGGCGATCAGTTTCCCCGACATCTTTGGCGCGCCAGGTAGGGGCTGCGTCGAGGTTGTGTGAACCTGATCCGGCCTGCACATGGGCTAGATCTTCAACTTCTTCATCAACATGCCGCCGAAGAAGAAAGCTTCGAAGGCAGCAGGTCCGTCCGCGTCGATCCCACCACCGCCGGAGCCAACGGCTGGTGGAGTAGACGCCGGCGGAAGAACGGACGTCGACGAGGCAACACACGGTGCTGCCAGGTCCAAGGGCAAGGCTGGCGTAGCCGGCTCCCACGACGACTGGGCGCACTCCAAGACCTCAGAGTCCGTGCACGCACCACGCCCATCTCAGGAGGCGCGGGACCGGCAGCGTCGTGGTACCCACGGTACCATACGCTTGCTGGACCAAGATCGAGCTGGTGGATCCCGGGACGCTCAAGGCCAGCATGCACACTAGCACGCCGGGACGAGCAAGGCACGGTCGCCCGGACGTGATACTGCTCCTTCTAACGTAGTTAGAAGTCCGAGCATATCCCGCTCCTCGCACCTCTCGCCACCGCTACCCGCCACTCCAGCAGAAGCTCTAGCACGAGCTCAACTGCTCCTAGACTTCCCTCCGGCGGCAGATAAGGCCGACGACTGGAGGGCCACCATTCAGAGCCTCATCGCCTTCGCCAACGGCGACACTCCGCGGCAACCGAGCACCTCACAGCCGCGGCATGTTAGCCAGGCGCGGGCTGATGGCGACAAGACCGGTGGGGGTGCAACCACCGTGCACTCTCCGCCCCGAAGGCCAAGATCGCCGATTCGCCGGATCAACATCGACGACGACTCCACCGCGTCATCGGATCCACGAGTTCGTCGCGATCAACGCCAAGTTCTTCAAGATCGACAACAAGAAGACGCTCGTACTCGCATCGAGCGTCAAAGAGAAGCGCGGCGTCAATCAGACCAGCGCGCTAGGCCCGCTGTCGACATGCATGCGCCAGGGGGACCAGGCGACTTGCCGTACGCGGTAGGTTGTCCTGCGTTCACTCGTGAGCTGCGGCAAGTCCAGTGGCCCAGCATGAAGAATTTCAAACCAGATGTGCCAGAGAAGTACGACGGCAAGACGCATCCGGCGGAGTTCCTCAGCATCTACACCATCGCGGTGCAAGCTGCTGGGGGGCGAGACGAGAAGATCCTCGCCAACTACTTCCCTCTGGTACTCAAACCCAACGTCAGGTCCTGGCTCATGCACTTGCCGGACAACTCCATTTCTTCTTGGGCCGACCTGTGCCATCAGTTTGTCGGCGCCTTCACGGGCGGCCACAAGCCTCATGGCCAGGAGAGTGACCTTCACCTGCTCGCCCAGAAGGAAGGAGAGCCCCTACGCAAGTATATCCAGAGGTTCAGCCGTGTCCAACACAACATCCCAGACGTCCACCCTGCCGCGGTTATCAACGCGTTCCACCAAAACGTGCGTAACCGCAGGATGAGGGAGGAGATGGCGATGTGCAAGATCAGGGACGTCAGTGATCTTTATGCCCTGGCCGACAAGTGTGCAAGCGCTGAGGAGGGGAGGAAACTCCCCGGAGAGGATACAGGCGCAGGGGGATCTGACAGTGAGGATGCCGCCCCGGCAAAGAAAAACCGGCGGCGGAACAACAGAAAGAAGAAAAACAAATAAGTGCTAGTCGTTGAGCAGTTCGGCAAGGAAGCTGGCGCCAAGAAAGCCCAAGTTGGCAGCTCCGGCAAAGAGACTGCCGCGTGCACCAACTGCCAGGCTGTGGCGGCCGCCGACAAGCAGGACGGCACCGACAAGCAGTATTGCAAGATCCACCGCACCAAGGGTCATGACCTCCAGAACTGCAAGAGGGTCGAGCAGCTCGTCGAGCAGCAGAAGGCTGAGTACGAGTGGCGCGACAAGGAGAAGACCCAAGGAGGTGGTGAGGGATCCGGCAAGAAGCGGCCATTCAACGGCCGGGGAGGACGCCGCGGCAAGGCCAAGAAGCGGCAAGGTGACAGACCTCCCCGCGGCCGCGACAAGGATGAAGACGATGAAGACGACGAAGACATGGAGGACGTTGAGAACAGTGAGCAGGAGTTCCAAAAATCCACAGAAGTTTTGTGCGTTGACGGTGGTGCTTCTCTGCATACTTCTCACCGCCAACTTAAACAGTGGGTGCGGGAAGTTAATGCAGCAGAACCACCTATCGAATCGCGCAAGCTTCTGAAGTGGTCCAGCACGCCTATCATCTTCGATATTGAGGACCACCCAGATCGCACAACTGTGGTCGGGTGCTTGCCGATGTTGGTTTTGCCAACTATCCGCAACCTCAAGGTCACCAAGATGTTAGTTGATGGCGGGGCCGGCTTGAACTTGATCTCCTCCACTGTGATCCAGAAGCTCCAGATCCCTGACAGCGAGCTCGAAGAGATCGGTACATTTCAAGGAATAAACCCGGGAAGGAGCAAGCCGAAGGGGAAGATCACGCTGCCAGTGACGTTTGGCGGGGAGCTAAACTTCAGGACTGAGAAAGTCACTTTTGACGTTGCCGATTTTCCATTGCCTTACAATGGAATACTTGGTCGTCCAGCAGTCGCCAAGTTCATGGCAGCCTCTCACTATGCCTACAACATGCTCAAGATGCCCGGCCCGATAAGCGTCATCTCTGTCCCTGGCGACAAGAAGGATGCCCTTATCTCTGCCGACAAGATCTACCGGGAAGCAGCAGCCGCAACAGATAGCAAGACACTTGCCGCTGAAGCTCCCGGGGGGAAGACGAAGACCAAGTCTGGCAACAGCTCTGGGGCCCACTCCGGCAAGCGCACCTCTTCGGAGTGCTGCGCTACCGTCGAGGACGCACCATCGAGCTCCACTGGCAAGTGTAAGAAGACGATGGCAGCTCCGCCAGAGACCAAGAAGGTGTCCGCCAAGGAGGACGGCACTGGTGGTACCTTCACCATCAGTGCCACGCTTGACCCTAAATAGGAAAGCGCGCTCGTTGCTTTCCTGCGGGCGAACGTCGACGTGTTTGCATGGCAACCGTCCGACATCCCCGGTGTTCCCAGGAAAGTGATTGAGCACAACCTTGCCGTCTGTCCTCACGCGTGGCCCGTCAAGCAAAAAGTCTGGAAACAAGCAGTGGAGCGCCAAGAGTTCATAGCAGAAGAAATCAAGAAACTGGAAGCAGCAAGCCTTGTCAGAGGAGTGCTCCATCCTACGTGGTTGGCCAATCCTGTTGTCGTGCGCAAGGCGAACGGGAAGTGGAGGCTTTGTATCGACTTCACCGACGTGAATAAAGCTTGTCCCAAAGATCCATTTCCCTTACCACGCATTGACCAGACTTTTGACTCCACAGCCGGATGTGATTTGCTTTCGTTTCTTGACGCATACTCAGGATATCATCAGATGTTCATGGCTGAAGAGGATGAAGAGAAGACCGCATTCATCACTCCATGTGGCACGTACTGTTTCATACGGATGCCTTTTGGTTTGAAGAATGCTGGTTCAACATTTGCAAGGGTGGTCCATACAGCTTTTGAGCCACAGATTCACAGGAATGTGGAAGCCTACATGGATGACATAGTAGTCAAAAGCAAGGACAGGTCGACCCTGGTACAAGATTTGGAAGAGACATTTGCGAATCTGCGCAAGATCCAACTCAAGCTCAACCCCGAGAAGTGCGTGTTTGGAGTTCCTTCCGGCAAGCTTCTCGGGTTCTTCGTGTCTCAGAGGGGATTTGAAGCCAATCCCGACAAGATCAAGGCCATTGAGCAGATAGAAGCACCAAAGCGCATCAAGGATGTGCGCAGGCTTGCCGGTTGCGTGGCTGCCCTCAGCAGGTTTATCTCTAAGTCAGCTGAACGCGCCCTGCCGTTTTTCAAAATTTTGAAAGAGGCAGGTCCAAGAAATGGACTCCGAAAGCGGAGGCTACGCTGCAAGACTTGAAGAGGTACCTGTCCTCTACTCCAATACTTGTCGCACCTAAACCACAAGAGAAGTTGCTGCTGTACCTAGCGGCAACCAATCAAGTGGTTAGTGCTGCGTTAGTAGCGGAAAGAGAGGCAGATGACGAGCCAGCAACCGCGGCAAGCACGTCCAGCGACAAGCAGGGGGCTTCCCCGACAAGCTCTGGTCCCGACAAGGATGGATCTGCGCAGGTGCAAGAGGAGGTACGAAAGAAGATGGTGCAGCGCCCAGTTTACTTTGTTAGCTCCCTCCTGCAGGGGGCTAGGTCAAGGTACTCTGGTGTGCAGAAGTTGCTTTTCGGCCTTCTCATGGCCTCGAGAAAGCTGCGCCATTACTTCCAAGCACATGAGATAACAGTTGTCACTCGCTTTCCGCTGAAGAGGATACTGCAGAATCCAGAAGCAACAGGCAGAATTGTTGAGTGGGCACTGGAACTGTCAAGCTTTGACCTCAAGTTTGAAAGCACTTCAACTATCCAGAGCAGAGCATTTGCAGAGTTCATAGCGGAGTAGACGCGAACACCAGATGAAGAGATTCCAGAAACGAGCATCCCCGTTAAGGAAGCAAGCAAAGAGTGGCTGATGTACTTTGATGGTGCCTTCTCGTTGCAAGGCGCTGGTGCTGGTGTGCTGCGATGACGAGACTACCGTCGTGGCGGATGGTGGCGCCCCTAACGGTCACTTTTTGCTCTGTTTGGGCGACGGCGATGGGCATTTAATGCCCTTGTCCCCTGCCGTCAGGGTTAGGTATGGAACAATGTTCCAACTACCACACTTTTTACATTTTTACCTCCAACTGCGCTGCCACCTGTCGGTGACCCCTTGAGCATATAAAAGGAGGCCCATGCACACGTAGAGGGGGGATGGATCATTCTCACGCTCGGTCTTGCTAGCAGTTAGAGTGTACTGTAGCTCTCTTCGCTCCCAAGCAAGAACTCAATACAAACCAAAACAAGAGTAGGGTTTTACGCATCCGTGCGGCCCGAACCTGGGTAAACTGCTCGTGTGCATGCCTCGATCTGCTCATTGTGCTTCCTCCGCCCCCTGCCGTACCGAAAAGGGGCTCCGGTCCCATAGGTGTTCGTGGGCGATCAGTTTCCCCGACAGAGGGGGCTGCCTTTGCGCCCACCATGGAGCGACGTCTGCATGAAATTTTATTGCCACGCAAGGCTCGTCTCTTTTGCTATACATGTTCAGTTCCATTGTGTACAATAACTGACATGCATAGGAATAAAACATAGTGATATTATGTAAGGAGTGCATGCACAAATCCAGACTGAAGGTAGCAAACTGTGGATAGACCCAAAACCAATGATAGCAGGCAGATAATAGCTTTATTTAAAAAATACAGATAATGGCTTCTTTAATGTTTGTTTGCACCCAACATGAAACTCATAGTAGACACCCGAGATTAACCAGATAGTAGACAGATAGTACTGATTGCTGGCCCAATATGTACCCCACAACCATTTAAAAACTCAAGTTTCAGCATAAGTTTGGACCTGAGTCGGAGTCTAATAGGTGAACACGACGATAATGTAGCATGTCATTATATTAAGCGATACATAACGTAAGCAGACACGGAAGAGTGCGGCCTCTCTTGCGGACCCGTGTAGTCCTCAAGGTCATCTGCTCAGTTGATGATGGTAATGCAGTTGTCGTGGCTACCGGCGGCGGGGAAGAAGATCTTGAGGTGGCGAAAGACAGTCTGGAGAGCGGATCCCTGCTGTGGTGAACCCTTCCGTCGTTGGAGCAGCTGAGCTGGGGTGGAACACAGCACCGTAGGAGCAGGACAAACCACACAAGGTTTTCTTTGACACATATCTGTAACAGAAATAATTGTGTAAGGGTTGTTTGAATTTGAGGATTCTAACAATGCATGGATAGGAAATAGACAGGAATAGGATAGGAATGCACGTGCAAAACAGAGAATTTAAAAACACAGGATTTCTGCCAATCTGGGTGTTTGGTTCACAAGAATTTGAAGATCACAGGATGCAAAGAAGCATGGTGAGATTAGGTCAAACCACAAGAAGTGTACAACCTCTTTGGCGAAGCCATGTCGATCTCAGCGTGATTGGGTTGGCCGGTGAGGATGCTCCGGCTGACTTGGCTGTCGGAGGAGGGGAAGAAGATCTTAGGCGTCTAGAGATGGAGCCCGAGGTACTGCTCCGCTGTGATGGAGGGTTTCATCGTTGGAGCAGCTCCGGTGAGTTGTACGACGCCAAGGCTGAAGCAGGACAAGAGAGACAACGTTAACCTGAGTGGAATTCTAATAGCATCTCCAATAGATGACGTAAAATACATAAACACAAAGTGCTAGATGTATACATCAGCCACTCATCTCTGAACTTAGCTGTCGAAACTGAATTTAACTGTCGAAATTGAACTTAACTGTCGAAACTGAATTTTGCTGTCGAAACTGAATTTAACTGTCGAAACTAAACTTAACTGTCGAAACTGAATTTTACTGTCGAAACTGAACTTAACTGTCGAAACTGAATTTTGCTGTTGAAACTAAATTTAACTGTCGAAACTGAACTTAACTGTCGAAACTGAATTTTGCTGTCGAAACTGAATTTTACTATCGAAACTAAACTTAACTGTCAAAACTGAATTTTGCTGTCGAAACTGAATTTTACTGTCGAAACTGAACGCACTAGAGGTGAGCCTACACGTTAGTTGACTGACCTTTTCATCTCTGGTCAGTCGATTTTGCAGCCATTGGATACGAAATCAAGGGCCTGGAGTTCATCTTCAACCTCCACCTCCGTGAGCCGCCAGCCACCACCGACCAAACAGCCGCCCGCCGCCGCATGCGGCCGGCGGTGCACCGCCCCGCCCGCCCAGAAAACACTCCCCACCGCTGGTC
>LR738709.1:622948704-622984838 GCA_902687465.1 Secale cereale | reverse complement strand
CCCCCCCCCCACCCACAAGACCAAACTAACTTCAGCTCAGAAGGACTGACAAATCTCCATTTTCTTGTTGTGATGCGCGAGTACAATGTTGTTCTAGGATTCTTTTCGGTGAGATCCATTTTTCTAAAAGTGTGCTCTACATCGACCATGTAGGTGCCTGTTTAAACTGTCAATTCATAGTACAATTTTCTTTATACTAATCACTTTTTTGTATATGTGCAAACAGGGGTGCTCAGCTTGATGCCACCATTAGAAAGGAGGTGCCGATAAGTTCAAGGCATTGCAACATATAAGGGCGAAATCATACAAGCTACGCTCGAAATTGGTTGATTTTGGTGGAACTGCACAAAAAGAACAGCTAGTCAGCTGGTTTATTTAGCACGAGGTGCCATGTCAATGTCCGAACTTATGGCAAACCCTGGCCATTCCACAATCGTAGGCATCTGATATTTTGGAATGGGAAAACCTTGTCAAATTTTGCTCATTGATTTTAGCAAGAAGACATGCGTTTGATATTTTCGAACGAGGTGCCCTTTGCTGTCAGCAGCGTCGATCCATTTTTTCTTTATTCTTTAGTTGTGAAGTAAATATTGGCTCTGACACGTGAATCGCTGAGATGCGTAATCATCGATTGTTTTGAATGTTCTCTATGAATTGCCAGGCATGTGTGTTTGATTGCAATGTACATGAACGCTAAAAAGCTGCTCAAACTCTTTGTACTCCTTCTGTTCCATTTTACTTCGCACATTGTGAAAGTGCATACTTTTTTCTATAAGATTGGTCAAAGTAGAGATACTTTGACTGTAGACAAAACTTGTATGCAGACTAGAAAGGACCGGAGAGTACATGTGAAACTGCAGCAAACAAGGTGATCACCCTGGGAGTACGTGTGAAACTTGTACGTATTGTTTTGCATGTTCATACAATGCCAGTGATACAAGAATTCGAACTAATCGAAATACATTCATTCATACACGGTCGGATTTCATATAAACATGCCAGATTTCATTACATTTCATACATTCTTCAACTAAAAAGGGGTGCGCTGGAGGTATAATTAATTAACCGAAGCTACCCACCAGTGTCCAGCTGAGCCGAACAGAAGCTTCAGTGACTTAACTGCAGGTGCAGTTGCGTAACTAACATGTGGCCCAGATGCCTGTTGGGCCCACAAGTCAGTCAGCCAACTGCACCAGTAGTTAAGTAGAAGCAGCGTCCTTCTCCAACATAGCTCTCCGACTCCACGTCGCCGGCAAGAAGCTAACCGGTCGTCAGTGGTCAACCCGCCTAGCTTGTCATAGCGATTAGGGCAGCGGTGGCCTTACTTGGACCTGAGCGGCGGCGACCTACCGTGTTCTACTCTTCCTCGTTTTCTATGTGGCGCGGCCTCGTTGGCAGTGGGGCCGGGCCTCGGCGGAGCCGGCGATGTCCTATGTCTAGTTGCCGGCGGGCGGCGCCTCGGCGGAGCGGGGGAAATCCTCCCCCACGTTGCCGGTAGGGTGGGGCCTCGGCGGAGCTGGCGGTGTCCTCTGCCTCATTGTTGGCACCGCGGGGCCTCGGCGGAGCAGGGCCTCGTCGACGCCAGCGGAGTGGGGACTCGTCGGAGCCGGCATTGTCCTCTGCCTCATCCTCGGTCTCGCCAAACAGCGCCTCGCCCGCTTCATCGCCCTCTTTGTAGGCGGCCGCAGCCTCCGACACCCGCATGCGGTACCGCCAGCGCTCGAGGCGGCCCTCGCGGGCGGAGCAGTATGAGTCAAGCAGCGCCTCCTGCTCCACCCGCTCCGCGGCGATCTGCTCCTCCGCCTGCAGGTGCTCCTGGAGGAGATGGTGGTTGTAGGCGGCGTCGGCCTGCGCCTCCCGGAACTGCTCCTCACGCTTCTGCCTCACCGTGTCTATATATTGGGCATGGGCCTCGCCGATGGTCATGGTGCAATGCACCGGCGAGGATGGCGCGGAGGAGGGGGTTAGCGCCGGATCGTCGACTACCATGTTCTCCATTAGGACGTCGTCGTCCTCCGGCTGCCTGTCGGCCAGCCAGTAAGCAGCAATGGCTACGATCTCCTTGTGGTCCGCCGCCCACCCGTCCCGAAGAGCGCTGGAGCGCGAGGAAGCCATGGTGGGCAGTACTGGTGTGGACAGGAGAATAGGAACGGATGCGGATGACTGCGGCTATGGCCGGCGCGGCAGTTTATATAGCAATGGTGGGCGGCGGAGGGACGAACGTGTGGTGCTGGAGTAGCCGCCTCGTCAACCGCGTATCATTAATGTGGGCGGCAGAAGGACGGACGGACAACAATTGTGTCATTTGAAGGCGGAGCAATCGCATGCACCGGGAAGCGGGGCGGGCGGCGCTGACCGTTTCGGGTGGAAAACGCGCGCGGGCGAGGGTGGCGGTCTGGGTGGGCCAGGGCAGTCAGACTCGTGCTTGGCAGTGGGTCGGTCCAGCAGCCAGACATGCTGGCTCGCCAGCTACCTCGCCGAGCTGAGCGACGACAGTCAGACGATGGACGTAGCTTCCGACTAGGAGCCGGCGCCACTGTCCAAGCCGGTTCATGACGTGTTCACCATAGAGCAGGTGCGGCCGCACTTCGACGCCCTAATGGCGGAAGAGCTACCAGCGCAGGAGGACCTGTGCTGCAACCTCCGTCTCCTCAACGAGCTCTGGTGAACAACAAGCGAATGGCAATGCCGTCGCGGACATGTGGCCCTATGATACTGGCTTCCCGAATGAGCAGCGGGCGTTGTATCCCTCGAGGCCCTCTCCGTCGTCCTTCGAGTTGTTGCGCTCGCCGTGGCGCCGCCGTCTCGTGTTCTCAACATGGTCAACGAACATGAGGATGAGGAGATGACTTTACTTGGAGAGGATGACAGTGGGGATCCACCAGGGCCATAGCCGCACATACGCAAGTGCCTTCTTATTAGTATATAAAACATTAATTTTTTTTGCTTCCTCCTGGTTTCCAGACATCACGCTCCCACACCATTGTCAACCTATGTAGTCAATAAACGAGATAATTGCACAAGAAGCGGCCGACAGCTGGGACCAAGCAGCTCGAGCAGTATTTGTGTTTTTGAGGTGTGAGCACTGCAGAGATTTTCTTGAGCGATGTTTAGCCCAGATATTAATTTTTCTTCTCTGAACCACAACGAAAACATCGCTACAGCTATTAACTGGGCAGGCTGTGTCCCATCTAGCCCAAGCCAGATATCCAGCCCAGATATTATTATTTTTCAAGCTGAAAATGGCTAGCCCAGCTATAAATTTTTTGAGGAATACCCATGCAAGGTCAAGTTGTTATTCTCCACCCCGTTGGGCTGCAAATCATTCCTAGGAGGGATGCATTAGGCTTAACAAGAAAATGACCTTTAAGAAATAATAAATGGGATGTAATTATAAAAACTGTGCAGTAACTATAAAAAATGCACCAAACGCGTAATTACTTTATAAAATATTATTTTTGGATATTGAAAATTTTAATTTCATTAATTGTTGCGAGCGCAATGTTTTGTTGGATTTTTACGTAATATAAATTTATATTGAAATTTTATTTAATCTGACTAGAAATTTCGGGATAGAAATATTTCGGATCCCATCAAAATGTGGGAAATTTTATTGAATTCTGTTTTGAACGGTTGGTTGAAATGGGTTGTACTTTTAACAAACTGTAAATGGGTTGTAGTAAATTCCATTGGAATTCAAAAATTGGCTGCACATTCTTACAAATCTCAAATGGGCTATAAGTTCTCTGCCACAAACTTGTGGCCTTACTAAGTTGACGCGTCCCCTAAAAAAAGAGAGTTGACCTGTATGCAAGGCTTTGTCAACTTATAGTCAACACACGGTTCTAGCAGTAGTGGCCGTTGGATGTCCATCCAACGGATGCCGTGCTTCTTCTTCAATCTCAGATATTCTAGCTTCACCCGCCCGAAAAATGATTCCTCCCCCTGACATTGTCGCCACCGGTCCTCCGGTAAAATAATTACCGGAAGACCGGTTGCTTTATTAAACCGGCGAGGAATAATATTCCTGCTGGCAGACAATTCCTTGATACAGAATTTCTAGTACACTGAATATTATACAAGGTTAAGCTAGGGATGGCCCAACGAATTTTATTACAAGCGCGCCAATATATTACATAGAGGCGGATATGGCACAAGGCAGGGTGGCATACTACTGACTCGTAATAAAAGGCGGTGGAATATGTCACAGTGAAGTGGGTGGTGTGACTCCAATATTTTACAGTTCATCGAGTGTCGGAGTGAGACCCGATGAATTTATTTGGTGGTAGGCGGAAGCGGTCATAAAACAGTGATCAACTCCAGGATCGCAAGAGACTGACTGGGACTCCTCTAAGCGTCAGACTCGCTATCGAACTCTTCATCCATGAGATCGCCTTCGTCCACATCTGGCCAAATCAACAAGCCAGGTGAGTACTTTGAATGTACTCGCAAGACAGTTCGGACTTAAGATATAACAAATGCCAACATGAATGCATATGAGTATTCCAGCAAAAATGCAACCGGGACAAAATATGATGCACTGAAAGTAAAGACTGGAAGTCGGGCGGTAATCCTCCTGAAATCCAAAAGATAAAAATAACGGGACCAAACGAGGGTCTGGGTGACGCCTCGTATGAAAATAATAAATGATAACAGGCCACAGTCGGACGACTGAGCGACACCACATAAAGGGCTTATAACAAAGTAAGTAACGAGAATGCCTCCGTCGGACGTCTGAGCGACATCACATACAGGGCTTATATCAAAAATAAATAACAAGAATACCACAGTCAGACGTCTGAGCGACATCACATAAAGGGATTATAAATAAAAAGAATGCCACAGTCGGACGTCTAAGCGACATCACATAAAGGGCTTATAACGTAAATAAATAACAAGAATGCCACAGTCGGACGTCTGAGCGACATCACATAAAAGGCTTATAAATAAAAAAGAATGCCACAGTCGGACGTCTGAGCGACATCACATAAAGGGCTTATAAATAAAAAAAGAATGCCACAGTCGGACGTCTGAGCGACATCACATAAAGGGCTTATAAATAAAAAGATATAATGATGAGATACTTCGGAAAGTAAAATCAATACAGGGATGGTGGTGAGTTCATTTACCAAATGAACCTGATGACAACGTTGTTTTGGCTACTCACAAGAATATACTAGAGACGGTCACCGGGTTGACATGAATATAGATCCTAGGCCACAAACATGGCTACTGAAGGAATTTTAACTCTACAGAGCTTGTACTAATAACTCATAGCCAACGGGTTCTACTAGCCACGTGGGCTAGCCCTGTCTACGGTGTTTTAGTAGAAACCCAACCAACCAGTACACACCCATTTAACATCCTGCCGCCCGGAATCACCCGCGACGACACTCACGGAAAACTTTAAGACGGGGAGGCTACAACCTCGAATAGCATGGGATAAAATTTATAAAAGCGCGCTCTAAGGGGTGCCCCCCTCTCGGTCCCAACCGGAAACACCCATGCCCCCTGACTGGATGACGGGCTTTAATCCAGGGCCATGGAACCCTCATCCCGGCCCCTCTACTTGGTGTGTACTCGGAAAGTGGTTTACAACCGACTAGACCGTAATCCCAATGGACGGGCTATGATAGTACTGAAAAGGAGACGAACGGAATCGCGACATGATCTCCGTTGATACTGAGTTGACCAACTACTGGCATGCTCCAACAATACCAGTATTCCACCCCATCATATCACCATATGATCGAGGTGGTTCAACATTCTCCTTCGGGACTCACCCGAAGCATCACTTGCATGAAATATGCCATACACATATGCTCATATAATCATGCTTATGAACGAGCTACTCGAGCAAACATGCAACACACTCATCATATCAAGAGTTCAAACGTGCTTGCCTAGTTCTGAAAAGTCGGAGCCTAACTCGGCGTGATTCGCGTCTCCGTCATGGCCTCCGGTATCTATGTGTTCAAACAAAAATATATACTAACATAAATACCGCGCGTGCAAATAAAGTTGCTCAAAATATTTCCACATAAATATGACAAAAAACTAGACAGAAAACCATGATGGACAGAAAAAGAATCAACTAAAAATCACTTTTAGTATAAAAGATATTAAGGTTTCTGTCTAGGGACCAATCTGTAATGAAACAGAAAAGATCCAGGGACCAGAACAGAAAAGGACAAAGCGAACCGGTACGTAGTACGTCACCCGCAGAGGGAAAACGCACTTTGTGTAAATACGCCAACAGAAAATGGTTCGAGGGGGAGATGTGAGAGACTGACAGAGGGACCCCACCTGTCAGGTTTGAAAAAGAAACAGGGCCGTGCTGGCGCCGGTGCTGCGGTGATCGCCGGCGTCGATCCACGGCGAGATAGGGGAGGGGAGTGGTACCTATGGCTCCACGGTGGTCTTCCGCGTCGAACGGTGGTGGAGTTGGGTGCCGGCGAGTCCCACGTCGATGGCGAGCTTATCTCCTGCGGACGGCGGCTCGGGTGTTCGTGGACCTCGTCGGGGAAGGTTTCTGGAGAGAAATTGGGCTGGGGGTTAGGACTAGGTGGATGCCAGAGTACTACGTTCAAGCTCACGGTGGCGGAGGAGCCCTCACCGGAGTGAACGGAGCTGGAGCCCGAGGCGGAGGTAGCTGGCCGGAGCCGGGGAAGAAAAGCCTCTCGTGGCTCTTCCAGAGGTTGGGCGTGGTCTAGGGACGTAGTGGAGGCTTGTGTGCTCGAGCACGAGCTCGGGGGTGCCTTTTATAGGCGGCTCGAGGTGGCTGCCGTGAATGGATATGTCCGGCAAGCCAATTACGGTGCTGCAGTGGTCGGACGGCGGGGTTAGGAGCTTGAGCATCTTCCAGGAGCTGTTGTGGTTCCATTCCCGCGCCTAACCTAGCAGGAGACGTAGAGTTACGACCTGTCACCGACGGAACGGCCGTGCGGCAGAAACGGCGCTCTGCGCGTGCCACACCACGGCAACGGCATGCCAGGCGTGCGCTGGCTGTGGAGAAGGACACACGGGGCACTGGGGTGGTCTGGGCGGCGCGAAACGGCGTGGAGCTGCGGCGTTGCGTCTGTCAGCCGCCACGGGCGGCGCTGTGGCCGTGGCAGTCGCCGGCGCGGTCGGGCCAGGGCGCCACCGACGCCCAGAAGCTGCCAAGCGACCATGCGGCGCGTGGATAAGAAGAAGCTGCAGTGCAGCGTCGAGCCAAGGGAGATACAGATGGAGTTTTGTCGCCGCGCCCGACGACTGTCGAAACTGACGAAACTGACGAAGTGTTAAACTGTCGATAGTTTCAGTTAACAGCTAACAGTTCAGTGTAGGCTAGGTGTTTGATGAAATGATTCTGGTATTTGTGCAATGTCTCTGGAGCTGATTTTTGGTGGAGTGGCCTCTTGATGTACCTAGAGGCTGCATGATTTTTCACAGAATTTTTGGATGAAGATAAATATGAATTTCACCAAATTTTGCAAATCTGGTCCAAACTTGCAGCAGGTGAAATTTGAAAAATTTGAACTGTGGACCAGTGAAACAAGATGGATCTAGGTTGTGGGTATTAAGGATTATCTAGGAGAGTTGGTTTGGAGTCAAATAGGTAGATGAAAAAGGTGGTTCCTTTGTAAATCACCAAGGTCCACTATAAAAGACAGAATTTGTTTTGAAGTGAAATAAATAGGAGAAAAATCCCAATAAGGTTTAAACTTGCTGGAATTGATGAAATGCTTGTCCCATGGTGTGAAGAGAGTCTTGGAGAGGATTGTTCCTGTTGGGATCATGGCAGGAGGAAGTTTGGAGGGGAGATAGGTCAAGGATAAACTTGAGAATTTTAAAACAAGAAGTGGTGAACTCAAACAACTCCATTTGAATCTCAACTTGTGCTTGAGCCAAACACAAGAGGAGAACTTCAAGGCTAAAAACCAAGCTTGAGAAGACACACAAACTTTGGCAAAAAGGGATTTTAGAAGGCCAAAAGAAAAGATCAAACAATCCCCTTTCAAAAAGGCCAAAAGTTTGCAAGAAAAACCAACTCAAAAATTTGGGGTGTTACAGACATCTGGGGCGCACCATTTCGGAAGCTGACCCGTGGGCCTACTAAGTTGACGCGTACCAAGGGCTTTGTCAACTTAGTCAATATAAACGATTCTAGCTGTATTGACCGTACGATGTCCATCCAACGGTCGTCGTGCTTCTTCAACCTCTGGTCTTCTTGCTCCAGCCACCCAAAGCAGCGCCGGTCGTGCCGCCTGCTCCTGCCTCCCATGGTCGGCTGTGCTGCCGCGCAGGCCTCGCCGCCACCTACTACTCCCACCGCTGGCCAGGCCATCCCTCTACTCACCTACACCCCCTCTTATTCCGCGGCGACGGCAACCTCATACCGCAGCCGAACCAGTGAACCCTCGTACTCCTCTCCGCACGGGCTTCCACTGTCGCGTCTTCCCCAGCTCCGCGTCGTCCCCTTCCTAGGCCTCGCCGTCGTCCACCGCCCTAGTGCTCTCGGCGCGGCGTGGTCAACGTGGTCAAGGAACGGCTTCCATCGGACGTGGACTGTACGTGGAGAGGCTGACAGCTGGGTCCATGACGGCAGCAAGGAAGTGCCTCCTTATTAAGCGGAAAATAATGATTCCTCCACCTGACAGCAGGGACCACCGGACGGGCCACCGTATTTTGCGAAAAAAAATGTTTCCCCCTGACTGTTGGGACCCATCGGACGGGCCACCGTATTACGCGAAAAAACATTCCCCCCGCTGTCATCTCGGACCCATCGGAAGTGCCTCCTTATTACGTACAAAAAAATGAATACTCCCCCTGCTGGTTGGGACCCACCTTGGTGGGAGGCTAACTTGTGGGCCTACTAAGTTGACGGGGACGGTGTGCTTTGTCAACTTAGTCAATATGAACGATTCTAGCTCCAGTGACCGTACGATGTCCATCCAACGGCCATAGTGCTTCTTCAACCTCTGTCTTGTTGCTCGAACCGCCAAAAGTAGCGCCGGTCGTGCTGCATGCTCCTGCCTTCCTTGGCCGGCTGTGCTGCCGGGGGGCCTCACCACCCCCTACTATTCCCACCGTTGTCCAGGCCATCCCTCTACTATCGGGGAAACTGGTCGCCCACGAACACCTATGGGACCGGAGCCCCTTTTACGGTACGGCGGGGGGCGGAGGATGCACAAAGAGCAGATCGAGGCGAGCACGCGAGCAGTTTACCCAGGTTCGGGCCGCACGGATGCGTAAAACCCTACTCCTGCCTTGGTTTGTTATTGAGTTCTTGCTCGGGAGCGAGGAGAGCTACAGTGTGCTCTAACCGCTGGCGAGACCGAGCGTGAGAGTGATCGAGGATCGGAACCCCCTCCACGTTGCGCATGGGCCTCCTTTTATAGGTCAAAGGGGTCACCGACAGGTGGCAACACAGTTGGGGGTAAAAAAGTAAAAAGAGTGGTAGTTGGAACAGTGTTTGTACAGTGCTCTATACCTAACCCTGACGGCAGGGGACAAGGGCATTGAATGCCCGTTGCCGTTGCCCCAAATAGTGCAAAAAGTGGCCGTCAGGGGCGCCACCGTTCGCCACGACGGTAGCCTCGTCATCGTAGCTTGACACCGTGTTCCCCTGGCTGCACAGCCTTCCGCCACGTGCGCCTGGGAGGGTCCCAGGGCGACACGTGGGTGGATGAGCTGGAGCGTGGGTACTGAGTGGAAGCTTGCCGCGGCAAGCGCCTTGCCACGGCGTTTAGCTTGTCGCTGCCGGGAGCTTGTCGCTCACCGGTCCTTGCCGGGACGCGTGGCGTGTCGCGGCAAGTTCTCTTGAGGTGCCTTTGATTGGCCTTCCCGGCAAGCTCCTCTTGCCGGGGTCTTGTGCCTTGAGTGGTTTTGTGCCTTGAGTGGCCTTCCTGGCAAGCTCCTCTTGCCGGGGTCTTGTTTCTTTGACTTGGATACTTTGTTCTTGAATGGCTCCTAGGGAACCACGGAGGGTCTTGGCGGTCGCTTGGCTAGCCCTGCCGCGGGACGCTGCAACTGCCCGTGCACAAGTTCGGGATACTAAGGTACCCCTACATTAGTACACCGACAGGAGCCCCCGGGCCTGGGCCAGACACGCTGCCGAGCACTGTTGGGCTAGGCCCAAAACAGTGCACGGGCACGCGCGGCCTGCGGCACACCGTATCCAGTTCCATATCCACCGCGCCCTCCCTTAACGGCACGCGTCAATCGCGGCGTCGTGGGAGAGATCGTGGCCTGTTTCTTTAATGGGGAAAATGCGGAACGTCCCCCTCCTCCCCCTTAAAAGCAGGGGAAACAGGGGCAGTTCCTTCCATTCGCCCGTTGCTTCTTCATCCTCAGAAACCCCCGCCGCTCCCCTCCTTCCCGAAGGCCGAAAGAGAGCAGCGCTCCACCCCCCTCCGCCGCCACCAGCACCACCAGCGCCGTCGGCCTCCTTCACCGCTTCAACCATGGCCCCGAAAGGCGAGAAGGGGAAGTCCGCGAAGTCGGCCGAGGCGCTGCGGGTCGCAGCGATGCGGAAGAAGAAGGTGGTCTTCCCTCCAAAGCTTGACGCGGAGGAGCTGAAGGAATCCTTCTATCTCTTCTGGTCGAGGGAGACGAAGGCACACCCGCGCACCAAGGTACTCCCCGCCGTAGCCGCTGAGATGTTTCCGAACGGCTACACCTTCTTCGCGCTGTTCATCTACTGCGGGCTCTGCCCGCCGTATTCCGAGTTCTTCTGCGACATCATGAATACCTACGGGTTTCTTCTTCTTGACTTCACCCCCAACGCCGTCTTGACCATGGCCGTTTTCGCACATCTGTGCGAAAACTTTGTCGGAGTTTACCCCAATGTAGCTCTTTTCCGCCACTACATCATGCCCCGAGTCGAGGCAGGGTCGCCTTTGTCTGGTGGAATCTCTTGGATCTCTAGGACCCATAAGAAGGAAGCCTACTTAACGGGAGAGCTCCGCAGCAAGTGGGATGAGTGGAGAGCCAATTGGTGTTGGATCGTAGAGGATGACCCGCAGCCCTTCACCAACCGGCGCCAAGCCCCAGTAGTACGCGGCAACGACTGGAGCGACCTGCCCCCGGAGGATAGCAGATTGAAGATCGCTACCACTCGGATCCTTCGCCTCCGGCAAGCCAGGCTCACTGTTGGCGCAGTTGGAGCTGACTTTCTCCACCGCCGCATCGCCCCCTTGCAGGAGAGGAAGAGGGCCGCCTGGGAATTTGAGAACGCGGCAGACATCATGAGGCTGCACCCGGGCCTCAATTGGAATTTCACTGTCCTGGAGCTCAACGCGATGCTCCAGGCTTTGTTCAAGTACGACTCCGACCACCCTGAGTGGTTCGCGTTGCCGGCGGGCGTAGTTCCGTTGTGCAACAACTCGTCGCTCAGCGCCATCCGTGTGGCGATGCAGCTGTGCGATTCCCACGGCATCGTCCCCACTTGGCAAGAGCCTTCTGACGAAGTTGTGCAAACGTTCTTCGACAACTTGGTGGAACTGCCCATCAAATCCGACGAGAAGAAGAGCCTCACCCGCGACACCACCGACCAGGAGATGGCATATATTGCCACCAGGCTGGAGGAAGCAGCGGCAGCCGCGGCCGCGGGCGAGTTCGGGTACACTGTGGAGGAAGCGGAGGCAGCGGAGGCGACAAGTCTTGCCGAGGAGGAAGAACTTCGCAATGCGGGGAACCTTGCCGGGAAGGTTGTCGAGACAAGTGAGCCCGCCGAGGAAGGTGCAGAGTCGAGCGAGCCCGCCGAGCAAGGGGTCGGGTCCAGTGAGCCTGCCGAGGACTCGAGCGGCTCACTGGAGATCGGCTCCTCCTCCTCGTCCTCGGGCAGTTCGCCACCACCAGCAAGTCCTCCGGCTCCGACAAGGAGACGCCTCCGCAAGGCCGCAGACGTGACGGGGCGGCAGGCTGGACAGCAACCGCAGCACCGCGCGGCGCGCGCCGCCGCGACAAGCAAGGCCGCCAAGGGAGTGCCTCGCGCTTCAGCAGCGGCTGGAGGAGGGTCTTCCCGGGCTGGCGCCACTGCTCCTGTCGCCCCTCGTGCCTCGGCGACAACCGGAGCGGGGTATTCTCAGACCACCGCCCCTGCTCCCGCCAAGCGGCCAAGGGAGCCCACTCCCCCTGCTCCTCGCGCCAGGATGCGCGAGCCGGACTTTGATTTTTCCGCGCTCAGTTCCGACGAGAAGGAAGAAGAGTAAGTATTCGCACTTCTTGTTTTCCTTTTATTTTCTGTTGCTTTGTCATGTATCTCTTTCGCCTAACTCTGAACCTGTCTTCTTTTCAGAACTCTGGCTCAAAGGGCAGCGAAGAGGGCCAAGGTCCCGGTGATCGACCTCGAGGACGAGCCCGCCGCAACAGCAGGGGGTGCGCCTGAGACGAGCTTGCCGGACTCGGCAACTGTTCTTCGGAGCAGCCCCCAGCGCAGCCACCAGCGTAAGTTTTATTGTCTACTTTCCGCTTGTCGGGCGCGCGTGGGTCTTCCATCCTTGCTGATATCTTGTTTGTTGACTCGTGTAGGAGTTGAGCAGCAGCACCAGGAGCGCCAAGAGATCGCCCCCGACGAGCCGCACGTCTCAACTTCACCGCCAAGGAGGAGCCCCCCGGCAAGGGAGAACACCCCGCCAAGGGCGAGCGCCCCGCCAAGGGCGAGCACTCCGCCAAGGGCGAGCACCCCGCCAAGGGATCGCGCTAGCGGCCCTCTGCTGGCGGGAGCTACCACCACACCGGCGAGGGAGAGCTCCCCAACAAGGAATCCCGCCGAAGAGGAGGCCCGCGTAGGTAAACCCCTGGACTTGTCTTCTTTCAAATCTTCTTTTTTGGATATTTGCTTGACTGCTTTTCTTTTCTTTCCTTCTGTCAGACCCGTCTGCCGCAGAGCCAATGGAGACGGAGGTCGCCGTCGAGGAGGACGCGCGTGGCAACACTGGCGACGCCGCTGCTACCGAAGGGGCGGCCGGTGCTGACGAACCCGTCGCTGACGAGGCAGCCAAGGCCACTGGCGCGGCAGCTGAGGAGGGGCCCGACAGTCGCACTGACGGCCCTGTGGCCGCAGGAGCGTCAGGCGCTGCGCCGGCTGCCGATCCCTCCGCTGCCGCTACCGAGCCAGGCGCCTATCTGGAGGCCGGCAACGGTGTCTTCATCCAGCTCCTGTGGGCGTCCACGTCCTGGGCGCCAGTCGAGGGAGAGGTCTTCG
Organism: Secale cereale; assembly: GCA_902687465.1. Classification (NCBI taxonomy): domain Eukaryota; kingdom Viridiplantae; phylum Streptophyta; class Magnoliopsida; order Poales; family Poaceae; genus Secale; species Secale cereale. The sequence goes on along the minus strand of LR738709.1, from coordinate 622,971,646 downwards.
CCGGGGAGGTCCTTGCCTCCGCCGGACTGAAGTTCGTCGACGCGCCAAGCAGCAGCAGCGAGCCCGAGGAGGAGCGGCTTCTGCGGAAGCTTCTGTCCCTTTACCGCGCCCGGCAAGCCAAGCTGGAGTCCCGAGAGGCTCTGGCCGCCAAGGCGGGTGCTGACTTGGAGAAGCGCGCAGAAGAGTTTCGAGCCATTAACCAAGCAGCTCTCTGATCCTTGGCGGAGGAGCGGCAGCAGCTTGCCGAGGCGCATCAGGCATTCATTTTGGAGAAGGCTGAAGCGGAGGAGCAGCAACGGCTTACCGCCGAGGAGCTCTCCAGGAGAGAAGGTGAGCTGACGCAGCGGAAGGTCGACCTCGACAGCCACGAGGACGAGCTTGCCGCGCGCGAGCGGTCGCTTGGCGGAGCTTTGCAGGAGGCAACAGACGCCGCCGCAGCTGCCGAAACCGCCAAGCGAGAGTTGGAGACGAGGGTGGCGCAGTTGGAGGCCAATCTGAAGACGAGCGGCGAGGAGGTCGCCGCACTCAAGCTCGAGAGGGAGAAGGACGCACACAGCCATTCCGTGCTGCAGGTCCGCCTCTCCGAGAAGGGCAAGGAGCTCGCCGTCGCCAAGGACTCCATCGCTGATCTGGAGCTGAAGCTGGCCACCCTCAACCAGACGCTGGACAGCGCCAGGGAGCGGAGGCGACCCTGAAGGAGGAGATTAGGGCCGAGAAGGCATTGCTGGACAGCGCCGCCATCTCCCAGAACACCTTTAGGCAGACCGTCAAGCTCTGGACGGAAGGCCTTGTCAACGCTGCTGCGGACATCGACAAGGAGCTGACGGAGCTGGGGGCGGAGCACCTCGGATACTCCACCGACGAGGGTCTCCCCCACAGCGCCAAGCTAACTCTGTTCTTCAGGGATATGGCGATGGCCCTCCAGCAACTCCGGGAGAAGATCCCCAAGCAACTGGCGGACGAATCGCGCAGGCTCTACGCGGGAGCGTTGCAGAAGGTGTTGATGAAGGTTGTCCACCGCAGCCCGGGCATCAACCTCACCAATGTCCTCAGGAGCTTGTCGTCGGACGCCGATGTGGAGGCGCTCAAGGCTCTTGTCGCTCCCATCATGGACAAGGTGGGTGGCATCAAGAGGGTCGAGGGCGACCGCGCGGACTAGTCTTGTCCACTTTCTTATTTCCTTGCCGCTGCCAACCATGTTACGAACAATAGTCTATTAGAATTGCGGCAAGTCATTTTCTAATATAACTCTATCTTAGGTGGTTAATGCAACGTTATTTCCTTTACTTGACTTCTTTCGCTTTGTATGTTTTTACCCTACGCTTTTAGGGAACTTGCCGGCGTAAGCACCCTTGCCGCGAGCTCTGAGTGCGGAACTTCAGCAGCCCGCTGGCGGTGCCGCCGCCGGCAAGAAACCTTGTCGCAACCAGTTGCAGCACACCTAGGTTGTTGAGCGGGCTCGGCAACAAAATAAGGGCGCGACACATGTCGCAGCACACTTAAGTTGTTGAGCAAACTCGAAACAAAATAAGGGCGCAACTAGCTACGAGTTGGTTCCTCCGCGCACAGGTTTTCCATACAAAGCGCGGCCGTTCAAGGAAGATAACTTAAAAATTTAAAATTTTGATTGCTCAAACTTTGGCAACTTAGCTTTTGTGTTGTTTTCTTCCCGGCAAGGCAACGCTTTCTTGAACTTGTTTCCTGGCAAGGCCAAACTTCCTTGAACGGGACTTGGTCCATACCACCATCTCCTCCTCCCCCCCTGGCAAACTTGTGCGCGAGGGAACCTTGTTCTTCCTTGAGAAGAAAAGAAAGAAGAGAAAATGCAGATATGGAGCTTTCTGGCTCGTTATTGCTTACCGGGATTTGGCGCTGCACAAAGTGTCAGATAGTACATGCAAGAAAAATAGAAAGCATGAAATGACAGGTTGTGCGGGGCACATAAACTTTACTGATGCACGGGGTCTGCGCCCGACTTTGTACAAAGGATTACATGCAACAGCGGCAAGACTTGTACAAAAGGTGGTTGCCGGAGCGGATCACGGCAACCGCGCCTTATGGGTAAAACTTACGAAGATGCTCGATGTTCTAGGAATTGCTCACCGGCAAGCCATCTTCGGTCTCAAGGCGGACAGCGCCAGGCCTAGTGACTCGTTTCACCCGATAAGGGCCTTCCCCCTTCGGCGTCAACTTGTTGGAATTCTTGGCGGACTAAACGCGCCGAAGAACAAGGTCGCCTTCCTCGAAACTTCTGGCTTTAACTTTGTGGCTATGGTAGCGACGCAAAGCTTGCTGGTAGCGAGCAGCTCGCACAGCAGGCTGAAGACGGTCCTCCTCGAGGAGCAGCGCGTCATCTTGTCGCAGCTGATCTTGCTCGAGCTCGTCGTAAGCGAGCACTCGAGGCGACCCGTATACGAGTTCCGTGGGGAGAACTGCTTCTGCTCCGTAGACTAGAGCAAAGGGTGTATGTCCAGTGGATCGATTTGGCGTTGTCCTGATCGACCAAAGAACCACCGGCAGCTCCTCGATCCAGTTTCTTCCGCACTTGTGCAGCCTGTCGAAAGTTCTTGTCTTGAGTCCGGGCAGCACTTCAGCGTTTGCCCTCTCCGCTTGACCGTTGCTTCTCGGGTGAGCAACAGAAGCGAAGCAGACCTTGGCGCCAAGATCTTGGACGTATTGCATCAAGGTGCGACTGGTGAATTGTGTGCCGTTGTCGGTGATGATCCTGTTAGGGATCCCGAAACGGCAAACAATCGATCTGAAGAACTTGACTGCTGACTGTGCGGTCACCTTTCTCACTGGTTCCACTTCTGGCCACTTTGTGAACTTGTCGATGGCGACGTACAAGAACTCAAAGCCCCCGGCTGCGCGGGGAAAGGGGCCGAGGATGTCGAGCCCCCAGACCGAAAATGGCCAGGACAAAGGGATCGTCTGGAGAGCTTGAGCTGGTTGGTGTATCTGTTTAGAATGGAACTGGCACGCTTCACACTTGGTTACTTGTGCAGTTGCATCCTGGAGGGCTTCTGGCCAAAAGAAACCTTGTCGAAACGCTTTGCCGGCAAGTGCTCTCGCGCCAATGTGGTGGCCACATATGCCTCCTTGTATCTCTGCCAACAGCTTCTGTCCATCTTCCCGGGGAATACACTTCAATTTCACACCGTTGAGTCTTGTTCTGTACAGTGTGTTGTCGACAAACTTGTACATACTTGACTGCCGGGTTACTTTTTCTGCTTCTTCTTGCTCTTCGGGAAGTTCTCCTGTCTGAAGGAAACAGACAATCTGTTGTGCCCATGCTAGAGCTTGTGGCTCGACAACAAGGACTAAAGGCACATCTGCTGCTGCGGGAACATCCGCTTCTACGGCAAGAACTTGTGTCTCAGCCGGAGCTTGATGTCTCCTGGCAAGCTTGCCGGAGCAAAACTTGTCGAGAGCGTCCGCTTCAACTGTACAAACCCTATGGCTTGCAGGAGCAGACTGCTCCTCGGCATTCTTAGTGTTGATCTTGGGGACCTTGTTGGCGGCGGCTTCGGGAAGCTCTGCCGGAAGGTAGCCACCAGAGATCAACTTCCTCTTCTTGCTCTGTCCAGTTGATGGTGTTACGGATGGTTGAGTTAGCTTGAGCACAAAGATTCCTGGTTCCACAGGTAGCTTTAGTGCGGCACACTTTGACAGGCCATCTGCGATGTCGTTCTGAGCTCTTGGAATGTGCTCCATCTGTAGGCCTTCAAAGTGTTCTTCAAGCTTTCTCACTTCATCGACGTAAGTTTCCATCAACGGACTCTGGTAGTTCTTGTTTACTTGGCAGACGACAAGCTGCGAGTCACCCCTTACAATCAGCTTCTTGATCCCAAGGTCTGCCGCGATCCTGAGACCGGCAAGCAAACCCTCATACTCTGCAGTGTTGTTTGTCGCTTGCTCCTTGGGAAAGTGCATCTGGACCACGTACTTGAGGTGCTCCCCGGTGGGCGCGGCAAGCAGCATGCCGGCACCGGCGCCTTGCAGCGAGAAGGCACCATCAAAATACATTATCCATTCCTTGCTCGCTTCTTTGACGGGGATGCTCGTCTCTGGAATCTCTTCGTCTGGCGTTGGCATCCACTCTGCTATAAACTCTGTCAATGCTCTGCTCTGGATAGTTCAAGTGCTTTCAAACTTGAGGCAAAAGCTTGACAGTTGTAGTGCCCACTCTACAATCCTGCCTGTCGCTTCTGGATTTTGCAATATCCTCTTCAGCGGAAAGCGAGTGACCACTGTAATCTCGTGTGCTTGGAAGTAATGGCGCAGCTTCCTCGAGGCCATGAGGAGGCCGAAAAGCAGTTTCTGCACACTAGAGTACCTTGATCTAGCCCCCTGCAAAAGGGAGCTGACAAAGTAGACCGGGAGCTGCACCATCTTCTTCGGTATCTCCTCTTGCATTTGCGCAGATCCGTCCTTGTCGGGACCAGAGCATGTCGGGGAAGCCCCCTGCTTGTCGCTGGATGTGCTTGCCGTGGCCGCTGGCTCATCATCTGCCTCCCTCTCCACTACCAACGCAGCACTAACCACTTGATTGGTTGCCGCTAAGTATAGCAGCAACTTCTCTTGTGGCCTAGGTGCGACAAGTATGGGAGTGGAGGACAGGTACCTCTTCAAGTCTTGCAGTGATGCCTCCGTCTCCGGAGTCCATTTCATTGGACCTGCCTTTTTCAAAATTTTGAAAAACGGCAGGGCGCGTTCTGCAGACTTAGAGATAAACCTGCTGAGAGCAGCCACGCAGCTGGCAAGTCTTCGTACATCCTTGACGCGCTTCGGTGCTTCGATTTGCTCGATGGCCTTGATCTTGTCGGGATTTGCTTCAATCCCCCTCTGAGACACGAAGAACCCAGGAAGCTTGCCGGAGGGGACTCCAAACACGCACTTCTCTGGGTTGATCTTGAGTTGGATCTTGCGCGAATTTGTAAAGGTCTCTTCCAAATCTTGTATCAGGGTATCTCTGTCCTTGCTCTTGACCACTATGTCATCCATGTAAGCTTCCACATTTCTGTGAATCTGTGGCTCAAAAGCAGTGTGGACTACCCTCGCAAACGTCAAACCAGCATTCTTCAGTCCGAAAGGCATGCGTATGAAGCAATAAGTGCCACATGGAGTAATGAATGCGGTTTTCTCCTCATCTTCTTCAGCCATAAAGATCTGGTTGTATCCTGAATATGCATCCAGAAACGAAAGCAAATCGCATCCGGCAGTGGAGTCAACAATCTGGTCAATGCGCGGCAAGGGAAATGGATCTTTGGGACAAGCTTTATTCACATCAGTGAAGTCTATACAAAGCCTCCACTTCCCATTCGCTTTACGCACGACAACAGGATTGGCCAACCACGTGGGATGGAGCACACCTCTGACAAGGCCTGCCGCTTCCAGCTTCTTGATTTCTTCCGCGATAAACTCTTGGCGCTCCACTGCTTGTTTCCTAACTTTTTGCTTGACGGGCCGCGCGTGAGGACAAACAACAAGCTTGTGCTCAATCACTTTCCTGGGAACACCGGGGATGTCAGATGGTTGCCATGCAAACACATCGACGATCGCCCATAGGAAAGCAACGAGAGCGCTTTCCTATTTAGGATCAAGCGTGGCACTGATGGTGAAAGTACCACCAGTGCCATCCTCCTTGGCGGACACCTTCTTCGTCTCTGGTGGAGCTGCCATCGTCTTCTTACACTTGCCGGTGGAGCTCGATGGTGCGTCCTCTACGGCAGCGTAGCACTCCGAAGAGGTGCATTTGCTGGAGTGGGCCCCAGAGCTCTTGCCGGACTTCGTCTTCTTCCCCCCGGGAGCTTCAGCGGCAAGTGTCTCGCTGTCTGTTGCGGCTGCTGCATCCCGGTAAATCTTGTCGGCGCAGATAAGGGCATCCTTCTTGTCGCTAGGGACAGAGATGACGTTTATCGGGCCTGGCATCTTGAGCATGTTGTAGGCGTAGTGAGAGGCTGCCATGAACTTGGCGAGCGTTGGACGGTCAAGTATTCCATTATAAGGTAAGGGAATATTGGCAACGTCGAAAGTGATCCTCTCAGTCCTGAAGTTTAGCTCTCCGCCAAATGTCACTGGCAGCGTGATCTTCCCCTTCGGCTTGCTCCTTCCCGGGTTGATCCCTTGGAATGTGCCGGTTTCTTCGAGCTCGCTGTCGGGGATCTGGAGCTTCCGGACCACAGCGGAGGAGATCAAGTTCAAGCTGGCCCCGCCGTCAACTAACATCTTGGTGACCTTGAGGTTGCGGATGGTTGGTGAAACCAACATCGGCAAGCACCCGACCGCAGTTGTGCGATCAGGGTGGTCCTCAATATCGAAGATGATAGGCGTGCTGGACCACTTCAGAAGTTTGTGCGACTCGACGGGTGGCTCTGCTGCATTAACTTCCCGCACCCACTGCTTGAGTTGGCGGTGGGAAGTATGCAGAGAGGCACCTCCGTCAATGCACAGAACCTCTGTGGCTTTCTGAAACTCCTGCTCGCTGTTCTCTCCATCATCCATGTCTTCGTCTTCGTCGTCGTCTTGTCCTTGTCGCGGCCGCGGGGAGGTCTGTCTCCTTGCCGCTGCTTGGCCTTGCCGCGGCGTCCTTCCCGGCCATTGAATGGCCGCTTCTTGCCGGACCCTCCATCACCTCCCTGGGCCTTCTCCTTGTCGCGTCGCTCGTACTCAGCTTTTTGCTGCTCGACGAGGTACTCGACCCTCTTGCAGTTCTGGAGGTCGTGGCCCTTGGTGCGGTGGATCTTGCAGTATTGCTTGTCGGAGCCGTCCTGCTTGTCGGCGGCTGCCACAGTCTGGCAGTTGGTGCACGAGGCAGTCTCCTTACCGGAGCCACAAGTCTGGGCTTTCTTGGCGCCTGCCTCCTTGCCGGACTGCTCAACGACCAGCATTTCTTTGTTCTTCTTCTTCCTGTTGCCCCGCCGCCGGCTTTTCTTTGCCGGGGCGGCATCCTCGCTATCGGATCCCCTGCTCCTGTATCCTCTCTGGGGAGTTTCCTCCCCTCCTCAGCGCGTGCGCACTTGTCGGCCAGGGCATAAAGCTCACTGACGTCTCGGATCTTGCACATCGCCATCTCCTCCCTCATCCTGCGATTACGCACGTTCTGGTGGAACGCACTGATAACCACGGCTGGGTGGACGTCTGGGATGTTGTGCTGGACATGGCTAAACCTCTAGATATATTTACGCAGGGGCTCTCCTTCCTTCTGGGTGAGTATGTGAAGGTCACTCTCCTGGCCATGAGGCTTGTGGCCACCTGTGAAGGCGCCGACAAACTGATGGCACAGGTCAGCCCAAGAAGAAATGGAGTTCTCCGGCAAGTGCATGAGCCAAGATCTGACGTTTGGCTTGAGCACTAGTGGGAAGTAGTTGGCGAGTATCTTCTCGTCTCGTCCCCCGGCAGCCTGCACCGCGATGGTGTAGATGCTGAGGAACTCCGACGGATGTGTCTTGCCGTCGTACTTCTCCGGTACGTCGGGCTTGAAGTTCTTCATGCTGGGCCACTGGACTTGCCGCAGCTCACGAATGAACGCAGGGCAACCTGCCGCGTACGGCAGGTCGCCTGGTCCCCCTAGCGCTTGCATGTTAATAGCGGGCCCAGCGCGTAGGTTTGATTGACGCCGCGCTTCTCTCCGGCGCTCGATGCGGGTTCGAGCGTCCTCTTGTTGTCGATCGTCGAGAACTTGGCGCTGATCGCGGCGAGCTCGCGGAACTGATGACGCAGTGGAGTCGTCATCGATGTTGATCCGGCGAGCCGGCGATCTTGGCCTCCTTGGCGGGGAGTGCACGGTGGTTGCACCCCCGGCAATCTTGTCGCCATCGGCCCGCGCCTGGCTGACTTGCCGCGGCCGTGACGCGCTCGGCTGCTACGGGGTGTCGCCGTTGGCGAAGGCGATGAGACTTTGGATGGTGGCCCTCCAGTCGTCGGCCTTGTCTGCCGCTGGAGGGAAATCGAGGAGCAGTTGAGCTCGTGCTAGAGCTTCTGCTGGAGTGGCGGGTAGCGGCGGCGAGCGGTGCGATGAGCGAGATATGCTCGGACTTCTAACTGCGTTAGAAGGAGCAGCGTCCCGTCCCGGCGACCGTGCCTTGCTCGTGCCAGCATGTTGATGTGTATGCTGGCCTTGAGCGTCCCGAGATCCGTCAGCTTGGCCTTGGCCCAGCAGGCGTATGGTACCTTGAGTACCACGTCGCTGCCGGTCTCGCGCCTCCTGAGATGGGCGCGGTGCGTGTACGGACGCTGAGGCCTTGGAGTGCGCCCGGTCGTCCGTCTTGTCCTTGGATTTGGCGGCGCCGTGAGTTTCCTCACTGACGTTCGTCCTTCCGCCGGCGTCTACCCCACCAGCCGTTGGCTCCGGCGGTGGCGGGATCGACGCGGACGGGCCTGCTACCTCCGAAACCTTCTTCTTCGGCGGCATGCTGATGATGATGTTGAAGAATCCGCTCGCGTGAACGCCGGATCAGGTTCACACAACCTCGACGCACCCCCTACCTGGTGCGCCAAAGATGTCGGGGAAACTGGTCGCCCACGAACACCTATGGGACCGGAGCCCCTTTTACGGTACGGCGGGGGGCGGAGGATGCACAAAGAGCAGATCGAGGCGAGCACGTGAGCAGTTTACCCAGGTTCGGGCCGCACGGATGCGTAAAACCCTACTCCTGCCTTGGTTTGTTATTGAGCTCTTGCTCGGGAGCGAGGAGAGCTACAGTGTGCTCTAACCGCTGGCGAGACCGAGCGTGAGAGTGATCGAGGATCGGAACCCCCTCCACGTTGCGCATGGGCCTCCTTTTATAGGTCAAAGGGGTCACCGACAGGTGGCAACACAGTTGGGGGTAAAAAAGTAAAAAGAGTGGTAGCTGGAACAGTGTTTGTACAGTGCTCTATACCTAACCCTGACGGCAGGGGACAAGGGCATTGAATGCCCGTCGCCGTCGCCCCAAACAGTGCAAAAAGTGGCCGTCAGGGGCGCCACCGTTCGCCACGACGGTAGCCTCGTCATCGCAGCTTGCCACCGTGTTCCCCTGGTTTCACAGCCTTCCGCCATGTGCGCCTGGGAGGGTCCCAGGGCGACACGTGGGTGGATGAGCTGGAGCGTGGGTACTGAGTGGAAGCTTGCCGCGGCAAGCGCCTTGCCGCGGCGTTTAGCTTGTCGCTGCCGGGAGCTTGTCGCTCACCGGTCCTTGCCGGGACGCGTGGCGTGTCGCGGCAAGTTCTCTTGAGGTGCCTTTGATTGGCCTTCCCGGCAAGCTCCTCTTGCCAGGGTCTTGTGCCTTGAGTGGTTTTGTGCCTTGAGTGGCCTTCCCGGCAAGCTCCTCTTGCCGGGGTCTTGTTTCTTTGACTTGGATACTTTGTTCTTGAATGGCTCCAAGGGAACCACGGAGGGTCTTGGCGGTCGCTTGGCTAGCCCTGCCGCGGGACGGTGCAACTGCCCGTGCACAAGTTCGGGATACTAAGGTACCCCTACTTTAGTACACCGACATCTACTCACCCACACCCCCTGTTATTCTGCGGCGACAGCAGCCTCACACCGCAGCGAACCAGTGAACCCTCGTACTCCTCTACGCGCGGGCATCCACTGCCGCGTCTTCCCCGGCTCCGCGTCGTCCCCTTCCTAGGCCTCGCCGTCGTCCACCACCCTGGTGCTCTCGACGCGGCGTGGTCAACGTGGTCAAGGATCGACTTCCATCCGAAGAGTACTGTACGTGGAGAGGCTGACAGCTGGGTCCACAGCAGCAGAAAGGAAGTGCCTCCTTATTACGCGCAAAATAATTATTCCTCCACCTGACAGCGGGGACCCACCGGACGGTCCACCGTATTTCGCGCAAAAAACGTTTCCCCTGACTGCTGGGGCCCACCAGCTACATCTTCCCACGCAAGGAAGTGTGTCCGGGCAAAAGAACGATTCGCCCCCCTGAGTGCTGGGACCCACTAGCTACATCTTCGCACGCAAGGAAGTGCATCCGGGCAAAAAAAAGGATTCGCCCCCCTGACTGCTGGGATCCACCAGCTACATCTTCGCACGCAAGGAAATGCGTCCGGGCAAAAAAAAAACGATTCGCCCCCCTAACTGCTGGGACCCACCAGCTACATCTTCGCAGGCAAGGAAGTGCCTGACAGTCGGGACCCACCTAGTCGAAGCGTACGTAGCGTTGCCATTCTGGTCCCGAACGTGTACGTACATACTGGTCGATGTAGAGGCACGCACGTGTCGTAGCAGAGGCGAGCACATAGCATGTACACATACGTACAGCGGCCAGGGTGCAAGAAAGTAAATACGGCCACGTACGTACATACGGGCGGGGTCTCGAACGCCTACTCACGCGTACGTACGGCCAGGGCTCGTGTACATGGCTGGGTCGGAACGGGGAAACAGCGTCGTCGTCGTGTTCATGGGGAGCCAACCGACTGGGTCAGAACGGAATGCGGCTTCATGTTCATCGGGAGGGCTTGGACGGAACAGCTGGAAACAAGGCCTGGCGTACCGCAGAACGGAGGAAACGGCCTTGTGTTCGACCGGCCATGTTCGAAACAGGATCCTGTTCATCGGGAGGGATCTGGCGTACCGCAAAACGGAGGAAACGGACCTCCTACGGTCGAAACGGGGGTCCTGTTGATCGGGAGGGGTGTGGCGTACCGCAAAACGGAGGAAACAAACTTGTGTTGGAGCGCTACGGTCGAAACGGGGGTCCTGTTCATCGGGAGGGGTGTGGTGCACCGCAAAACGGAGGAAATGGACTTGTGTTGGAGCGCTACGGTCGAAACGGGGGTCCTGTTCATCGGGAGGGGTGTGGCGTACCGCAAAACGGGACTCCACGGGATACTGTTTATCACCACCGTCGACCCCCTCCAGCCTCCATGGGCTACTGTTCATCCACCGTCGACCTCCTCCAGCCTCCACCTGCGACTGTTTAGCCTCCACCGCACGCTACTCCACCGGCTACTGTTCAACCAGCCCTCTCCACGGGCTCCTGTTCAACCACCCCTCCAAGGGCTACTGTTCATCCAGCCCTCCACCATCTACTGTTCATGCAGCCCTCCACGGGGTGGTCCTGTTCATGTAGCCCTCCACGGGGTCCTGTTCATGCAGCCCCGACCGGCTCGATCGAATGGGGGTCCTGTTCATGCAGCCCCAACCGACTCGGTCGAATGGGGTCCTGTTCATGTAGAGGCAACACCATGGGGTCCTGTTTAGCCACCCCCACCGGGAACTGGTCATCCAACCCCCCAGCAACGCTCACTGTTCATGCAGAGGCAGCATCGATCGGCTTCAGTTAGCAGCAGTAGCGAAGGAATCGCTCGATCGGGTTCAGTTAACAGCCATCAATTGATCGCTTGGGTTCAGTAACGCATAGCCTGCAGTGCAATCGCTCGGGTTTAGTTAGAGACCAACGCTTCGCACCCACGCGCGTGCATGTTTGAGAGAAACGTGCATCGCTCGGCCCCGACCACCCACTGTAACCGGGACCACCCCGATATTTTCCTCGCCCTCGCTTCTACCACGATTTTTTTGTCATGGACGGCCCAAAGAATGTCATGCAGCTGCGTCTCCGGCCCGCACAGGACAAAAAGCCCATTTTATGTCATGATTTTTTGTCATAGAAGTAGGACCCCACCACATCTATGATGATACCGTGTTTTTTCACAATTATTGTCATAGAAGTGTCATAAGTATGACAGAAGAAAGTTTCGTTCGGACCAAAATGTCACAGATGTGTCTTTTTTTGTAGTGTATGTTGTATTCCCTTGCCGTTCTAAGAAATTTTTTATGTGCCATCTCTAATTTGCAAAATAAATTTCCCTTTTGTGTGCCTGTACCGCTCGCGAGGCGGTGAGGGGAGGCCAATATTTTCCATGCTAGATGTGTCATTCTCACGACGAGTGTTCATTCACTTGTCATTGCACGAGAGTAAGGCAAAGGTATTAGGGATGCCCAGTCCCAAAATGAAAAACAAATTTACTTTATGTTGTCAAATAATGAATTCCTTGGAAAGTGTTGGTATGGCAGGCAACTATGGATTCGTCTAGCCATGGCTTGTGAAAGTTTGGTGGAAACAGGAATAAACTTTGTTTTCCGTTTGGGAACCTCCTATGATATATCTAGCATGGAAAGTGTTGGGAACCTCAAGTCGTTCTCGTTGGTGGGAAAAGTATACCTCCCAAAAAAATATCTCTCAATTTAAGCTTTGAGCTCTGGCACCTCTACAAATCCCTACTTCCCTCTGCGAAGGGCCTTTCTTTTACTTATGCAATTTTTATTTTTGAATTTGAGTCTCCATCTTCTCTTACAAGCACCAACTAGGAAACACTATGATTGTACTTGAGCATTGGATGTAACTAATATGCGAGTGTGTTTCATGAATGGATCAATGGTTGAGCATGATGGGCTAGGGATAACTTATTTTAGCATTGATATTTTGAAAGACATGGTTGCTTATTGATATGTCTGAGTATTTAAATCTCGTGTCAAAACTAGACAATTGCTTTGAACCATATAAAAGTCCAAATGTCCATGCTATAAAGAAACGAATATGATATGACCTGATAGACAGCATTCCACATCAAAAATTCTGTTTTTATCACTTACCTACTCGAGGACAAGGAGGAGTTAAGCTTAGGGATGCTGATACGTCTCCAACGTATCTATAATTTTTGATTGTTCCATGTTGTTATATTATCATTCTTGGATGTTTTATAATCATTTTATAGTCATTTATATCATTTTTTGGTACTAACCTATTAACTTAGTGCCAAGTGCCAGTTGCTGTTTTCTGCATGTTTTTTACATCGCAGGAAATCAATATCAAACGGAGTCCAAATGCAACAAAACTTTTTGCAGATTTTTTTTGGACCAGAAGAAACCTAATGGGCCAAGGCAGCACCTGGGGGGTGCTCTGATGGGAGCACAACCCACCAGGGCACGCCAGGAGGCCCAGGCGCCCTGGTGGGTTGTGCCCACCTCGGGTCCCCCCAGACCGCCTCTTTGCTCTATAACTACACCAATATTCCAGAAATCCTAGGGGAGCAGGCGGAATTTTGATCCAGCCGCCGCAGAGTCCAGAACCACCAGATCCAATCTAGACACCATCACGGAGGGGTTGACCACTTCCATTGGTGCCTCTCCGATGATGGGTGAGTAGTTTCTTGTAGACCTTCGGGTCCGTAGTCAGTAGCTAGATGGCTTCATCTCTCTCTTTTTATTATCAATACAATGGTCTCTTGGAGATCCATATGATGTAACCCTTTTGCGGTGTGTTTGTTGGGATCCGATGAACTTTGAGTTTATGATCAAATCTATCTTTTTATATCCATGAAAGTTATTTGAGTCTTCTTTTGATCTCTGATATGCATGATTGCTTATAGCCTCGTATTTCTTCTCCGATATTGGGTTTTGTTTGGCCAACTTGATCTCTTTATCTTGCCATGGGAAGAGATGCTTTGTAGTGGGTTCGATCTTACGGTGCTTGATCCCAGTGACAGAAGGGGAACCGACACGTATGTATCGTTGCTACTAAGGATAAAACGATGGGGTCTATTTCTACATAAATAGATCTTGTCTACATCATGGCATCATTCTTATTGCATTACTCAGTTTCTCCATGAACTTAATACACTAGATGCATGCTGGATAAAGGTCGATGTGTGGAGTAATAGTAGTAGATGCAGGCAGGAGTCGGTCTACTAATCTTGGACGTGATGCCTATATAATGATCATTGCCTGCATATCGTCATGATTATTTGAAGTTCTATCAGTTGCCCAACAGTAATTATTTTCCCATCATTTGTTATTTTCTCGAGAGAAGCCACTAGTGAAATCTACGGCCCTCGGATCTCTTCTTCATATTATTTGCCTTTGCGATCTATTTTTCCTTTGCTTATATTTCAGATCTATTGAACCAAAAACCCTAAAGTACCTTGTTGCAATTTATCTTATTTACCGTTCGATCTATCAATATTTATGTCTCTCTCACGACTGTTACCCGAAAGGGATTGACAACCCCTTTTACAGGTAGGGTTGTGAGTATTTGTTATTTGTGTGCGGGTGTTGTTTACATTGTGTTGCTTGGTTCTCCTAATGGTTCGATAACCTTGGTTTCATCACTAGGGGAAATACCTATCGCTGCTATACTGCATCATCCCTTCCTCTTTGGGAAAAAAACCGACGTAGCTTTAGCAGCCATCAGTCACTCTCGCAACCCACCATCTAATTACTACTCCACAATGCATTCCCTTAGGCCCAAATATGGTGAAGTGTCATGTAGTCGACGTTCACATGACACCACTAAGGGAATCACAACATACATACTATCGAAATATCGAACACATATCAAATTCACATGATTACTTGCAGCATGGTTTCTCCCGTGACCTCAAGAACAAAGGTAACTACTCAAAAGTGATGAACATGCTCAAGATCATAGAGGTAATACATAGCATAATGGATCTGAACATATAATCTTCCACCAGTTAAACCATATAGTAATCAACTACAAGATGTATTCAACACTACTAGTCACCCACAAGCAACAATCTATAGTTCCGGTAACAAGATTGATCACAAGAGATGAACTAGGGTTTGAGATGAGATGGTACTGGGGAAGATGTTGATGAAGATAGCCCTCCCCAAGATGTGAGAGTTGTTGGTGATGATGATGACGATGTTTTCCCCCTCTGGGAGGGAAGTTCCCCCGGCGGAATCGCTCCGCCGGAGGGCAAAAGTGCTCCTGCCCAAGTTCCGCCTCGAGACGGCGGTGTTCCATCCCGAAAGTCTTCTCCTTAATTTTTCTAGGTCAAAATGACTTATACACCAGAAGAGGGGCACCGGAGGTGGGCCGGGGTGAGCACAACCCACCAGGGCACGCTTGGGGGCCCTGGCGCGCCCAGGCGGGTTGTGCCCACCTGGTGGGCCCCCTCTAGTGGTTATCAGCTCCATTATTTCTTAAATAATCCATAAAAAATCTTTGTGAAGTTTCAGCTTGTTTGGAGTTGTGCATAATAGGTGGCCTGGCGTAGCTTTTTCAGGTCCAGATTTCCAACTATCAGAATTCTCCCTCTTGGTGTATACCTTGCAAATTATGAGAGAAAAGTCATTAGAATTACTCCAAAAAGCACTATTATACATAATAACTATTGGGGAACGTAGAAGAATTCAAAAAAATTCTACGCTTTCACCAAGATCCAACTAAGGAGACATCTAGCAACGAGCAAATAAGAATGCATCTACATACCGTTATGTAGATCGCGAGCGGAAGCTTTCGAAGAAGCGTGGATGAAGTAGTCGTACTCTTCGCGTTCTTCGTCACCGATGATCTAGCGCCGAACGGACGGCACCTCCGCGTTCAACACACGTCCGGTACAGGAACGTCACCTCCTTCTTGATCCAGCAAGGGGGGAGGATAGGTCTTCGGAGATCCAGCAGCACGACGGCGTGGTGGTGGATGCAGTGGAGAATCCTGCAGGGCTTCGTCGGGCGCCCTGCGTAAGGAGATGGAGGTGTGACGGGAGGGGGAGAGGCGCCAGAGGATTGGGTGCGGCTGCCCTCTCCCCCCACATATATATAGGGGGCCAGGGGGGTGCGCCGGCCCTGCAGATCCCATCTGCAGGGTGGGGCGGCGGCCAGGGGGGGATTCTTGCCCCCCAAGGCAAGGTGGCGCCCCCTTCCCCCTACGGTTTCAACCCTAGGCGCATGGGGAGGAGGGCCCATGTGGTGCGCCAGCCCATCAGGGCTGGCCACTTCCCCCTTGCGGCCTAGGGGCCCCACCGGGATGGGTGGCCCCACCCGGTGGACCCCCGGGACCCCTCCGGTGGTCGCGGGACACTACCGGTGACCCCCGGAGATCACCCGATGGCCGAAACTGGACTTCCTATATATCATTCTTTACCTCCGGACCATTCTGGAACTCCTCGTCACGCCCGGGATCTCATCCGGGACTCCGAACAACTTTCAGGTTTCCACGTGCATGTATCTCTATGACCCTAGCGTTACCGAACCTTAAGTGTGTAGACCCTACGGGTTCGGGAGACACGTAGACATGACCGAGACCACTCTCCGGTCAATAACCAACAGCGGGATCTGGATACCCATGTTGGTTCCCACGTGTTCCTCGATGATCTTCATCGGATGAACCACTGTGTCAAGGATTCACTCAATCCCGTATGTTATTCACTTTGTCCATCGGTACGGTACTTGCCCGAGATTCGATCGTCGGTATTCCCGATACCTTGTTCAATCTCGTCATGGCAAGTCTCTTTACTCGATCCGTAATCCATCATCCCATGACTAACTCCTTAGTCACCTTGAGCTCATTATGATGATGTCTTACCGAGTGGGCCCAGAGGAACCTCTCCGTCATACGGAGTGACAATATCCCAGTCTCGGTTCGTACCAACCCAATAGACACTTTCGGTGATACCCGATGCGTACCTTTATAGCCACCCAGTTACGTTGTGACGTTTGGCACACCCAAAGTATTCCTACGGCATCCGGGAGTTGTACAACCTCATGATCTAAGGAATAAATACTTGACACCGAAAAGCTTATGCATTACGAACTATACGATCTCGTGCTATGCTCAGGATTGGGTCTTGTCCATCACATCATTCTCCTAATGATGTGATCCCGTTATCACTGACATCCTATGTCCATGGTCAGGAAACCATGACCATCTGTTGATCAACGAGCTGTTAACTAGAGGCTTACCAGGGACTCATTGTGGTCTATGTATTCACACATGTATCGCTGTTTCCGTACAATACAATTCAAGCATGAATAACAGACAATTATCATGAACAAGGAAATATAATAACAATACTTTTATTATTGCCTCTAGGGCTTATTTCCAACAGTCTCCCACTTGCACTAGAGTCAATAATCTAGTTACATTGTGATGAATCGAACACCCATAGAGTTCTGGTGTTGATCATGTTTTGCCCGTGGAAGAGGTTTAGTCAACGGGTCTGCAACATTCAGATTCGTATGCACTTTACAAATATCTATGTATCCATCCTGAACATAATTCCGGATGGAGTTGAAACGGCGCTTGATGTGCTTGGTCTTCTTGTGAAACCTGAGCTCCTTGGTAATGGCAATAGCACCAGTGTTGTCACAGAAGAGAGTCATCGGGCTTGACGCGCTTGGAATGACTCCTAGGTCGGTGATGAACTCCTTCATCCAGACTCCTTCTTGCGCTGCTTCGGAAGCAGCTATGTACTCCGCTTCACATGTAGATGCTGCCATGACGCTTTGCTTGCAACTGCACCAGCTGACTGCCCCACCATTCAAAATATACACGTATCCGGTTTGTGACTTGGAGTCATCCAGATCTGTGTCGAAGCTAGCATCGACGTAACCCTTTACGACGAGCTCTTTGTCACCTCCATAAACGAGAAACATATCCTTAGTCCTTTTCAGGTACTTCAGGATGTTCTTGACCGCTATCCAGTGTTCCATACCGGGATCACTTTGGTACCTCCCTACCAAACTTATGGCAAGGTTCACATCAGGTCTGGTACACAGCATGGCATACATGATAGAACCTAGGGCCGAGGCATAGGGAATGACACTCATCATTTCTCTATCTTCTGCCGTGGTCGGCGACTGAGCCTTGCTCAATCTCATACCTTGCAAAACAGGCAAGAATCCCTTCTTGGACTGATCCATATTGAACTTTTTCACTATTTTGTCAAGGTATGTACTTTGTGAAAGACCAATGAGGCGTCTTGATCTATCTCTATAGATTTTGATGCCTAATATGTAAGCAGCTTCTCCAAGGTCCTTCATTGAAAAACTCTTATTCAAGTAGGCCTTTACATTTTCCAAGAATTCTATATCATTTCCCATCACTAGTAGATAAAGGGTCATCAGACCCGGTTCATTTGGGCCTTTAGCCCCGGTTCCTGAACTGGGACAAGAGGGTCGGTACTAATGCTCTGACCCTTTAGTCCCGGTTCAATCCAGAACCGGCGCAGAAGGGTGTCCACGTGGCCTGTGCGCCGAGCCCAGGCAGGAGGGGCTTTAGTCCCGGTTGATGGTACCAACCGGGACCAAAAGGCATCCACGCGTCAGCATTTCTGTGGCTGTGGTTTTTGTTTTTTTTAAAGGGGAGGGGGGGGTTGGAGGTTTTGGGGGGTTAATTTAGGTGTTTCATATTGTGTTAGCTAGCTAATTAATAGAGAGAAGTGTCCTCTCTTATGTCCGTGCTTGCTACGTACTACACATACGTATAGAGATGACTAGACACGGTAGCTAGCTAGCTAGCTAGTAAAGCAAACGAAGGAAACAGAAGATCGTATAATCAACATATATATATGCATACAGAGAGAAGTAATATCGACCACCTCTCCTTCTCCGAGAGATTGGTCGAACAACAAGTTCTCGTATATCTATCCGACACTACCGGGCACATATATACAATAATTATGTCTTACAAATATAATCTCCTATCATATGGATGCATGGTCCACATAGTATTCTCCGTCTTCAGCGATCACGTGTTCAAGGAAGAATGCCGCCAATTCCTCTTGAATTGCTCACAGACGATCTGGTGTTAGGAGTTCATCCCGCATCCGAAACATCTAATTTGAAGTAGGGGGTCAATACATGAAATGATGCTATAAATTTGTGAATATTATTGATTGCTTACGCACTTCAAATTGTTCTTCAGTGTAGCCCCGCTCACAGGTCGTGTGGCGGATGGACTCGCAAATGTAGTATCCACAGTAATCATTCCCGGGTTCCTGCCACAACCACTTTACAAGAAATAGAGGTCAATCAAACTGATAAGCAAGAATGCCAAATTGGTATTGATGAAACTAGCGCTTGAATCAAGATATAGGAGATGCGCGCGCGGAACATGCTACTATATAGTACTTACTTTCGGGTATCTAAATTGTAGCTTCTTCGGCAGTCCCGGAGCTTTTTTGGTGAATTTTCTCCAAACCCTGCCAGACAAAGAAAACAATTAGTTGATATCAGAAATGAAGTTGCTGATATATATGCATGGTGGATAATATTGATCGATTTAACTTACCTGACGAGCATTTGAGTCATGTCCGCATACTCCTCGGGATCTTTACGTTTAGAGTCCAAGACAGTTACTACTCCCTTCTCAAGCTTAATCTCTAAGAGAATATAGTGGAAGCTGCGCACGAATGCATGAACTCATCAATTACATCACTATAACCTTGACTGATATATAAGGGAAACCAAATATGCACAAGACAGTAACACTCACTTGAAGTTGTAAGGGAAGAGTATTATATCTTTGTTTTCATTTACCACCAACGATCGTAGCAAGTTGGTCTCGGCATCGTCGGGACGCAATTTAACCTCGGTTGCATCTATGAGGTATGTGTTAATAAACCCAATATCACCTACTTGTCTTTTATTCAATTCGACGATCTTCAATCTGCATAATATAGTGAGGATAATTATAAATACATGCAATGAAGATCAGCTATATAGAGAGACTTAATGACAGAAGTAGTACTACTTACAGACAGTAGCAGGTGACCGTTGTTTCATCGAGGGCCAATTGATTGAAAAACTGATAGAACTCCTCAAATGGAACAGGCAACGGTTCAATTCCAACGAGGTCATGCTCCGGTTTAACTCTCAAATACAAGTTATCCCTCCCCCCAGACTCTCTGCAGATTTTCAAGTACCAATCATGCAATCTTCGCATATTCGTTGATAGAGATCTTTCATTTTTGACGAGAGGCTTTTTGTACTCGTATCTTTCTATCTGCACGTCCAAGAAATCATAGTGTACATCGTCGGACACGTAATCTGCAAGATTGGTATAACCGGGCACCATCCTCGGATCATTAGCGACCATGTCGCTAGACACCTTGAGCGGGGGGCACGATTGGTCCGCTTGTTCGCCGAGCTGGGCAATTTGTTTCCCAGCTCGTCCTTCTGCTAACCTCTGATCACTTTTAGTACTTCCCGACCGCTTCGCTGCTTGATATGACTTTTGAATCATGCGGTCATAGTTGTCCTGCGGCTTACTTTTCGCTGGTTGCTTCAGGGCAGCAAGAGTGCGCTTTGCTTTCACCGCATCTATCTTCTCCTCCTGAGGTGGATGTCTCTGTGCTTTCAACCCTTCAAAAAAGTCCTTCACTTCGCCTTGAGCGATCTTCGTGTTTTCCTCGTCGCACCTCTCGTACGGTAACTTCTCTAGAGGCGTGAGAGAAGGACCGAATCTGCATCGCCTCCCGCCTTTGGCTGTACTGCTAGACGTCGCCGGACCAGACGAAGCGGCTGTCTTTTTTCCTTGCTTACGCGCCAGTGCAGGAGCAGCCGGAGCGGCGGCAGGTCTCTTCCGCCCTTGCTGACTAGGCAGAGAAGGAGGAGCAGGCTGGCTGCTCGGGCGCACCGGCGGCGAAGGAGGCGGAGTGCCGCCACGCGCCGGAGAAGGAGCCGGAGTGCCCTGATGGTCACTCGCCGGAGGAGGAGGCGATGGAGGAGGCGGAGTGCCCTGACTCGCCGGAGGAGGAGGAGGAGGCGGAGGCGTCCAGTTGAGAATGTTGATGAGGTCCTTCCGCCATAGGCATGGAGTCTTCAGTGAAGAACCCAGCCGAGTCTCCCCTTCACCGGTAGGGTGGTCAAGCTGGAGCTCCTCAAATCCCTCCGTTATTTCGTCGACCATCACCCTAGCATATCCTTCTGGAATCGTCCAGCAGTGAAAAGTGTCGTCGGGTCCAGAAGGATAAACAGAGCCAGCAGCCGCCTTGACCTTCAGATTCATCCACTGCGCCATAAGGTGGCAATTTTGTGCCTGAGTGATAGCATGCACGGGATTCCTGGCAGTAGCCGTCAAGACAGGCTCTGGCTGAAGCAGCTCGGTGGAAGCCACGCTGCTTCTCCGCTGAGATGGCGGGGTAGCTTCGGGGGAAGCTTCGGCAATTCTTTTGTCCCGATTTGCTTCCCGTTCCTCTATCGCTTGTATTCTGGCCCGCAGCGCCTGGATTTCGGTCAGCTCCATTTTCTTCCTCCTGTCGTGGCATTTGTGGCCTCCTACGTCCGGAAACCCAGCACGCCACGGAAGGGAGCCTGGCGTGCCTCGTGTCCGTCCAGGGTGCTCAGGATTCCCGAGGGCCATTGTCAGCTCGTCGTTCTCTCTGTCGGGGAAGAACGTCCCTTCATGCGCTGCTTTGATATACTGCCGCATCTTCCTGAGTGGTGTTTCCAATTGCTTGTCCGTCCAAATGCACCACCCTGTTACAGGGTCCAAGGTTCCGCCAGCCCCGAAGAACCAAGTCCGGCAACGGTCTGTCCAGTGCATTGTCTCTGGTTCGATCCCTTTCTGAAGCAGATCATTCTCAGCCTTGGCCCACTTAGGCCGGGCTCTGAGGTAGCCACCTGACCCCGTGCGATGGTGATGCTTCTTCTTCGCAGCATTTATCCGGTTTGTCTCCGACATCTGCTGACTCTTTTCGGACATCTTATGGGCCACAAATGCGGGCCAGTCATCTTTGATCTTCTCATATATGCCCACGAATTCTGGAGTCTTTTTATCTTTGACAAACGTATTCAGTTTTTTCTTCCATGCCCTGAATTGGTCTGCCATCTTCGAAAGTGCAGCAGACTTGATTAACTCCTCTTTAACTGGCTTCGCTGGATCATCCTCTCGCGGTAGGACGAAATTTGACTTCAGCTCAGTCCAAAGATCTTCTTTCTGCATATCAGTGACATAAGTCACCTGAGCGTCGTTTGCAGCCGGCTTTAACCATTGATGGATGCTGATCGGGATCTTGTACCTAACCAGAACCCCGCACTGATTAACAAATGCGTTCTTTGTCCGGATGGGTGCAATCGGCTCACCGGAGCGCGAGATTTCTGAGATCTCAAACTTTTCATCCAGCCTCAACTTTTTCTTCGCTCCTCGTCTCTTTACCGAAGATTTGCTCGATCCGGAGGGCTAGAAAAAGGAACAAAGACGAGAGTTAATGAATGCATCAATTAACTAGTCAGCACATGCTTAACTAACATATATACCTCCTGGTCGGACTCGGTTCGATCACCGGAGCCAGCATCACGGTCTCCTTCTTGCACCGACATTGGGTCACCGGAGCCATCCTCACGGTCTACTTCTTCCATGTGCATTGGGTCACCGGATCCATCAATATCATAGCCTAGATCTTCCAACTGCAGCTCTTTTTCGACCTGCTCATCGGTGTCGTTGAGAAACGACAAGATGGCATTTTGTCCGTCTGCGATTATGTCCATCAACATCGCTTCTTGTGCTAGGTCTCGGGTGTTGTCGTCCATTGTTTCTACAAATATTTACAACATGCCAATTATTATTCAAACATGACAGATGGATATATTAATGGCAAACGTAGAACTAGCTTCGACCCTCGACTGCTCGGCGATCCACAAACCCTAGACCCCCTCATGTCACATTTTGTCTAGTGTCAAAGGATTCAACAAAACCAATACTTCATCATTAGGCGAAAGTAACAGTAGCATGATGGTACGAAGCTCTCCAAAGTGGTTTTGGAACGGAGTCCCGGATAGGATAATTCGCAACAAAAGACGGATTATCCTATCAGGAACTCCGTTCCAAAATAACTTTGCATAACTTCGTACCAACATGCCCCGGTTACTTCTGGCAAATGATGAAGTCATGGAATTCTTCAATACTTTGACACTAGCTAGGCAACCTCTCGACCCCCCCGACTTCTCGGCGATCTACAACCCTAGACCCCCTCATGTCACATTTTGTCTAGTGTCAAAGGATTCGACAAAACCAATACTTCATCATTAGGCGAAAGTAACAGTAGCATGATGGTACGAAGCTCTCCAAAGTTGTTTTGGAACGGAGTCCCAGATAAGATAATTCATAACAAAAGATGGATTATCCTATCAGGGACTTCGTTCCAGAACAACTTTGCATAACTTCGTACCAAAATGCCCCGGTTACTTCTGGCAAATGATGAAGTCATG
>LR738709.1:622906084-622946000 GCA_902687465.1 Secale cereale | reverse complement strand
CTGGCGCGGTTACGGACATATTTCTTTAGGACTCCCATGAACCTCTCAAAGGGGAACATATTGTGTAGAAATACGGGCCCCAGAATGACAATCTCGTCGACTAGATGAACTAGGACGTGTGTCATGATATTGAAGAAGGATGGTGGGAACACAAGATCGAAACTGACAAGACATTGCGCCACATCACTCCTTAGCCTTGGTACGATTTCTGGATCGATCACCTTCTGAGAGATTGCATTGAGGAATGCACATAGCTTCACAATGGCTAATCGGACGTTTTCCGGTAGAAGCCCCCTCAATGCAACCGGAAGCAGTTGCGTCATAATCACATGGCAGTCATGAGACTTTAGGTTCTGGAACTTTTTCTCTGCCATATTTATTATTCCCTTTATATTCGACGAGAAGCCAGTCGGGACCTTCATACTGAGCAGGCATTCAAAGAAGATTTCTTTCTCTTCTTCCGTAAGAGCATAGCTGGCAGGACCTT
This sequence comes from Secale cereale, assembly GCA_902687465.1. Lineage (NCBI taxonomy): Eukaryota > Viridiplantae > Streptophyta > Magnoliopsida > Poales > Poaceae > Secale > Secale cereale. The sequence continues at coordinate 622,945,513 of LR738709.1, read as the reverse complement.
CATACTGCTTCGGAGGGATGCCGTCTTTTTCGTGCAAACGTTGCAGGTCCTCCCGTGCCTCAGCTGTATCTTTTGTCTTTCCATACACGCCCAAGAAGCCTAGCAGGTTCACGCAAAGGTTCTTCATCACGTGCATCACGTCGATTGAAGAGCGGACCTCTAGGTCTTTCCAGTAGGGTAGGTCCCAAAATATAGATTTCTTCTTCCACATGGGTGCGTGTCCCTCAGCGTCATTCGGAACAGCTAGTGCGCCGGGGCCCTTTCCAAAGATTACGTGTAAATCATTGACCATAGCAAGTACGTGATCACCGGTACGCATGGCGGGCTTCTTCCGGTGATCTGCCTCGCCTTTGAAATGCTTGCCTTTCTTTCGACATTGATGGTTGGTCGAAAGAAATCGACAATGGCCCAGGTACACATTCTTCCTGCACTTGTCCAGGTATATACTTTCAGTGTCATCTAAAAAGTTCGTGCATGCATGGTATCCTTTGTTTGTCTGTCCTGAAAGGTTACTGAGAGCGGGCCAATCGTTGATGGTCACGAACAGCAACGCCTTTAGGTCAAATTCCTCCTGTTTGTGCTCATCCCACGCACGTACACCGTTTCCATTCCACAGCTGTAAAAGTTCTTCAACTAATGGCCTTAGGTACACATCAATGTCGTTGCCGGGTTGCTTAGGGCCTTGGATGAGAACTGGCATCATAATGAACTTTCGCTTCATGCACATCCAAGGAGGAAGGTTATACATACATAGAGTCACGGGCCAGGTGTTGTGATTGCTGCTCTGCTCCCCGAAAGGATTAATGCCATCCGCGCTTAAAGCAAACCATATGTTCCTTGGGTCCTTTGCAAACTCCTCCCAGTACTTTCTCTCGATTTTTCTCCACTGCGACCCGTCAGCGGGTGCTCTCAACTTCCCGTCTTTCTTACGGTCCTCACTGTGCCATCGCATCAACTTGGCATGCTCTCTGTTTCTAAACAAATGTTTCAACCGTGGTATTATAGGAGCATACCACATCACCTTCGCAGGAACCCTCTTCCTGGCGGGCTCGCCATCAACATCACCAGGGTCATCTCGTCTGATCTTATACCGCAATGCACCGCATACCGGGCATGCATTCAGATCCTTGTATGCACCGCGGTAGAGGATGCAGTCATTAGGGCATGCATGTATCTTCTGCACCTCCAATCCTAGAGGGCATACGACCTTCTTTGCTGCGTATGTACTGTCGGGCAATTCGTTATCCTTCGGAAGCTTCTTCTTCAATATTTTCAGTAGCTTCTCAAATCCTTTGTCAGCCACAGCATTCTCTGCCTTCCACTGCAGCAATTCCAGTACGGTACCGAGCTTTGTGTTGCCATCTTCGCAATTGGGGTACAACCCTTTTTTGTGATCCTCTAACATGCGATCGAACTTCAGCTTCTCCTTTTGACTTTCGCATTGTGTCCTTGCATCGACAATGACTCGGCAAAGATCATCATTTGGTTCCTCTTGATCTTCAGCAGCTTCACCCGTTGCAACATCATTGGGCACATCGTCTGGTTCGTCTTGATCTTCACCAGCTCCCCCCATTGCAGCATCACCATATTCAGGGGGCACATAGTTGTCATCGTACTCTTCTTCTTCGCCGTCTTCCATCATAACCCCTATTTCTCCGTGCCTCGTCCAAACATTATAGTGTGGCATGAAACCCTTGTAAAGCAGGTGGGAGTGAAGGATTTTCCGGTTAGAGTAAGACATCGTATTCACACATTTAGTGCATGGACAACACATAAAACCATTCTGCTTGTTTGTCTCAGCCGCATTTAGAAACTCATGCACGCTCTTAATGTACTCGGAGGTGTGTCTGTCACCGTACATCCATTGCCGGTTCATCTGCGTGCATTTATATATAATTAAGTGTGTCAAAAACCATTACAGAACATCATAAATAGATAATTAAGTGACCAAATGGATAAAAGTTCATCATCACATTAAAACCAAAGTACATACATATATAGTTCTCATCTAACAACATATAGCTCTCCATACACATCGAAACTATGTAAAACATTTCAACGCGAAAACAAATGCTATCATAATCGCAACCAAGGTAACAATTGATCCAACGGCATAATGATACCAAGCCTCGGTATGAATGGCATATTTTCTAATCTTTTTAATCTTCAACCGCATTGCATCCATCTTGATCTTGTGATCATCGACGACATCCGCAACATGCAACTCCAATATCATCTTCTCGTCCACAATTTTTTTTATTTTTTCCTTCAAGAATTTGTTTTCTTCTTCAACTAAATTTAACCTCTCGACAATAGGGTCCATCTTGATCTTGTGATCATCGATAACTTCCGCAACATGCAACTCCAATTCCATCTTCTCCTCCTCCATTTTTTCCAATTTTTTCTTAAACGAAATGTTTTCCTCTTCAACTAAATTTAACCTCTCCACAAGAGGTTCGGTTGGAATTTCCGGTTCAACTACCTCCTAGACATAATAAAACATCTATGCATGTCAGGTTGGACGACATAACTATCATAAACACTAAAACAAATAGTTATAAATTAAAGATGATATACCACATCCGAATCGTAGACCGGACGAGGGCCCACGTGGGCGGATATCAAAACCATCGCACTATATAATAACAAGCAATAATAAACGTAAGAAAATTAGACAAATATCTATCTAAAGCAATAATAAAAGTAAGAAAAGCATGGACATAACAAGAGGCTCACCACGGTGGTGCCGGTGACGAGATCGGCGGGGGCGATCGACGGCGGCGAAGACGGGGACGGGACGTGACGGACCGCTAAACCTAGACAAATCTCGGAGAAAATAGAGCTTCGAGAGGAGAAAAGCTTAACTAGTGTGGCTCGGGCATTCCACCGAACACGTTGTGTGCATAGGAGGTGAGCTAGAGCACCACTAACCCCTCTCCCCCTCGGCCAGAAAAAAAACAGAGCAGTGAGCTCTGCTCTTGAGTGAGGGGGTATATATAGGCAACTCACTGGTCCCGGTTGGTGCTACAAACCGGGACTAAAGGGGTGCCTTTGGTCCCGGTTCATAACACCAACCGGGACCAATAGTGGTGGGCCAGGAGCAAGAGCCATTGGTCCCGGTTTTTAGCTTCAACCGGGACCAATAGGTCCAGACGAACCGGGACCAATGGCCCACGTGGCCCGGCCGGCCCCCTGGGCTCACGAACCGGGTCCAGTACCCCCATTGGACCCGGTTCTAGATTGAACCGGGGCTAATGGGCTGGACCAATGCCCTGTTTTCTACTAGTGCATCAGCAATATGTCATCCTCATATAATATGAGAAATGACACAGAGCTCCCACTCACTTTCTTTTAGATACAGGCTTCTCCATAAGTCTGTATAAAGCCAAACGCTTTGATCACATCATTAAAGCGAATATTCTAACTCCGAGATGCTTGCACCAGCCCGTAAATCGAGCGCTGGAGCTTGCATACCTTGTTAGCGTTCTCTGGATCGACAAAACCTTCCGGCTACATCATATACAACTCTTCCTTGAGGAAGCCATTAAGGAATGCTTTTTTGACGTCCATTTGCCATATCTCATAATCATAGAATGCGGCAATAGCTAACATGATTCTGACTGACTTCAGCATCGCTACGGGAGAGAAAGTATCGTCGTAGTCAATCCCTTGAACTTGTCGATAACCCTTAGCGACAAGCCGAGCCTTATAGATGGTCACATTACCATCCGCGTCTGTCTTCTTCTTAATTATCCATTTGTTTTCTATGGCGTGCCTGTCATCAGGCAAGTCCGACAAAGTCCATACTTTGTTTTCATACATGGATTCTATCTCGGATTTCATGGCTCCAAGCCATTTATTGGAATCCGGGCCCGCCATCGCTTCTTCATAGTTCGAAGGTTCACCGTTGTCTAACAACATGATTTCCAGGACAGGGTTGCCGTACCACTCTGGTGTGGAACGTGCCCTCGTGGACCTTCGAAGTTCAGTAGTAACTTGATCTGTTTCTTCATGATCATTATCATCAACTTCCTCCCTTGTCGGTGCAGGCACCTCAGGAACAATTTCCTGTGCTGCGCTACTTTCCGGTTCAGGAGGGGTGACTGTCACCTCATCAAGTTCTACTTTCCTCCCACTCACTTCTTTCGAGAGAAACTCTTTCTCCAGAAAGGATCCATTCTTGGCAACAAAGACTTTGCCTTCGGATCTGTGGTAGAAGGTGTACCCAATCGTTTCCTTTGGGTATCCTATGAAGACACATTTTTCCGATTTGGGTTCGAGCTTTTCAGGTTGAAGTTTCTTGACATAAGCATCGCAACCCCAAACTTTTAGAAACGACAGCTTCGGTTTCTTGCCAAACCAAAGTTCATACGGAGTCGTCTCAACGGATTTCGACGGAGCCCTATTTAAAGTGAATGCGGCAGTCTCTAAAGCATAACCCCAAAAAGATAGCGGTAAATCAGTGAGGGACATCATAGATCGCACCATGTCCAACAGAGTATGATTTCGACGTTCGGACACACCGTTACGTTGAGGTGTTCCGGGCGGTGTCAATGTGAAACAATTCCACATTTCCTTAGGTGCGTGCCAAATTCATGACTTAAATATTCACCCCCACGATCTGATCGTAAGAACTTTATTTTTCTGTCACGTTGATTCTCAACCTCATTCTGAAATTCCTTGAACTTTTCAAAGGTCTCAGACTTGTGTTTCATCAAATAGATATACCCGTATCTACTCAAGTCATCTGTGAGGGTGAGAACATAACGATAGCCTCCGCGAGCCTCAACAGTCATTGGACCGCACACATCGGTATGTTTGATTTCCAACAAGTTGGTTGCTCGATCCATTGTTCCGGAGAACGGAGTCTTGGTCATCTTGCCCAAGAGGCATGGTTCGCACGTGTCAAATGATTCATAATCAAGAGACTCTAGAAGTCCATCTGAATAGAGCTTCTTCATACGTTTTACACCAATATGACCAAGGCGGCAATGCCACAAGTATGTGGGACTATCATTATCAACTTTACTTCTTTTGGCATCTACACTATGAATATGTGTATCATCACGTTCGAGATTCATCAAAAATAAACCATTGACCAGCGGGGCATGACCATAAAACATATCTCTCAAATAAATAGAACAACCATTATTCTCCGATTTGAAAGAGTAGCCATCTCGCATAAGACGAGATCCAGATACAATGTTCATGCTCAAAGCTGGTACTAAATAACAATTATTGAGGTTTAAAACTAATCCCGAGGGTAGATGTAGAGGTAGCGTGCCGACGGCGATCACATCGTCCTTGGAACCATTCCCGACGCGCATCGTCACCTCATCCTTTGCCAGTCTCCGTTTAATCCGCAGCTCCTGCTTAGAGTTACAAATATGAGCAACTGCACCGGTATCAAATACCCAGGAGCTACTACGAGCGCTGGTAAGGTACACATCAATAATAAGTATATCAAATATACCTTTGACGTTCCCGGCCTTCTTGTCTGCTAAGTATTTGGGGCAGTTCCGCTTCCATTGACCCGTTCCCTTGCAATAAAAGCACTCTGTCTCAGGCTTGGGTCCATGCTTTGGCTTCTTCCCGGCAACAGGCTTACCGGGCGCGGCAACTCCCTTGCCGTCCTTCTTGAAGTTCTTCTTACCCTTGCCTTTCTTGAACTTAGTGGTTTTATTGACCATCAACACTTGATGTTCTTTCTTGATATCCACCTCCGCTGATTTCAGCATCGAATACACCTCGGGAATGGACTTTTCCATCCCCTGCATATTGAAGTTCAACACGAAGCTCTTGAAGCTTGGTGGGAGCGACTGGAGGATTCTGTCAACGACCGCTTCATCTGGGAGATTCATTCCCAGCTGAGACAAGCGGTTGTGCAATCCAGAAATCTTGAGGATGTGCTCACTGACACAACTGTTTTCCTCCATCTTACAGCTGTAGAATGCGTCGGAGACATCATATCTCTCGACTCGGGCATGAGCTTGGAAAACCATTTTCAGCTCTTCGAACATCTCATATGCTCCGTGGTTCTCAAAACGTTTTTGGAGCCCCGACTCTAAGCTGTAAAGCAAGCCGCACTGAACCAGGGAGTAATCATCACTACGCGACTGCCAGATGTTCAAAACGTCTTGGGTCGCATCGGGACCAGGTGCATCACCTAGCGGTGCTTCAAGGACATATGATCTCTTGGCAGCTATGAGGATAATCCTCAGGTTACGGACCCAATCCGTATAGTTGCTACCATTGTCTTTCAGCTTGGTTTTCTCTAGGAACGCGTTGAAGTTGAGGGAAACTTGAGCGTGGGCAATTTGATCTACAAGAGATATTGTAAAGAATTTAGACTAAGTTCATGATAATTAAGTTCATCTTAATCAAATTTTAATGAACTCCCACTCAGAATGACATCTCTCTAGTCATCTAAGTGATACACGATCCGAATCGACTAGCCTGTGTCCGATCATCACGTGAGACGGACTAGTCATCAACGGTGAACATCTTCATGTTGATTGTATCTTCTATACGACTCGTGTTCGACCTTTCGATATTCCGTGTTCCGAGGCCATGTCTGTACATGCTAGGCTCGTCAAGTGAACCCTAAGTGTATTGCGTGTGTAAATCTGGCTTACACCCGTTGTATGCGAACGTTAGAACCTATCACACCCGATCATCACGTGGTGCTTCGGAACAACGAACTTTAGCAACGGTGCACAGTTAGGGGGAACACAATTCTTGAAATTTTAGAGAGAGATCATCTTATTTACTACCGTCGTTCTAAGTAAACAAGATGCATAAACATGATAAACATCACATGCAATCAATTAAAGTGACATGATATGGCCAATATCATCTTGCTCCTTGGATCTCCATCTTCGGGGCACCATGATCATCTTGTCACCGGCTCGACACCATGATCTTCATCATCATGATCTCCATCATTGTGTCTTGAAGAAGTCGTCACGCCAACTATTACTTCTACTACTATGGCTAACGTTTAGCAATAAAGTAAAGTAATTACATAGCGTTAATTCAGTGACACGCAGGTCATACAATAATTAAGACAACTCCTATGGCTCCTGCCGGTTGTCAAGTTCATCGACATGCAAGTCGAGATTCCCTATTACAAGAACATGATCAATCTCATACATCACATATATCATTCATCACATCTTCTTTTGGCCATACCACGTCACATAGCACATGCTGCAAAAACAAGTTAGACGTCCTCTAATTGTTGTTGCAAGTTTTTACGTGGCTTCTATAGGTTTTCTAGCAAGAACATTTCTTACCTACGCCAAAACCACAACGTGATTTGTCAATTTCTATTTACCCTTCATAAGGACCCTGTTCATCGAACCCGATCCGACTAAAGTAGGAGAGACAGACACCCGCCAGCCACCTTATGCAACTAGTGCATGTCTGTCGGTGGAACCAGTCTCACGTAAGCGTACGTGTAAGGTCGGTCCGGGCCGCTTGATCCCACAATACCGCCGAATCAAGACTAGACTAGTAACGGCAAGAAAATTGAACAAACTCAAACGCCCACGACTGCTTTGTGTTCTACTCGTGCAAGATGCTACGCATAAGACCTAGCTCTGATGCCACTGTTGGGGAACGTAGCAGAATTCAAAAAATTTCTACGCTTTCACCAAGATCCAACTAAGGAGACATCTAGCAACGAGCAAATAAGAGTGCATCTACATACCGTTATGTAGATCGCGAGCGGAAGCTTTCGAAGAAGCGTGGATGAAGTAGTCGTACTCTTCGCGTTCTTAGTCACCGATGATCTAGCGCCGAACGGACGGCACCTCCGCGTTCAACACACGTCCGGTACAGCAACGTCACCTCCTTCTTGATCCAGCAAGGGGGGGAGAGGTCGTCAGAGATCCAACAGCACGACGGCGTGGTGGTGGATGCAGTGGAGAATCCTGCAGGGCTTCGCCGGGCGCCTTGCGTAAGGAGATGGAGGTGTGATGGGAGGGGGAGAGGCGCCAGAGGATTGGGTGCGGCTGCCCTCTCCCCCCCCCCCCACATATATATAGGGGGCCAGGGGGTGCGCTGGCCCTGCAGATCCCATCTGCAGGGTGGGGCGGCGGCCAGGGGGGGATTCTTGCCCCCCAAGGCAAGGTGGCGCCCCCTCCCCCCTAGGGTTTCAACCCTAGGCGCATGGGGAGGAGGGCCCATGTGGTGCGCCAGCCCATCAGGGCTGGCCACTTCCCCCTTGCGGCCTAGGGGCCCCACCGGGATGGGTGGCCCCACCCGGTGGACCCCCGGGACCCCTCCGGTGGTCCCGGGACACTCCCGGTGACCCCCGAAGATCACCCGATGGCCGAAACTGGACTTCCTATATATCATTCTTTACCTCCGGACCATTCCGGAACTCCTCGTCACGTCCGGGATCTCATCCGGGTCTCCGAACAACTTTCGGGTTTCCACGTGCATGTATCTCTATGACCCTAGCGTTACCGAACCTTAAGTGTGTAGACCCTACGGGTTCGGGAGACACGTAGACATGACCGAGACCACTCTCCGGTCAATAACCAACAGCGGGATCTGGATACCCATGTTGGTTCCCACGTGTTCCTCGATGATCTTCATCGGATGAACCACTGTGTCAAGGATTCACTCAATCCCGTATGTTATTCCCTTTGTCCATCGGTACGGTACTTGCCCGAGATTCGATCGTCGGTATTCCCGATACCTTGTTCAATCTCGTCATGGCAAGTCTCTTTACTCGATCCGTAATCCATCATCCCATGACTAACTCCTTAGTCACCTTGAGCTCATTATGATGATGTCTTACCGAGTGGGCCCAGAGGAACCTCTCCGTCATACGGAGTGACAATATCCCAGTCTCGGTTCGTACCAACCCAACAGAGACTTTCGGTGATACCCGATGCGTACCTTTATAGCCACCCAGTTACGTTGTGATGTTTGGCACACCCAAAGTATTCATACGGCATCCGGGAGTTGTACAACCTCATGATCTAAGGAATAAATACTTGACACCGAAAAGCTTATGCATTACGAACTATACGATCTCGTGCTATGCTCAGGATTGGGTCTTGTCCATCACATCATTCTCCTAATGATGTGATCCCGTTATCACGGACATCCTATGTCCGTGGTCAGGAAACCGTGACCATCTGTTGATCAACGAGCTGTTAACTAGAGGCTTACCAGGGACTCATTGTGGTCTATGTATTCACACATGTATCGCTGTTTCCGTACAATACAATTCAAGCATGAATAACAGACGATTATCATGAACAAGGAAATATAATAACAATACTTTTATTATTGCCTCTAGGGCATATTTCCAACAATAACAACATAAATAATAGGAAGAAAACAGTATGCTAAATGGACGTATCAGTTCCCAGAACGCCGACAAGTAATAAGGTACTTAGTTTTGCTCGAGTGTTGACTGTGCTCAAGAAAAGAAGGGACAACAAGTTACAGGTGGAGTCACATGGAGTCTTGGAGTAGTAGCGATACTCATGAGATAAGCTCAAGTCCAATGTACATGGAAGCTTGACGCATTGACAAATTCACGATGGTGCAGAATATTCGCCAAGGTGGAGTTTGTTAAAGTTGTGTCGAACATTGTGTACAAGGTAAGTTACAGTTGGACTCTGAGTAAATTGTGTTTAGATAGGATATGGAGTCGTGTCCTAGTAGGACACTTGTATCCTAGGCCTCTCATATATAGCGAAGGTAGACACACAATGTAACCTATGCCAGCATAATAGCACTGGAACGCAGGGGAAGCCGGTGACATATGCCGGCGGCCAGGGCAACCAGGTGTGGTATTATAGCGGTGTCATGGGGAGGAGCGCCCATAGTCAGGCCCCGGGGATGTAGCCATATCGGTGAACCTCGTTAACAAATCTCGGTGTCGTGCTCATGTGATTGCTTGGTCCTCGGATGATCGACGGTGGCCTCGAATTTATTCTAACAACACCAATGAAATCAAATGTGAATGCTCAAAGTTCACTAGGGATGGTATACCGTGCTGCCACATATTAAGACTTTTTAAACAGTTTGGGGTCAATGAAATACCAGAGCAATACATAGTTCCCAGGTGGACTGCCAAATTTAGAGAAGAGCAGATGAAACAGTACATGGAGAAATGCTTGGACAGCCTTTTTTAGAATAATATATGTATCAGCCTGTGTATTTATGGTTAATGGTTTCAAGTTAGGAGTTAATGGTTTCAAGTTAGATCAAGTTAGATCAAGATATGGAAACGTGGACTCCGAAAGGTCAACAAATGAAATCTTGAATGACATCACAAATCAATACGCCTGCTTTAGGAGTTAATGGTTTCAAGTTAGATCTGTGTTTCCTACATGCGTTTTCTAAACGGTCAACAAATGGATAAGCTAATTTTTTCATACGTGTGCTAGGCTCGCCAAGATATTGATCAATTTGCTTGCTCTCCTAGCTTCATAGGAGTCCACGTTTCTTTCCAGCAAGCAATCGGCAACCGGTGACATAATCTTATACATGAGGGTGTGTGAGATCACCGTAAAGTAATCGGGGTTGGAACTTTGGACCAGTTCTCATGGAGGAGATGTAACCTGGAGCAGGATTCATCGTGCGCCGCCGGTTAGCTCCTGCATCCGGTCATTGGAGAAGATGTTCATCATGGAGCAGTTGGATGCATAACGTACGCACAGAGGTAAAGGCACTGAACTCCCGAGCAAAAAACAAGAGGTGTCTGTTGACTAGAACTGTAATAATCATGAAACATATCATAAGAGAATTATATGTGTTACACACGCATGCTTCTTAGTTATTATCAGTGAATCCGTAGTTCATTTTTCTTCTAGGAATCCATAGTTCAAACTTGAAACTAAGAGTTTGTATACGTACCAGCTTTCATTATGCATGTATCCATGTTGGTTTGGATCAGAGACGGTGACGAGCACGCGGGATCCTTCTCAACGGCTCTCGCGGCTTGGCGAGGCGGAGTGGGAGCCCTCCTCCTAGGCTCCAGTGGTGGCACACTCAGGCAGTGGCCGGTGCGCCAGGGATCCCACGATGGCACTGTTGCTGCGGTTGGTCGCCGGATCTAGGGGGCTGGATCTGGGGCTTTGAAGGCGGTCGAGACGGTGCATAGGTTGTTGGGCGGATTTCTTGGGACGGATCCGGGTGAAAACCTGGTCTTCGGTCGATGACCGGAGCCGGTGATGACGATGCCCTTATCATCATTTCCTTCATGAAGGCATCATCGAGGTGAAGCTCCCAACTCAACTCAATACCTTCGGGGGAAACCCTAGATCAGCTGATCGGATGTTGGCGGCAATCGTGTGTCGTAACCCCCTTGGGGGCGGCATTCTTGGAGGTCCACTCGGCTTCGCGGGACCAGCGGACGGCTTCTTTGGTGAAGCGGTGCTTCATCCATACATTGATGGCGACGGATCTTGACGGCGTGGCGCAGTGCAGATTCGGAGTTCGATGTGGGAGGATGGACTCGCGCAGGAGGACGGCGCTATCTGGCGTCATGGTGGCGTCGATGGCAGTGAGACCTGGTGTAACGCTCGGATAATTACGCTACAGTAATTCTGCGCTAATGATGCCACGTCACCGCGATCACGGTTGCCAATCTCGTGTTAGTTCGTAACCGACCCAAATAAAAAAATTGAATTAAAAGAAAACAACAAAAGTTTTCAAACTTTTGAACTAAAATGCTCTAGAGGTGCCGGATAATGCCTATGGAATTCTGGTGGAGAAACCACACCTTTATAGTATGTTTAGATGCACTAAGATAATAAGAACAGCAGCCAAAAACAATTATTTAAATACCTTTAATAATTAATAAAATATCAAACTAAATTAATTCGGAACTAGACCTTTTGTGGCAGTGGTTTAAACTAAAATACTAAATTAGATGCTAAGTATATATTTTACAAAAACTAAAATAAAAGGAAACAAAGCTAAAACAGAATAAAAGAAAAGGAAACTATAAAAAGAAATAAGCAAAAGATGGAAAGAAAACAAATAGAAGCAAAAGCCTCCCTCCCCCACTGGACCTCTTGGCCTAGTTGGTTCGGCCGAGCAGGCCGGCCTAGGCGGCCACCCCCTTCTCCTCCCCTGTTCACAAACCACCCCGTGGCCATGGCCGATGCCCGACACGGCACCGGCTGTCACCGTGGCGGCCATCCGCCGGTAGCTCCACTCGTATAAGGTTTCCCCGACGCCAAACCCTAACCCCTCTCTCCACATTCCCTCCTCGATCTGGACCCCGCCCCCGAGCTCCTCTTCATCTTCCGCTCGTCCCCGTCCCCTTTCGCTGCTCGTCGTCGTCACCGCCCCGACCTCGCCCGGATTCGCCTTCCCGTCGGACCACCTCGGCCATCGCCCGCCGTCGCCGGCTACCTCCCCGACGGCCGACCCCGAGCCTCGCCGCCGTACCCCTGCATCGGGGGTGAGCCCTCGCCTTGCCTCCCTCTTCTCCTACCCCGTCCCCGTGCGCATACTGTGCTCCCGACCGCCGTCCAGCTCGCAGTCCAACGTCGCCCGTGCCACGCACCCGCGGCTGCCCCTACCTCTACTCGCACCGCGCCGCTCGCCCGATGTGGCCTTCTCCTACTTCCGCTGCGCCGGTGCAGCTGCTGACCGCGCCGAGCCGCGCCTGCTTGGGCTCCCCTTGCCACTACAGTCGCGGCATCGCTTGCCCCAGCCGTCGTGCGCCGACGTCGTCACCTCGCAGCAGACGGCGCCCCTTCCCCTCGCTCGCTCTGCGCCCTGGCCTGGTTGGCTCCGCCCGGCCGTGACCGCGCTGCCACGTCGGTGCCATCTCTGGCGCCCGGCGCCCCTCTGCCTGGCTGGGCCACCTACGGCCGCGCACCTCGCCACCCTCCCGTCGCCACGCCTACTCCAGCCAGGCCACGACCCCTGGCCGCACCTCCGGCTCCAGCCGCGCCGACGCCCCGTCACGCCCGCCGGCGTCGCCCCGCTCCGGGCAGGCTGTGCCCTCACTGACGCTCGTCCCGCTTCAACACCCGGCGCCCAGCGCCCGCTATCCACCGCCCGCTTGGCCCGGTTGGGCAACAGACAGCTGGGGCCCAGCGCCCCTTAAAAAAATAGAATAAAAAAAGGAATAAAAAAAGAATTAAAAATAAATAAATAGTAATTAATTAATTAATTAATTAACTTGTTTAGTTAACCTAATGAGCATATTTAGATTAATTAAACCTGCTTAATTAAACTAGTCAATGACGAACGGCCCCACTACCCAGTTTGACCAGTCAACTGCACAGTTGACCGCTGACGTCATCATGACGTCATGCTGATGCAATGACCCCCTTTTTGTATTAATAACAATTTCAGAATATTAATAAAACTTTGAAAAATCATATAAAATAATCTGTAACTTGGATGAAAATAGTTTGTACATAAAAGTTGCTCAGAATTTAGAGACGAACCCGAATACGCGGTCCGTTCGTCCGCCACACATCTCTATCATACCGAACATGCAACTTTCCCCTCCGTTTCATCTGCCCGAAAATGCCTAACACCGGGAATACTTTCCCGGATGTTTTCCCCCCTTCGTCGGTATCACCTCCTACCGCGTTAGGTCACACGTAGCACCGCGTATTTCCATGTTATGCTTTGTGTGCTATTGTTTGCTCTGTTATTTATTATGTTCCCCCTTCGTTACTTCTCTCCGATAGACACCGGGACTGAGACTGCTGACGGTGCTGCTGTGATTGACTCCATCGACGACGACCCCTCCTTCTTGCCAGAGCAACCAGGCAAGCCCCCCCCTTTGATCACCAGATATCGCCTATTCTTCTCTCTACTGCTTGCATTAGTGTAGTGTAGCATGTTACTGTTCGGTTACTCCTATTCTGCTGCATAGCCTGTCATTGTTGCTACAACTGTTGATACTTTACCTGCCATCCTAATGCTTAGTATAGGATGCTAGTACTCCATCAGTGGCCCTACACCCTTGTCCGTCTGCCCTGCTATTCTATCGGGCCGTGATCACTTGGGCGTGATCACGGGTATATACTACATACACTTTACATGATACATGATGTGACTAAAGTCGGGTCGGCTCTTTGAGTACCCGCAAGTGATTCCGATATGGGGGCTGAAAGGACAGGTGGCTCCATCCAGGTAGTGGTGGGCCTGAGTTCCCGACGGCCCCCGAGTGGATCTTTGTGGCGGAGCGACAGGGCAGGTTAAGACACCCAGTGGAGAGGTGGCTTGGCCCTGGTCGTTGTCCGCGGTTATTTCATAATAACACGCTTAACGAGTTTGGATATTTGATCTGAGTCTGGCCGTTGGCCTATACGCACTAACCAGCTACGTGGGAATAGTTATGGGTACTCGACGTCGTGGTATCAGCCGAAGCCTTCTTGACGTCAGCGGCTTAGCGGCGCGCGCCGGGTTGGACCGCGTAACGTAACTTCCTTAGTAATGGAGGTTGCTAGGTCTGCTCACCGGCCGCCCTCGCAACGTGCAGGTGTGCACTGGGCGATGGGCCCAGACCCCTGTGTGCTTAGGACTTAGACCGACGTGCTGACCTCTCTGCTGTGCTTAGGTAGGGCTGCGATGTGTTGATCTTCCGAGGCCGGGCATGACCCTGGAAAGTGTGTCCGGCCAAATGGGATCGAGCGTGCTGGGATATGTGGTGCACCCCTGCAGGGAAGTTAATCTATTCGAATAGCCGTGTCCCTCGGTAAAAGGACGACCCGGAGTTGTACTCTGACCTCATGACAACTAGAACTGGATACTTAATAAAACACACCCAGACAAGTTCCAGATATAACTCGGTGGTTGCTCTCTCACAGGGTGATGTGCGGGAGGATCGCCGGGTAGGTTTATGCTATACGATGTTACTTGGTGAACTCTTCTGCTACTCAAGACGGAGGCTGCCAGAAGCTTTGATAGTTGTTACTATTCCATCTACTCCCTTCTACTGCTGCAGGATGGAGGCTGCGAGAAGCGAGGATGCTCATTACTTACCATCTACTCTCTTCTACTGCTGGAAGATGGAGGTTACTAGAAGCGTAGTCTTCAATCGGATTAGCTATCCCCCTCTTATTCTGGCATTCTGCAGTTTAATCCACATATATTACCCCTTTACACAGAAACCATTGCATATGTAGTATAGATCCTTGCTTTCGAGTACTTTGGATGAGTACTCACGGTTGCTGTTCTCCCCCTTTTTCCCCTCTTGTTCCTTCTTCTCGGATGATGCAACCAGATCGGTGGAGTCCAGATTCCAGAAGATCCCGAGGATGTTTCTACGTTAAGTTCGGCTCCGAGGAGTAGTTAGGAGGTCCCAGGCAGGAGGCCTTGCCTTTTCGATCGTTGTTACTTTTGTGCTAGCCTTCTTAAGGCAAACTTGTTTAACTTATGTCTGTATTCAGATATTATTGCTTCCGCTGACTCGTGTGTTTTCGAGCTTTTGTATTCGAGCCCTCGAGGCCCCTGGCATGTAATATAAAGCTTGTATTATTTTAATTTGTGTCTAGAGTTGTGTTGTGATATCTTCTAGTGAGTCCTTGATCTTGGCCGTACACATTTGCGTGCATGATTAGTGTACGGACAAATCGGGGGCGTCACACCTGGCACGGTAGATGCAACAGTATAGCTCTGAAGATGGACTCATGGCAGGTGGCTGCGGCGGCCTCATACCCGACAGGCATCCTGGTTGAGGAGTGCACCGGACTGGTAGGTGCCCCATACTAGGCAGCCGTCCTGGTTGGGACCTCAGATCTTAGATGTTTAGGTTTAGCTGCGATGTCTGTTTGGTATTAGGCCCAGGCTATCAGCGCCCCTTCATCAATTGGATAGGTTGCTTAGACGGTGGCTTAAGTCTTGCTGTTGTATGACTTTATAATGTCTTGTGAGAATAATTAATAAAGTGGCCACATGCATCGTCCAGATGCAGAGGCCGGGGGTCATCCTCCTTTTCTAAAAAAAAATTCCATGTCCGTATGTATACATTGTATAAGAAAGCGACGATCAATTTGCTCGGTATTTGACAACCAATATAGAAAATATTTATGTTTGTTAGGTAAAAAAATATGTCAATAGATTTGTTAAGGAAAAGTAGTTTTAGTTTTATCTGCAAAAAAAGTTTAATGTGTTTATTCATATATAATTATGAAAATATCCATAAGACGTGCAGTTTGGAAGCAAGTTATAGATTGTTATGTTTTCGGAAAACAAGGTCTACATCTAAACTATCACGTAGTACTATGCATCTTGAAGACCATGCCCATATCCAAAGTGTCACAATGCGGAATATATACCATATATATTTTATTGTACTCCATGCATGTCAAAGTATTTTGCCTATTAGTATAGTTTTAAGTGAAAAATTCAAATTTTGTCCATGTCTTTGAAAATTCTCATTTAGTTTCATTAATTTCATCATGGAATACATTTACGTATCCGATATATTTGATCCTGTAAATTCTCATTTTTATTATAAACTTGGACAAACCATGCAAAGTCTGACGTGGAGAAAATCTAATATGCACTATGTTTTGACATGGAGGGGTAGCCAGCTCATTTGAAGCAATTTCTTATAGCTATAGACCAAATGGAATTTCGGTGGATTATAAAGGATGCCAATGATGTGTCGTTAGTGCATTTGGAATGCCTCACATCTGTTCTGTAGGATCACCTTCCAGTGATGTTTTTTTTTTGCATAAAAACAATAATGTTCACAATGTGGAATATATACCATACATATTTTATTGTACTCCATGCATGTCAAAGTATTTTGCCTATTAGTTTAGTTTCAAGTGAAAAATTCAAATTTTGTCCATGTCTTTGAAAAAAATTATCAACTACAACAACAAAGCAGTATCATTAAACTCATCATGGAATACATTTACGTATCCGATATATTTGATACTGTAAATTCTCATTTTTATTATAAACTTGGACATACTATGCAAAGTCTGACTTGGGGAAAATCTAATATGCACTATGTTTTGACATGGAGGGGTAGTCAGCTCATTTGTAACAATTTCTTATAGCTATAGACCAAATGGAATTTTGGCGGATTATAAAGGATGCCAATGATGTGTCGTTAGTGCATTTGGAATGCCTCACATCTGTTCCGTAGGATCACCTTCCAATGATGTTATTTATTATTATTTTTTGCATAAAAACAATAATGTTCACAATGCGGAATATATACCATACATATTTTATTGTACTCCATGCATGTCAAAGTATTTTTCCTATTAGTTTAGCTTCAAGTGAAAAATTCAAATTTTGTCCATGTCTTTGAAAAAAATTATCAACTACAACAACAAATCAGTATCATTAAACTCATCATGGAATACATTAACGTATCCGATATATTTGGTACTGTAAATCTCATTTCTATTATAAACTTAGACAAACTATGCAAAGTCTGACTTGGGGAAAATTTAATATGCACTATGTTTTGACATGGAGGGGTAGCCAGCTCATTTGTAACAATTTCTTATAGCTATAGACCAAATGGAATTTTGGTGGATTATAAAGGATGCCAATGATGTGTCGTTAGTGCATTTGGAATGACTCACCTCTGTTCTGTAGTTCCACCTTCCAGTGATGTTATTTTATTTTATTTTAAAGAAAAACAAAAATGTTCACTTATTTTTTTTCTGTGCCATGGGACTGAAAATAAGACTGGTTAGATTTATAACTTAGATCTATATCGAGAGATGTATTGTACTTAGAAGATTCCTTCCTAACATTTTCGAGCTACCACTGACATCTGCCCGAGATTAACAAACTTGAGTGTGTAGATACTAAAGTTGCACTAGATTTACAGTCAATATTCTTATACTTTACAGGTTCACTTTCATGGATAATATAAACGATTTCTTCTAAAAATGGCTAATATAAATGGTTTGATACTCTAAATGTATAATGTACAATACTATATATGTGTTTCTTTTGTGGTGACAACACAATATATGTTGATTCCTGGTCATTTTTCATGGACGGAGTGCAATTTATATATGCGAATAATTCAAAATGGCAACAAGAGAGAAATCATGCATATGTGATGCCATTTCTACTTACACCGTATCTTTTCTTTCGAAAGTAGAACTCATAGTCATGGTAGAGTGGTCATACTTACTATGTGTCAAATCTAATTATTGTAGTATTTTGCACGTGTGGCCATTCAAGCATTTCTTTTGCTTTTATGATCACACCAAAACGTGTGTTAGAGCAATGCCATTTCTTCTTTTTTGCCCAAAATATTATAAAGCTATTTAGATAAAGAAGAATCAAATTTATTATCTTGCACACAACTTGTGCAGGCCACTGTTATGGACTTACTAACAAGTCTCATACCCGCAATGTAAAGAAATATAAGAGCATTTACGTCGTTAGAGTAGTGATCTAAATGCTCTTATATTTCTTCACGGAGGGAGCACAACATTATGTTTTCAAGCAAACAAAGAATTCAGATTGACATTCAATTACTTAGGCCTCTGAAGGACTTGCTTCTGGCTAATAAACAAGAATCTTATGGGCATACCATTAAATAATATAAATCCTCACATAGGATGTACTTACTTTAGAAATTTAGTTGTTGCCTGCGTAGATTGATTCATGATAAAAAATGTTGCTAATATGCATAAAAAACAGGTAAATGATAAATGCATACCAT
Source organism: Secale cereale (assembly GCA_902687465.1). Taxonomy (NCBI): domain Eukaryota; kingdom Viridiplantae; phylum Streptophyta; class Magnoliopsida; order Poales; family Poaceae; genus Secale; species Secale cereale. The sequence continues at coordinate 622,926,858 of LR738709.1, read as the reverse complement.
TCATATTTATATGTCAATAAGAAAACCTAACATACCTAGGATAAAAATTATGTTCAGAAAAGTTCTATATTTGTAAATATCATCACATGTGGGCCCAATTTTACTTGGACAAATCAAATCACATATTATCACTATTAAAATTTCTAAAGTTCTAGCCCGCGCATCGAGCGGGCCACTTTGCTAGTTTATTCTAACAACACCAATGCAATCAAGTGTGAATGCGCAAAGTTCACTAGGGATGGTATACCGTGCTGCCACATATTTAGACTTTTCACACAGTTTGGGGTCAATAAAATACCAAGGCAATACATAGTTCCCAGGTGGACTGCCAAATTTAGAGAACAGCAGATGAAACAGTACAGGGAGGCGCCGAACCGTCTCACCATGCTTGAGAAGGCCAAGCTGCGCAAGAAAATGAAGCTGGAGGGGAAAAGGCCGACTAGGGTGCCGGATCTTCTCCTCCCAGAGGTGGAGCTCTTGGAGATAGCCGCGAAAGGGCCTCTTCCTCTGCCCCGCGAGGATGCCATCCAGCTGGGCAGGGCGTGCGGTGTGCCAGATATCGACCTGAACCTGATGCCCTCCGGTGCCGATGTGTGAACACCCGATGTACTCTGCTCACCTGCTGCGCTGCCCACTGACACTCGTTCCTTGCAACCACACCTCCTCCTTTAATTTTAGGTGTAGTGCATGCGCTTCTGGCAGGTCTACCCACCCTACCCCGCCTCGCTGCTGGGGGTCTGGATCCCCCGCTTTCCTTTCTCTAGTTTCTACCTAATTTGCCTTTGCTTGGAGCTCTACGGATCTGCCGCTACTGTTGTCTACCACCCTGTTGTAATCGACTGTCATTCCATCTACTTTATTTTCGCCTTCTTGCGCCTTTCTCCTGTTGTCAAATCGGTGGTCAATGATTAAAAACTTAATCATCTCTTCTTGGAACGTTCGGGGTCTTGGTAGACACAAGAAATGTACTGACGTTAAGGCGGGACTGGTAGCTACTCAGTGCTCGATTATCTGCTGCTAGGAAATCAAACTTAGCACCGTCGACCGTTTTAAGGCTATGACTTTCCTACCACCCAATACTAGGGATTTTGATCTTATCCCATCCAACGGCGCTTCTGGAGGTCTTTTAACGGCATGGGACTGTAACCTTTGGACCTGCTCTTCCGTGTTTAAAAATCAGTTCTTCCTCTCTTGCAAGTTTGAGTCCAAAACTGACGACCTCTCCTTCACTTTGACTAATGTTTACGGCCCCTGCGATCCGGTTGGTAAACGTGCTTTCCTTGACTTGCTCCTAAATCTATCCTCGACAATATCCGGCCCTTGGGCTATCATTGGAGACTTCAACTTAATTCTGCGCCCCTCTGATAAATCCTCCCCCAACTTCAATTCGAGTGAGGCCGGGCTCTTTTCTGATGCGATCCAATCCATGCAGCTGCAAGACCTACCTCTTTTGGATAGGCGTTATACTTGGTCTAACCAACAGGACACTCCCATTCTGGTTAGATTAGACCGAGCCTTAGTTAATGTGGCATGGGCTCAACTCTTCCCAGATAGCGCCCTCACCTCCTCCACTCGATCTACGTCGGACCACGTCCCAATTCAGCTTTCTGTGGCCACTCAAATCCCAAAACCTACAATCTTTCGGCTAAACAATGTTCTTCTCGCTAACCCGTCTTTCCGGGAAAAGGTGTCTTCAATCTGGGCCAGTGTCGGGTCTCGGCACCTGGAGAGAGGCGTGGTTGGGATGCTTGCCTTGCGCCTCAAGCGAACTAGAGAAATGGCTAAGAAATGGTCGGCTAGCTATCGTCTACCCACTACTATGGCCAAAAACTGCCACACCACGATCAACTTTTTGGACAAGATTGAAGAATCCCGCATGCTATCCGCCACTGAGCTTCATCTACGGACGGCAGTCAAAATTGCCCTCCACCGCTTTAATGCTGACCTAGCTATATACTGGCGGCAACGTGCAAAAATCCGGGATTGCGTGCTGGGGGATGAAAACTCAGCCTACCTTCACGTCTGTGCCTCTGTGCGCTATAGGAAAAACCAAATTAAATCTCTGGAGGTTGACGGAGTCTCCTACACCTCCCATGTTGACAAAGAGCGACTCCTGTTGGATTTCTACAAGAATTTAGTTGGAACCACGGCTCGTGCATCCTTTTCTTTCGATCTCACCTCTCTAATGGCAGGTTCTTCCCTCTCTACCTCTCAGGCTAGGGAAATCGTCCGACCTTTCTCGCTCGAGGAAATTAGACTCGCTCTTTGGGGCATGAACGATAATGCAAGCCCAGGACCGGATGGATTTGGGCCTGCTTTCTACAAAGCAAATTGTGTAGTTGCAGATCACCGGCCAAAACACGATCGAGAGTGAGAGAGAGAGGTGGAAGACGATGGTTTTTGCGCTGCTCAACTGTCACAGCTTTTCTGCCTCTTCTGTTATTATCAGGCTAGCTCAAAACGGCTGCCGAATTACAAGGAAATAGCCCACGTCTTCAGCAGGCTTACCGGTCGTGCCATCCCACGACGCCTAGCTGAGATCGGGCGACTACTTTGCCCGCACGGACCGCAACGATCATGCCATCCCATGACCTGGTAAGGCGAGCAAAACTAGCTAGCGGACTAACTGAAAACTACTGAAAGAAAAACGCCTAACTGAACCTCTGAACTGTACGTGTACAGGCACACGCTGACAGTGTTTATTCAGAAAACAGAAAAACTGAAACTTGAGTGTGTGCTTGTGTGTGCAGATTATCCAACAAATCACCCCCTAATCTGCTACACACTAGATCACCCCTAGCTTGTGCCGTAGCTCAACATACCGGCTCCTTCCAAGGGATTTTGTGAGAACATCTGCAACTTGGTCTCCGGTTCTGACATGGACTACATCCACTCGCCCTAGTTCAACACATTCTCTGATATAGTGATACCTGAGATCAATGTGTTTACTCCTCTCATGATGCACCGGATTTTTGCTTAGCTCGATCGCAGATTTGTTGTCAACACGCAGCTTGACTCTCTGAATTTTTGAACCCAGCATTTCAGCAAGTAACCTGCTCAACCACACAGCCTGACTTGCTGCTGTTGCTGCTGCTATGTACTCGGCCTCACAAGATGATTTTGCAACCACCTTCTGCTTCTGGGAGGACCAAGTAATAGCACCCGATCCAAAGAAGAACACAATACCCGTGGTACTTTTCCTGTCATCAAGATCTCCTGCGTGGTCACTGTCGCTGAAACCAGTGAGTACAGCTTCCCCCTCTGCTCTGTAGATACACCCAAGATTCAGAGTGCCCTTGATGTACCTCAGAACTTGTTTGACTGCAATCCAATGTTCCCTTCCTGGTGCTTCCATGAAGCGGCTTAGAAGCCCAACAGCATATGCAATATCTGGTCGTGTGTTTACCAAGTATCGCAGGCTTCCAATGAGACTTTGATATTCTGTTGCATCCACTGCTCCCCCTCTGTTCTTCCTCAACTTCAGACGATTTTCCAGTGGTGTATGACTGGCATTGCATTCATCCATGCCAGCATCCTCCAGAATCTTCTTAGCATAACTGGACTGGCAGACACTGATTCCATCCTTGTCCTGCTTCACCTCTAATCCCAAATAGTAAGTGAGAAGACCAAGATCACTCATCTGAAACATGTCCTGCATCTGCTGCTTGAACTGCTTGATTGCATCTTCAGAGGACCCAGAGATGATCAGATCGTCAACGTACACCCCAACTAGCAGATGATCATCGCCTTTGCCACGCTTGTACAGGGCATGATCTAGCTGACACTTCTCAAAACCAAGGGAAACCAGGGTAGTGTCCAGCTTGATATTCCATGCCCGCGGTGCCTGATGGAGCCCATACAGTGCCTTCCGCAACTTCAGAACTTTGCTGGGGTTGTCGCTGTCGACGAAACCTGCTGGCTGATGCACATAAACCTCTTCCTGCAGCTCTCCGTTCAGAAAAGCAGATCGCACATCCATGTGATGCACTGACCACCGCCGCTGCGCCGCCACTGCAAGCAACAGTCTCACTGTTTCCAGACGAGCCACGGGAGCGAACACTTCATCAAAATCCACCCCCTGCCGCTGTGCGTATCCCTTTGCCACCAGACGAGCTTTGTGCTTCACAATATTTCCAGCTGGATCACGCTTCACCTTGAATACCCACTCCAGTCCAATGGCGCGATGGCCGGCGGGCAGGGAGGCAAGAAACTAGGTGCCATTGGAGCGGATCGAGTCCATCTCTGCCTCCATTGCGCCACGCCAGGCAGGTTCATCCAATGCATCTTCGACAGATGCGGGTTCCTCTGCAGCAGAGAGACAAAGCCCGCTGTATTCCAAAGTGCATTCCGGTGCATGGTCGATGACGTACTCCATCGATTTGAAACGGACAGGCACCCCCTCGGCGTCGAGGTCCTCGCCGGTGGGCGGAGTCACCCACCCATCTTCTGGATCATAGGATCTTGCTGGTGTGGATGGACTCGTATCAGCTGATACCGACGTGCTCGTCGCGCTCGACATGCCCACGACAGACCTGCCGGACATGTGCGTCCGTGGTGAGCTTGGCGAGGCCGGTGAGCTCGGCGAAAGCGGCGAGCTTGGCGCAGCGGGTGCTGTAGGTGCGTGTGCTGACACCGCTACGCCCGGCGATACAGAGTAGGTCGTGGTCACGGGCACACCTGCGTCTGTGTACACGACCGTGAACTCACGGGCGTGCTCCGAGTCGCCACCGTCCTTGCTCCAGTTCCAGCGCCGGTCTTCTTCAAAACGCACATCCCGCGTGATGTACAAGCGCTTGCCGACTGGGTCGAACACCCGATAGCCCTTTGTGCCTGGCTCGTATCCCAGAAAGATGCCTGGGCGCGATCTGTCAGCCAGCTTAGTCACGCCGGGCCCGACGAGCTTGACATGCGCGACGCAGCCAAAGGTGCGGAAGTAGTCCACCGTCGGCTTCTTCTTGCGCCACGCCTCGTATGGAGTAATGCCCTGCAGGCTTCTGGTCGGCGACCTGTTCAGAATGTGAACCGCGGTGCGCACGGCCTCGCCCCAGAACGTGCACGGCACGTCCATGGCCTTCAGGAGGCTGCGTGCCATCTCCACGACGGACTGATTCCGCCGTTCAACTACTCCATTTTGTTGAGGAGAGTAGGGCGTCGTCGTGTTCCTGTGGATCCCAAGCTCCTCGCAGTAGGTGGCGAACTCGTTCGAGGTGAACTCGCCACCCCTGTCCGTGCGGAACGCCCGGAGCTTGGTGTTGGCTTGCGTCTCCGCGAGCGCCTTGATCTTCTTGAAATATCGAAACGCCTCATCTTTGCTCCTTAGTACCTCAAGCCACATGTATCTACTGAAATCATCAACGATTAACAGGAAATACTTGTTATCGCTGGCCGTTGCCGGAGTGATTGGACCGCACAGATCGCCGTGTACGAGCTCGAGCACGCCCTCGGCACGGTACGCTGACGCGCGCGGGAACGGCGTGCGATGCATCTTCCCGATGGTGCAGCCCTCGCAGAACTGATCGAGGTGCGCGATCGCTGGCATTCCGCGCACCATGCTCTTCGCCCCGAGGTCGTGCAGCACGCGGAAGTGCAGGTGGCCGAACCTGGCGTGCCACCTCCAGGCCTCGTCCTGGACTCCGGCGAGCAGACACACGGGGGCGGCCAAGTTCAGAGCCACGGCGTAAAGCCGGTTGCTCGTCCGCCGCACCCGCGCCAGTAGTAGCCTCTGCCTATCGTAGAGGCAGAGCTCGCCGTCCTCGATGACGGTCCTGCACCCATTCTCGTCGAGCTGTCCGATGCTGACGATGCTGGTGCGCAACTGTGGGATATAGTACACGTCTGCGAGTGCCCGATGTTCACCGCTGCGGCACGAAAACAGCACGACACCGCGCCCACAGATCTGCACAATGGAGCCATCACCGAACCGAACTGTACCTCGAACTGTCTCGTCAAGGTCCGAGAGCATGTCGCGGCGCCCCGTCATATGGTTGCTGGCGCCGGTGTCCAGGTACCAGCGGTCGTCGTCCGTCGCCACCGGCACGACTTGCGCCTCGTTGAGGAAAATCTCGTTGCCTGGTTCATGTTCGCCGCCGTTCGCGTTCTCCCCGCTCACCACCGCACAGGTGGCCAGCAGCAAGCCCGGCTGCTCGACATCGACCTGGGCGACGTTTGCCTGCTGGTCTGGTTGCTCGCGCTGGTCCCTCTCCTTCTTGCGGCACTCCTTGGCCCAGTGACCTGGGATGCCGCAGTAGCGGCAGTTGCCCTTTCGTTTGGGCGTCGCCGTACCGCCGTTGCCGCGGCCACCGCTCTGGCCACGGCCACCCCCGCCCTGGAGGTTCTTTGGCTTGCCGTTCCCGCGCCCACGCCCCGCTCCAGAGCCTGAGGACGCGCCGTCCTGGTCCAGCGACTTCTCGTGCGCCCGCCACTGGTCGATGGTGTACAACAGCTGCGTGCCAGGCGCCGGTGTCTCTTCCCGCTCTCGCTCCTCGACGACAAGGAGCCGGCCGCAGAGTTCCTCGAGGGAGAGCTGCCTAGTGTCGATGAGTGACTCGATCGCCACGGCCATCTCACGATAAGGGCGTGGTACGGTCCGGAGCACCTTGAGGACAGCCTTGTGCTCGTCAACGGGGTCGTCGAGCGCCTGCAGCTCGTCGATGATCGTCCTGAGCCGCATCACATACGACTCGATCCCCTCGCCATCCTTGTACCGGAGCGCCTCGTACTCCGAGCGGCGAGTCTGTGCCTTGGCCTCGCGGACGCGCTCGACGCCCACACGCATGGTCTTCAGGGTGTCCCACGCCTCCTTGGCCGTGGCCTTGGCACCCAGGATCCGCATGAGCTCCGGCGGCACCCCCTTGAGGAGGGCGATCATGGCGCGCCGGTCGTCGCGGTCCGAGCCTTGGCCTGTTTCCACCACGCGCCACAGCTCGTCGGCCTGCAACTGAAGCTTGGTGATCATGGCCCAATCGGTGTAGTTGGTGCGCGTAAGCATCATCGGAGGCGCGCCGCCGCTGCCGCCATGCACGATGCGCTCGACGACACGCACCCCCGACCCCTCCTCAGTGGAGAGACGGGCTAGGGACTGCCCAAGCGTCGAGGCCTCCGCCTTGGCCTGTTCCTCCTCTTGCTGCTTCTTCGCCTTCTCGTCGTCGCTGTCGGTCATCTCTCCGACGGATCAAACACCGCCGGCGCCCAGGATGGATCGAACACCACCGAGGCTCTGATACCACTTGTAGTTGCAGATCACCGGCCAAAACACGATCGAGAGTGAGAGAGAGAGGTGGAAGACGATGGTTTTTGCGCTGCTCAACTGTCACAGCTTTTCTGCCTCTTCTGTTATTATCAGGCTAGTTCAAAACGGCTGCCGAATTACAAGGAAATAGCCCACGTCTTCAGCAGGCTTACCGGTCGTGCCATCCCACGACGCCTAGCTGAGATCGGGCGACTACTTTGCCCGCACGGACCGCAACGATCATGCCATCCCATGACCTGGTAAGGCGAGCAAAACTAGCTAGCGGACTAACTGAAAACTACTGAAAGAAAAACGCCTAACTGAACTTCTGAACTGTACGTGTACAGGCACACGCTGACAGTGTTTATTCAGAAAACAGAAAAACTGAAACTTGAGTGTGTGCTTGTGTGTGCAGATTATCCAACAAATTGGAACCTAGTCAAGGACGACCTTCACAACCTACTAAAAGACCTCCATTGCGGAAAGGCTGATTTGCGGCGTATAAACAAAGCCTATATTGTGCTTCTCCCGAAGAAGGTAGGAGCTAACCAACCTGAGAATTTTAGGCCAGTCTCTCTCCAAAACTGTGCGGTCAAGATTGCCTCCAAGTGCTTCGCTAACCGGGCCCAGGATCACATGCCTGATATTATTCACTTCGGCCAGTCCGGCTTTATTAGAGGTCGAGGCATTGCAGATAACTTCCTCCATGCCGCGGACATCGTCCAAACTTGCTTCAAACGGAAAATCCCTACTATCGTCCTTAAACTAGACTTTCACAAAGCGTTTGATTCTGTCTCCTGGGACGCCATGACTGACATTCTTCGAGCCAAGGGCTTCCCCTTACGATGGGATAATTGGATTCGACTTCTAAATGGTATCGCAAACTCCGCTATTCTGCTGAATGGACGCCCCGGTCCATGGTTCCCCTGCAAATGTGGCCTTAGACAAGGGGATTCCCTCTCCCCTTACCTTTTTTTGGTGATAGCCGACGTCCTTCAGCGCATGATCATTCATGCATGTCATTCCGGCAGGCTCTCACACCCTATCGACGACACACTACCTAGCCCGGTCCTACAATACGCTGACGATACTCTGATCGTGCTGCCGGCGGTGGCCGGGCAGCTGCGCCACCTCAAGCAGTTGCTTTTGCAATTCTCCCAGGCCACAGGGCTTACCATTAATTTCCACAAAAGCACGTTCGCCCCTATACACGTAGACTCGGACACCTCCCACAGTCTCGCAGCGATCCTCGGTTGCGCGGTTGCAAGCTTCCCACAGTCCTATCTAGGCTTACCCCTGTCCACTTCTAAACTAAATATCTCAGCCTTCTCCTTCCTGATCGACAAAATTGACCGCAGGCTGGCTGGATGGCGCGGCCTTTTGCTCTCCTTAGCAGGTCGGGCCATTCTAGTTCGCGCGGCTCTCCGAGCACTACCCATCTATGCTATGAGCACGCTGCTTTTGCCTATTGGAACGCTTCAGGAGATTGACAAATGCTGCAGGGCCTTTTTCTGGTCAGGGCAGGATAAAACTACGGGAGGGCAATGCAAAGTTGCGTGGGACCTAGTGTGCGCGCCGTTTGTTAATGGAGGTTTAGGTTTCTCCTCGCTCAAACACATGAATGTATGTCTTCTTCTTAGACACCTGTCTAAGCTGCATGACTCCAACTCTATCCCGGCCTCGACCTACCTAGTTACCAAATACGGCTGGTCCCCCACTCATGACTTAAGCTCTGGAGATCCGTTTGCGTCACCAGTGTGGCGCGATATTATCAAACATCTTGACTTCTACAGGTCCATCACTTCGGTTAAACTCGGCAATGGAACCAACACCTCCTTCTGGAATGACCTTTGGCTCCCAAACACCGAATCTACTCTCGCTTGTCAGTTCGCTGCTCTCTACACTCACTCCAACAGGCAGTCGGCCTCTGTCGCGAGGGTCCTGATTTCGCCAGAACTGAACCTCGATCTTGCTCCTCGTTTATCCCTAACAGCCGAAAATGAACTTGCTACCTTGCGTAATATTATGGCTGCAGTAAACTTGGATTCGCAGGTTGATGATATCAGGGTCTGCAGGCGAGAGGGCAAGACACTATCCACGAGATTGGCATATCAAGCGATTTGGCATGACCACCCGACGGACCCGATGGCGGCTGCGACATGGAAAAATTATGCGCCCAACAAGTGTCGAATCTTTATGTGGCTGGTCCACAAGGATCGTGTCTACACCAACGAGCGGAGGTTGCGTCGGTCAATCGCTACCTCAGATGCCTGCCCGTTCTGTGGAGACTGTGAGAGCATCACCCACCTCCTTCTCCGGTGCACCTCAATACGGCCACTCTGGGATGAGCTGGACAGCCTCTATAGAGGATCGCCCAGTAGCCTTGGCGAGGTCTGGCAACATGCCCCAATGGACAAAGTTCGTTCTACAGTTCTCATCGCAATCTTCTGGAACACTTGGAAGCGTCGGAACACCAAAGTCTTTCGACAAGAGACGCTGCACATCCACCACATTGCCAGAGTGGTGGCGGACGATCTGAAACTTTGGTCTCACAGATGCAAGAATTCCCGACGCCAAACGCTCCTCCGGGATTGGGGCGCGATGTTATTAAGCCTTGCCGCGAGATTGTAACCTAATGTACTCTTTGGCTACCCCCTTGCTCTTCTCTATTCTTCATAACCCCCTGTAACCTACTTCTCTGTAAACATTTCTCTAAAGTTATATATGGTTCAGGCCGGCGCAAGCCCGCCGTTGACGCGTCAAAAAAAACAGTACAGGGAGAAATGCTTGAACAACCTTTTTTAGAATAATATACGTATCAGCCTATGGATTTATGGTGTCGGAACTCAGAAGTTATGAGCTAAAAATAATATGAATTTGGAAAAATTAAACCCACTAAGTAAACTTGAAAATTTTACAAAACAGCGGGGCAAAGAACCACCGAAGTGACAACTAATTGGAAAGTTTGGAACCCAATGTACTTTGGACATCAGCTACAATATTATAGATGATAGAATGCGATTAAAACATGGTAAGAGAGATCTCATATCTGCAAAACCAAAATGTCTACAGACCATTTTATCAATAACAAATGTGTATAGTCCTAAGTAATTTAGTATCCAAATTATGCAGGTTGTACACTACTACATGGCACAAGGGAAGTATAGGCGAAAATATCTCCAAATAAACCATCACCCTCGATGCCTAGGAGGAAAAAACATGAAGGTATGGTGATCACATATTCTAAACTCACTATATACATAATATTTTAAGAACAACGTTCGGACACAAAGGAAGAACAAGAACCCGAACAGAGTATATGGTACTTCATCCACCCATCAAAGTACTTCCCAGTTCAACCGTGTAGATCAACCACGATCATCCAAGGATTAAAACATCTAGGTTGAGATGCAAACAACCAGTAAGGTTCAAGAGTGGGAAAATAAGCCTTATCCCGCACATCTAAACAATATATAAAAAAGTAACACCATTTTATGATCACGAGTACAAATTCCATTGGAGTTTACTATTTTTGAAGCTGAAGACATATCTTCTTGCAGTCATGTTTGTTTCTTGCTAGCCGGTGTATCAATCCGTTAGTTTGTTCTCGCATGTGGACACTCTTTAGGAATTGATGATAAAAATAATCTGCAATGCACATGTTGTTACATGTTCGGTGCGCCAATTACCATCTTTCGCACACTGATTTCTGCGTGTGCTTCTAGCTACAATGGTCAGTAGTGGGGTGTCATTGATGTGATTTAGTCTCCAAGATGAATTCAACATAAGGAACTAGTAAAAAATTGCACCATTCTATGTGTTAAAGTTGTGTGTCTCATCTTATTAAATCTGAAAATGTGTGTGTTTGTATTTCTAAGAAGGCCGTTTTTCAGATATAGATATGTATACTTGATATGTATAATACCTGAAAGGTAAATTAGGCTCATGTGCAGAATATTCTGGAGCCAAACATGTGTGTCGTTTAACACAAAAAATTACAGTCCAGCTATGTAGGGTGAATGAATTGAATAAAACCATATTATACTGTGAATCCTTTTCATGTTGTCAACACAAAAGGACGAACAAGGAGCTCCAAAGAACAATAGGCATGAAAGACATCAGGAAAACTCAACCAAAGGGACATGGAGTATCTGCTCCCGGGCTCAAATGAGCCCGGGTGAACAGTAAAATTCGAAAAAAATTCGAAAAAAAATCAAAAAATTCCAAACTTTTTTTTGGGTGAAACATTGACAAAAGTTCTAAGTGCATGCAAAAATTCGTCATGAAATAACATTCCTAGAAGGCGTGCCAAAAAAAACAAAATCAGTACTCTGAAAATGCTACTTTCAAAAGCATTTTAGAGCACTGATTTGCTTTTTTTTGGCACGCCTTCTAGGAATGTGATTCCTTGACGTTTTTTGCATGCACTTAGAACTTTTGTCAATGTTTCATCCAAAAAAAAGTTTGAATTTTTTTGAATTTTTTTCGATTTTTTTTCGATTTTACTGTTCACCGGGCTCATTTGAGCCCGGGAGCAGAAAGGCACTTTCGCAACCAAAGCATCTTTCAACGTTGCACAAGGAATTGGGAGAACAGTAGCCTTCCATCATGTTCACATGCCTAGTGTTCCTAGGTCCTCTTTCCTTCCTCTTCTTGTCCCACAATGAACATATCATTTGAATATATGCATATGTATGTATTTTTTATTTTTCTAAAGCAATTTAGCAAACAAAAAGGAAGAGGAAGGAGTGCCTAAGAACGGTAGGAATGAGAGGCATCGGGAAATGTCAAACTTAATTGTCACCTCAAGACTAGAGGTGAAGAACCAACAAGTTAGGTTTTCCTCTATGTTCTCATTCCCACTGCTCTTATGCCCTCTCTTTCTTCCTCTTCCTAGATCATCGAATATGTGCACACATATATTTGGTTTCTAAGCTAAAGTAACCAAGCAAGCCAAAAAAGGAAGAGGAAGGTGTGCTTGAGAACAATAGGAATGGGAGGCATCGGGAAACACCAAAGCAAGTTCTCACCTCCAACTCTAGAGGTGAAAACAAAGCAAGTTAGGCTTTCCTCATGTTCCCATTCCCACTGATCTTATGCCCTCTTTTCTTCCACTTCCCAGCCCGCCTTCAAGCTTTCAAGTTATCTAAATATGTGGACAAATGTCTATCATATCTCCATCAAAGCTATTGTGCAATCCAAAAGTAAGAGGAAGGAGTGCACAACAACGGTAGGAATGGGAGGCATCAGGAAAGGATCCATGCCAAATATTTGCACCTCCAACACTAGAGGTGCTAACAAAAAAGCACGGCTTTCCTCCATGTCCCCATTCCCAGTGTTCTTGAGCTCTCTCTTTCTTCCTCTTCCCGGCTTACTTTTAGTGCCTAGAAATGTAGCGAAACAAAAGCTCTCGAAGGACAAGCTTGAATTGTAGGACCAAGTGTTTCATCTTTGAGGTATAAATAATGGGTGGTGCACCATATGCAGAACCTTAGAGGACAAAGCAATGAAGACACCCAGTGCATGAGGGCGCCATTCTACAGTCAATGACAATGGAGCCACATAATCACTAGCCATGTCCTATTGTCCTCTACTCTTAATTTATAGCATGTGTGTAAAGATCTATTCTGCTTACCTTTATTAACCATATCCGAAACAAGTACATAATATCCGTACCAACCTTTTTTTAGAATGATACATGTATCAGGATGTGCATTTAGTGTCAAAACATGTAGCAATAAGAAGTTATGAGCTAAAAATAATATGCATTTGGATAAATTAAACCCTCTAAGTAAACTTCAAACAAAAATACAAAACAATGGGCAAAGAAACACCGAAATGACAATTAATTGGAACACATGGTACTTCGGACATGAGCTGCATTATTTCAAATGTCAGAATGTGATTACAGCATGATGAGAGAGATCTCATATATGTGAAACCAAAATATATATAGGTCATTTTATCAAGAAAAATTGTCTATAGTCCTAAGTAATTTAGTATCCAAATCCGGCAGGCTATACACAACTACATGGCACGAGAGAACAACAACAACAACGATGACGACGACAACAAAGCCTTTAGTCACAAATAAGTTGGGGTAGGCTAGAGGTGAAACACATAAGATCTCGCGGCCAACTCATGGTTCCGACACATGGATAGCAAGCTTTCAAATATAGGAAAAACGTATCTTCAAAGAAACCATCAGCCTCAATCCCTAGAGGAAAATCACATGAAGGTATAGTGATCACATATTCAGTCTAAACTCATTATACACATAGTATTTTAAGAACAAGGTTCGGACACAAAGGAAGAATAAGACCCCGAAGAGAGTATGGTAGTTCGTCCCCCCATCGAAGTACTTTCCGGTTCAAACGAGAGGCACGCTCGAAAATGGGTCACCTGATCACTTTAACTACCGGAGTGCTATTCTTTTCCGAGCGCTAGCGCATCTTGGTATCACTGCCATATGGGACACGCGGGCCCATCGGTCAGGTCAAAAAATTCAGTCAATGGTGGGATGCCGAGCGGGACGAGAAAGCCCTCGGCAAGAAAACCCATCATATTATTCCTTTTAAAAACTTATCAAATACTCCCTCCGTCCCATAATATAAGAACGTTTTTTACACTATAGTAGTGCCAAAACCTACTGTGGCTTTTGCATCATGTCCTACTAAAACGCCTTCTTTCTCCACGAAAAAAAAGAATACATGCGACATCACTCCCTGAATCTGAGGCACCAATGAGGCCTCGGAAGATTTTTTTTTTTTTTTTTTTGAAATGAGGCAAAAGATTTGCCTTTTTTATTGATTAAGAAGAAGAGATTTTCCCGGTTAATTAGAGGAAAACCAGGCGAAAACCCATACACAACCCCACAAGGGGCACAAACAGCCGACCTGGCCACAAACAAATGCCAAACAGTCGACCGAAGCGCCGAGGACATGAAGCCTGTAGAGACAAAAGAATAATTTGAATGGTGATTTCTAGAAGGCAAAGATAAAGCTTTGGCTTCTAATAAACTGACAGTTATTTCATTGTAACCGTTTGTGTTTTTGTTGAAGGGAAGGAGAGCATGAAGAAGGTGGCACTGCTGAAACGTTAAGTGAACCACCAACATTGGCCACACCCTTGTTAAGTCATATCAAGGGCATCTAATTAATGAGATCAGGGAGATGTTAGGAGAGAGGGAGCTTGTTTTGAGCAAGATTGATAGCATGCAAAAGAGGGCTGCAGACCGATTAGCCTATTTGTCGAGAGCGGAGCACCTGACCGACTTGTGGTTGCAGGATGCTCCAAATGCTCTGGTTAGCTTGCTGGCTACCGATTGTAATCCTGCTACTTACTCCCTCTGTAAACTAATATAAGAACGTTTAGATTACTAATATAGTGATCTAAACGCTCTAATAATAGTTTACGGAGGGAGTAGTTAATAAAGCTCTCATTTCCACCGCAATTTTTTAATGTTTTCTGGACATTCATGGGTCTTTTTTCGTGTTCAAAATCCCGTGCTTACTAAAACACGTAGGTGAGAAAGAAAACGAGGAAGATATGCATCGCTCTGGCTATGGCTGTTAATATCTATACAACAACTGTACAATAGCTAGCCTAATCTGGATACATTAGATGTTACAACCGATTGGCCTTGATGCGCAAGACACAATCTTAACACCCATATTTGCGCTTTTGAAACTTGACGTATTTATGTATCCGTATGGCCCCAATACTGATACGTGTATCCGTATCGGTGCAATTTAGGGAGCCCCAAAATTGTAGAGCTTCGCCGGTACAACGTTCCCTTCTTGTGCAGGAGAACTAGTAGCGAAGCAACGGGCCTGTTAATCACTGGCAGCTCAGGGGGGCTCATAACTGTCAATTTCAGGATACCGCTTTAGTGAATGTAGAATCAAAATTCCAATGAAGTAAAATAACTCGATCACCATTCACCTGACAGGAGAATCTTTTTGGAGCAATATATTCCATTCTACCGTGACTTATCGAAAACAACTTGACTAGCTCCCTCGTGAGGTTCCATGAGAATGTAGCAGTGAGTCTTTTTTCTTCCAATCCCAAACGGCAAAGGTCATGTTGAAATTTCAGGATGAAAACAATTTCATGCCAATAATATCGGCGAGCTTTACGTGAGTATTGCTACAACATAAGAATCAACGTACACCGTTTTTGCTTCTCTCTCTCTCTCTCTCTCTCTCCATATGACAGCCCCCACTCAAAACCAGCAACAATTTTTTGTACAACCTCCTGCAGTTGCTTCAAATGCAAATGTGCCTCTACCTCGCAGCTGTCGGCCGCAATTTTCAGAAAAGCGCAAGTGCTATTCATGGGGGAATCTTGGACGTCCACCCCCACCGACACACCCTCGCCCGCTTTCGTTGGCCACCATGTTAAGCAAAGCGAGCTTCTAGTTCTAGTAGGCATCGCGTTTGAACGAATTCTGCAAAGAAACACACATGAATCGTTTACTTGCAGGGCATTTGAGAAGGTTGTGCATAAAAAGAAAGACCAAGGTTCAGAGATGCTCAGTTCACCTGATGATTCACGCGCTAGCCAACTGCGCCACCACCCCAATTGTTGTTTTGGAAGCGAAACAAATGTCCTAATTAAGCAGCAAGCCCATGCAAAATCATGGAGTGAATTCAAACAGCAGAGGCAGTCCAGCATTGCATCATCTGGGGAAATTCTGTGGAATGGAGACAACGCAGATTCTTCCTGCTGACGGTGAAACGCGTCCAGCCACAACTAACTAGACCCCTGAAGGAAGCGACTGTGTTTGCAGGGTGGACGTCAGGCATAACTACTGCAAGAAACGAGCCCAGGAAATGATTTGTGGTTGATGGAGGACACGGCAAGGTAGTGGCCGATCACCTCATGAGGCTTGTACTCATTCTGGTTCAGGTTTTCCTCTTGCACGTTGCTGCAATCTGGCTGCCTGCACGATGACCATGCTAGGCGGATGGATTTTTTTCCCCACTGTTATAAAGCTGGCTTCAGGTGCCTTCTTCTCTGTACATGTCCAGAAAACAAAGCATGAGCAATAAATTCATCATAGTGGATTCCTACAGATGAACTCAAAAGAGAACCCAAAACGTGCCCAGACTGTTCCATCCAAGTGCTTCGTACCAATTCTCACACCATTCAAAATCCAGAATCCGAAGCTGTGTTATATATAGCTCACGAAGACTTCTGCAGCAATGTATCTCATGTGAAATTCGAACCTTTTGTGAGCCTGAACATCGGCTGCTTGGGCAGTAGGACTAGGGAGGAAGAGATGAAGGCAGAGCAGCGGAGGGAATTAATTGTTGTGCAGAACCAAAAAAATAATAAAAAGATGAGACCAGGTTCAGACTTGCTCGAGTCGATCTGATGATTCAGATGTACATGTGGCGACCCAAGTTGCCAACTGAGCGTTTCATCACATCGATTGTCTTTTTTGTTGGGTGAGGTGAGACCTATGCGCTAGCCAACTGCGCCACCACCCCACTCGTGGTTTAACAAACGAAACAAACTTACTTGTTAAAAATAAAACAGAACGGTGCAAAGTTCAGCGATCACCATGCCACTGTTCAGCGATAAAACATACTGCAAAGTTCGGCGTTCAAAAGGAAAGACGCGTAGGCAAAGGAATGCATCAAACGATGTGCTCCTCTGGCGTGGCTTCTGTGCTCGGAGCTTCGGACTGGTCAGCGTCGGCGTGGCTTCTGTGCTCGGATTGGTCGGCGTGGCATCATCACTCGGGTTGGGCGGCGGCACTGGTGTCGGTGTGGGCGTAGGCGCTGTGGTCGACGACATCTGGTTCAAGATAAGGCCACGCTCCGCCAGGTACCACGCCTTGATATGCTCATTCATCGTGGACATGTCCGCCCCCATCAAGAATGCCATGTCGGTGTTTCTCTTCTTGGCGGCGACGTTGGTCCGGAGTAGGTCGAGCTTGACAGCGTTGGTCGTCATCAACGTCGACCACCGCGCGTCGGACTTCTTCTCCCTCTTGGCGGCGTGGTGCTTGGCGTCGGTGATGCACTGCTTGATCAACGATTGCAGCCGGTGCGGCGTCCTTCGCCATCTCGACTCTTTTATTGCCGTCAGGGTGCCCATCCCCCGCCCCCGGTGCGGGCGCGTCCGGCTTGTACGTTTCCTTGGCCTTGGCGAGGGTACGCCGGACATCGATCCACTTCTCGCACTTCTCGACCCGGGAGAACACATGGAGGATTTGAACTCTTGGTCGCCACTGTCCTGGCGGTACATGGTGAACATCCAAACCATCTGCGCAGCCGAAGAACAAGTGTCGGCGACGTACACGGTGGAAAGAAGCTAGAGTCGATGGCTGTACATACCCGACCCTCGATGTTGGCGCCGCTTTCCGGGCGTGCCGCGATCTCCTCGACGATCCCGTGCTATTTGTTGCAGGCCGCCAAGATGATCGCCCAATGGTTCGACATGGCTTTTGCGTCGCGCTTCATGTGAATAGTGGCGAAGCTGGGTCGACAAGCTTGCGCCCATCGAACGCCGATTGGATGCGCGTCCGGTACGTGTCGGTGTTCTGGTTCGCGCCAGTGACCGGGTGAAGGCTGATGGTCTTCCATGCTTCGGCGAGGCACTCGTCTTTTTTGGACATCCACTTGACGCGCGGCTCGCCCACCCTGGCATTGGCCCCTTGCTTCTTCTTTTCCCTTTCCTCGTCGGAGCCGGCTCCACCTCCTCCTCCTCCTCCTCCTCGGCGTCGTCGAGCTTGTCGTCCATGTCGCCGGTGGTGTCCACTGTGTCCTCTTGCTCGTGGAAGCCGAGGTAGGACGCTGCGGAGACCGAGCCACTCGTGATGATCTCTTCCATGTCGGCGTCCGTCCCGTCCGGGTTGCTGAAATGCGACGCCGAGGCTTGCGAGAAGGGCAGGGCACCACGGCGCAGAGCCGGCGGCGACAAGGTTGTGTACGCTGACGGCGAGCAGGTGTACGGGGGGTATTGGAGGCCGGCGAACGCGGGCGAGGGAGTGCGCTGGTCGAGGTTCAGACCGGAGGGAGAGGCGCGCTGCCCATGCAGAAAGGTGATGTTGGGGTTGAATCCGCCATGCGCATCGCCGTCGGAGTAGCCAGGCGAGGGGGTGCAACCCTAGGGCGGCGACGGCGGCGAGAAGTTGGCTGGCGACACGACGTTCTGTTGGCTCCACGCAGCTTGCGGTCCGTGGCTGCCGGTTGGATTCATCATCCCAGTGCGAAATGCCTCGGCCTGCTCAAACGCCGCCGACGCGGCAGCATCCCGGGCCTTCTTGGCGCTGAGCCTGTTCCGCCAGTCGGTAGTGACAACCTCCCGGCGCTGAACCTCCGCCCTCCACTCAGCGTTCGACATGCCCGGTGGTTTTGCCATCAGCGCCCTCTGCTTCCTCTTCGGCTGGGTGGAATTAGCAGCGGCAGCGGCGCGATGGGCCGAATACTTTTTCGGCGGCATGGCTGGACGGCGGCCAGATGGCGGGGAGTGGCAAGAGAATGGCGGGAGCAGAGGGGCAGAATGTGGGAAATTAATGAGAAATGGAGGGAAAAGTGGGGGAGCAGTGGGAAAATGGAGGGAAAAGTGGGAGGGAACTCGCCGACAAAGCGGACCCACGCGCCTTTTCACTTCGGCCGGCGCCCCCAAACGCCCCGTAGGGTGATGAGTTCGGCTCGGGTTCGCCAGCTATTATTTCGGTCCAAACCGGCGACAAACAAGGACCCCGGGCATGACTGGGCCGATTTTTCGACGCCGGCACGAAAAAAGTCGTCCTGGGGAGGACTATTGGTGGCGCGGCTTACCAGCAGATGCCTCCTTCTTCTACACATGTCCAGGAAACAAAACAGTGAGCTTCATAAGTACGTAGTACAAGTGTATAACACAACTCATGGTTCAAAAAACACAACCGGTAAAGCAAAATAAGGATAAGCTCCCTAGACTCCTATCCTGTTATACGGCCGCCATCCAAACCGGTAAAGCAAAACAGAGTCCATAGGAGTGAGTAAGGACCATGTACGGATCCATGCGGTAGCTCTGAAGATAACCTGCAAGAAATTTAAATTTTGTCGATATACTCTTGATCTTTGTTTTGCACCGCTTGCGAGCTGTAATAACTTTATGACTTTGTACTATTTTGAGACTTTTTAATAAGATGCCTTCATGCATCACTACGATGCCCAGGCCGGGGGTAAGCCTCCATTTCCAAAAAAACTGATGGTTCAAGCGAAAATAGCATCATAAGCATATTGTTCAAACTTGATGTCCCACAAATAACTATAACACGGAAATGATGAAATACTCAAATCAATGGACTGTTCAAACTTGATACGTACGTTCCTTTTTGAGGATATTAATTATATCAGTGGATTCTAAAAGAGCGCACAGACTGTTCAGCAATGATATTCATCCATCTCAAGGTTCATAGCTATGCATTGATACCCCATTTATCAATATCAATATTCCCACAACCAATAAATCAAGAACCAAAAGAATGATAACTCAAGAATATTTTAGCCCATTTCAAATAGAAAAGTGAGAAGCAACATTTACAAGTTGCCGTAAGCTGCAAGCAATACCTCTCTGATTGTACGAATCAATTCATTCTATTGAAAGTGACGACATTTATGAACAGTTTGCCAAAACATGTATCAGAAAAGTACTACTCCCTCCGTCCGGAAATACTTGTCATCAAAATGAATGAAAGGGGATGTATCTAGATGTATTTTAGTTTTAGATACACTCTAGATACATCCCCTTTCATTCATTTTGATGACAAGTATTTCCGGACGGAGGGAGTAACACGTAAGATGCCTTATCCAGTTTAACTAGTCTATCGTTAGCAATATAATTCCAAATATTTACTAACAACCTACAATCCCAACTTAATGCACCGTATGTTGGCAAACCCCAACTGCTACTATTGTTAGAATTGTTAAGAGCATCTTCAATATATGATTTGGAGGAAAAATAACTATTTTTTCCATCTCCGAGGCCCAAATACCCTTCTTCAACGGATGATGTAGATAAAAAAAATTACATCTCCACCTCCAGGAGATGTAAAATACAACACCTGAAAATGCGAATTTGCATTTCCACCTCCAAGAGATGTAAAACTGGCGGTTGAACGCCAACTGCCCAACCACTTTCATTTTCCTTCCGCCCACACGCTGACCACCACTCGGGCCATGGCCAACTCCGATGACCCCGCCGCCTCCTCCGCCGCAGTCGCCGCTAGTCTGGCCCGCCCTGCGGCGCCACCGTAGCCGCCAAGGAGCCACCGATTTGAGTCCGTACCACCACACTTTCGCCGCCGCTGGTCTTGCCCACCCCACGGCGCCGCCATAGCCGCCAAGGAGCCGCTGATTTGAGTCGGTCCCGCCGCACTTCCACTACCGCGCCACCCGCCCACTTCACCACACTGCCGCCGCCCCGTTGCTAGATCTGGCCGCTCCACCGCCCCCGCCGCCGGTTACGCCGTTTCTTTTCCGGCACCAGCCTCCAAATTGGTCGAATTGGTCGCTTCCCCGCCGCTGAATCGTCGTCGCATGATTTG
>LR738709.1:622875679-622905997 GCA_902687465.1 Secale cereale | reverse complement strand
CCCACATCGTCGCCGCCTTTCCGCGGCCAGACTCGACCTTCTCCCCCCGCATCACTGCTACTTCTTGAGTTTGCGTTGGTTTTTCCCTTGAAGAGGAAAGGGTGATGCAGCAAAGTAGAAATAAGTATTTTCCCTCAGTTTGAGAACAAAGGTATCAATCCAGTAGGAGATGAACGCATAAATCAACAATACCCGCACAAACGATCAACCAACTTGCACCCAACGCGATAAAGGGGTTGTCAATTCCTTCGCTGTCACTTGCAAAAGTAAGATCTGATTGAGATAGATAAACAAAATATAAAATAATTTTGGATTTTTGGTTTATAGATTGGAATGTAAAAGATTGCAAAATACTAGACCGGAAATTAGTATGGTGGAAAATAGACCCGGGGGCCATAGGTTTCACTAGAGGCTTCTCTCTTGAAGGCAAATAATATGTTGGGTGAACAAATTACTGTCGAGCAATTGATAGAAAAGCACAAAGTTATGATGATATCCAAGGAGACCAAGGCAATGATTATGCAATATAGGCATCATGTCCGTGTCAAGTAGACCGAAACGATTCTGCATCTACTACTATTACTCCACTCATCGACCGAAACGATTCTGCATCTAGAGTATTAAGTTCATGAAGAACAGAGTAACGCCTTAAGTAAGATGACATGATGTAGAGGAATTAACTCAAGCAATAGGATGAAAACCCCATCTTTTTATCCTCGATGGCAGCAATACAATACCTGCCTCGCTACCCCTACTTTGTCACTAGGGGAGGACACCCCAAGATTGAACCCAACACAAATCACTTCTCCCATTGCAAGAAAAACCAATCTAGTTGGTCAAACCAAACCGATAGTTCGAAGAGAATTACTAAGATACCAAATCATGCATATAAGAATTCAGAGAAGATTCAAATAATATTCATAGATAAGCTGATAAAAAATCCATAATTCATTGGATCTCGACAAACACACCACAAAAGAAGATTACATTGGATAGATCTCCAAGAGAATATGGTATTGAGAATTAAAGAGAGAGAAGAAGCCATCTAGCTACTAGCAATGGACCCGTAGGTCTGTGGTAAACTACTCACGCTTCATCGAAAGGGCAATGATGTTGATGTAGAAGCCCTCCGTGGTCGAATCCCCCTCCGACAGAGTACCGAAAAATGCCTCGAAATGGGATCTCACGAGGTCAGAGACCTGCGGCGGCGAAAAAATCTTTTCGTGGCTTTCTTTAGGGTTTGGGGAATATTTGAGAATATATAGGCGAAAGAAGTAGGTCAGGGGGGTCACGAGGGGCCCACAAGGTAGGGGGCGAGCCCTACCCCCATGGGCGCGCCCTGCACCCTTGTGGCCGCCTCGTGGCTCCTCTGACTTGTACTCCAAGTCCCCTAGGTGTCTTTTGGTCCAAGAAATATCATCGCGAAGGTTTTATTCTGTTTGGACTCCGTTTGGTATTCCTTTTCTGCGAAACTCAAAAACAAGGAAAAAATAGAAACTGGCACTGGACTCTTGGTTAATAAGTTAGTCCCCAAAATAGTATAAAATAGCATATAAATGCATATAAAGCATCCAAAACAGATAATATAATAGCATGGAACAATAAAAAATTATAGATACGTTGGAAACGTATCAAGCATCCCCAAGCTTAATTCTTGCTCGTCCTCGAGTAGGTAAATGATAAAAACAGAATTTTTGATGTGGAATTCTACCTAACATATTTATCAATGCAGTCTCTTTATTGTGGCATGAATATTCAGATCTGTATGATTCAAAATAAAAGTTTAAATAGACATAAAAACAATAATACTTCAAGCATATTAGAAAGCAAATCATTAAGCTTCGAAAATAACATGGCTAAAGAAAATTATCCCTACAAAATCATATAGTCTTATTATGCTCTCTCTTCTCAACACAAAGTATAAATCATGCCCACCCCGGTGTCAACCAAGCAATTGTTTCATACTTTTTAACGCGCTTCAGCTTTTTCAACTCTTCACGCAATACATGTGCGTGAGCCATGGGCATATCACTATTGGTGGAATAGAAGGTGGTAGTAGACAAAAGAGGGAGAAAGTCTCACATCAACCAGGCAAATCAATGGACTATGGAGATGTCCATCAATTGATATAAATGTGAGTGAGTAGGGATTGCCATGTAACAGATGCACTAGAGCTATAAGTGTATGGAAGCTCAAAAGAAAACTAGTGGGTGTGCATCAACTTGTTTGCTCATGAAGACCTAGGGCATTTGAGGAAGCCCATCGTCGGAAAATACAAGCCAAGTTCTATAACGAAAATTCCCACTAGTAATATATGAAAGTGACAAAATAGGAGACTCCCTATAATGAAGAACATGGTGCTACTTTGAAGCACAAGTGTGGAAAAGGTTAGTAACATTGTCCCTTCTCTCTTTTTCTCTCATTTTATGGTGGGCTTCTTTTGCCTTTTTTTTATTTGGGCTTCTTTGGCCTCTTTTATTTTATTTGGCCTTCTTTGGCCTCTTTTATTTTTGATAACCTCACATGGGACAATGTTCTAATAATGATGATCATCACACTTTTATTTACTTACAACTCGATGCTTAGAAGAAAAGTATGAGTCTATATGGATGCCTCCGGCGGTGTACCGGGATGTTCAATGATCTAGCGTAGTAATGACATCAAAAAACAGACAAGCCATGAAAACATCATGCTAGCTATCTTACGATCATGCAAGGCAATATGACAAAGATGGTGCGTGTCATAACAAACGGAACAGTGGAGTTACATGTCAATATATCTCGGAATGGCTATGAAAATGCTATAATAGGTAGGTATGGTGGCTGTTTTCAGGAAGGCTATATGGTAGGTTTAATGCACCGGCAAAAGTTGTGAGGTACTAGAGTGGCTAGCAAGGTGGAAGGGTGAGAGTGCGTATAATCCATGGACTCAACATTAGTCATAAAGAACTCACATACTTATTGCAAAAAGTTTATTGGCCCTCGAAGCCAAGTACTACTACGCATGCTCCTAGGGGAGAGGTTGGTAGGAGTTAACCATCACGCGCTCCCGACCTTCACGCAAAGATAAACAATCAAGACACAATGCACTTCAATTTGGTTACACAGTTAGGAGACCATATGTGCATGCTACGGGAATCACAAACCTTAACACAAGTATTTCTTTAACTCCACAATTTACTACTAGCATGACTCTCATATTACCATATTCATATCTCAAAACAATCATAAGGAATCAAACTTCTCATAGTATTCAGTGCTCTATATATGAATGTTTTTATTATATCTCCCTTGGATGCCCATCATATTAGGACTAAATTCATAACCTAAATAGATTACCATGTTGTTTAGAGACTCTAAAAATAATATAAGTGAAGCAAGAGAGTTCAACAATTTCTACAAAATAAAACCACCGACGTGCTCTAAAAAGATATAAGTGAAGCACTAGAGCAAAATTGCCTAGCTCCAAAGATATAAGTGAAGCACAAAGAGTATTCTAATAAATCACGATTCATGCGTGTCCCTCAAAAAGATGTATTCGGTGAGGATGACTGTGGCAAACTAAAAAGAAAAGACTCATATCATACAAGACGCTCCAAGCAAAACACATATCATGTGGTGAATAAAAATATAGCCTCAAGTAAAGTTACCGATAGACGAAGACGAAAGAGGGGATGCCTTCCCGGAGCATCCCCAAGCTTACGCTCTTGCTTGTTCTTGAATATTACCTTGGGGGTGCCTTGGGCATCCCCAAGCTTAGTCTCTTGCCACTCATTATTGCATAGTCCATCAAATCCTTACCCAAAACTTGAAAACTTCACAAAACAAAACTCAACACAAAACTCATGAGACCCGTTAATAAAACAAAATTCAATCCCTACAAGTAGGTACTATTGTGAACTCATTTATATTTTATATTGGTGTAATATCTACTATATTCCAACTTTTCCATGGTTCATACCCCCGATACTAGCCATAGATGCATCAAAACAAGTAAACAACACAAGGAAACAGAATCTGCCTTAAACAGAGTAGTCTGTAAAGATGCAAATTGATGTAAAACCTCTGTATCTCTAAAAATTCTGAAAAATTAGGACAACGTGGGCAATTTGTAGGTCAGAGATGTGTAAAAACAATTCAAGAATTTATATCGTTCCAGTAATCAGAAAAAATCATAACACTGGGCGCAAAAGTTTCTGTTTTTTAGCAAAACCAATCTACTATCTTCCAAATCATCCCAAAGGTCTTACTTGGCACAAACACTAATAAAAACTTTAAAAACTTATCTAACCAGAGGCTAGATGAAAAACTTATTCAAGAACATGAAAAAAATTGGGTTGTCTCCCAAGAAGCGCTTTTCTTTAAAGCCTTTTAGCTAGGCATTGAGATTTCAATTATGCTCACATAAAAAAGAAGAATTGAAGAACAAAGAGAGCAGCATAAAACACGTGACAAACACATCTAAGTCTAACATACTTCCTATGCATAGGCATTTTATAAGCAAACAAATTATCAAGGCAAGCAAAAACTAGCATATGCAAGGAAGAAGAAAGAGATGATAGCAATCTCAACATGAAGAGAGGTAATTTACTAACATGCAAATTTCCACAACCATATTTTACTCTCTCATAATTACATGCAGGATCATATTCAAATTCAACAATATAGCTATCACATAAATTATTATCTACCTGATCCACATGCATGTAAAGTTAACACTCTTCCAAAATAGTGGGATTATCATTAACAAAACCACATTTATGAAAAAAATCATAAGATTGAATATTCTCCAAATATGTGGGATCTAAAGTTGACACTCTTCCAAACCCACTTTCAATATTATTGCAAACATTATTATCAATCTTATATTCATCATGCGGCTTAAATAAATTTTCAAGATCATAAGAAGAATCACCCCAATCATGATCATTGCAACAAGTAGTGGACATAGCAAAACTAGCATCCCCAAGCTTAGGGTTTTGCATATCATTAACACAATTGACATTAATAGAATTTATAATAACATCATTGCAATGATGCTTTTCATTCAAGGATCTAGCGTAAATCGCTTTATAATTTTCTTCTTTCAACACTTCATCACAATTTTCAGATTCACGAATTTTAAGCAAAACCTCATAAAGATAATCTAGTGCACTCAACTCACTAGAAATTGGTTCAACATAATTGGATCTTTTAAAAAGATTAGCAAGGGGATGAGGATCCATAAATCTCTTTGCTTCTGAATTCTTATGAACACAATTATGCCAAACAAACTATGTAAGACATAAGGGCAAACGGAAAGAGGGCATTTTTTTGAAAATCGTTTTAGAAGTGGGGGAGATGAAAACGAGAGGCAAATGGAAAATAATGTAATGCAAGTGATGAGAGCTTTATGATTGGTACTTGGTATGTCTTGACTTGGCATAGATCTCCCCGGCAACGGAGCCAGAAATTCTTCCTCCTACTTCTTGAGCTTGCGTTTGTTCTTCCCTTGAAGAGGAAAGGGTGATGCAGCAAAGTAGAGATAAGTATTTCCCTCGGTTTAAGAACCAAGGTATCAATCCAATAGGAGATGAACGCACAAATCACCAATACATGCACAAACAATCAAACAACTTGCACCCAACGCGATAAAGGGGTTGTCAATCCCTTCACGGTCACTTGCAAAAGTGAGATCTGATAGAGATAGATAAATAAAATATTTTTTATTTTTGGTTTATAGATTGAACAGTAAAAGATTGCAAAATATTAGACCGGAAACTAGTATGATGGAAAAAAGACCCCGGGGCCATAGGTTTTACTAGAGGCTTTTCTCTTAAAGGCAAATAATACGGTGGGTGATCAAATTACTGTCGAGCAATTGATAGAAAAGCGCAAAGTTATGACTATATCCAAGGCAATGATTATGAAATATAGGCATCACGTATGTGTCAAGTAGACCGAAATGATTCTGCATCTACTACTATTACTCCACACATTGACCGAAATGATTCTGCATCTAGAGTATTAAGTTCATGAAGAACAGAGTAGCGCTTTAAGTAAGATGACATGATGTAGAGGAATTAACTCAAGCAATATGATGACAACCCCATATTTTTATCCTCGATGGCAATAGTACAATATGTGCCTCGCTACCCCTACTTTGTCACTGTGTGAGGACACCGCAAGATTGAACCAAAAGCAAAGCATTTCTCCCATTGCAAGGAAAACCAATCTAGTTGGCCAAACCAAACCAATAGTTCGAAGAGAATTACTAAGATACCAAATCGTGCATATAAGAATTCATATAAGATTCAAATAATATTCATAGATAAGCTGATCATAAATCCACAATTCATCGGATCTCGATAAACACACCGCAAAAGAAGATTATTGTCGGTGTCAAAACCGGTGGATCTCGGGTAGGGGGTCCCGAACTGTGCGTCTAAGATTGATGGTTACAGCAGACTGGGGACACGATGTTTACCCAGGTTCGGGCCCTCTCTATGGAGGTAATACCCTACTTCCTGCTTGATTGATCTTGATGAATATTAGTATTACAAGAGTTGATCTACCAGGAGATCATAATGGCTAAACCCTAGAAGCCTAGCCTGTATGACTATGGTAATGTGTGTCTCTGCCATCCGGACTACTCCCTCCGGTTTATATAGACATCGGAGGGTCTAGGGTTACATAAGGTCGGTTACATAAGAAGGAATCTTCATAATTGGTCGCCAAGCTTGCCTTCCACGCCAAGGAGAGTCCAATCCGGACACGGGTCCAGTCTTCGGCCTTCATGTCTTCATAGCCCACCAGTCCGGCCCATTGATAATAGGCCGGACGCCCGAGGACCCCTTAGTCCAGGACTCCCTCAGTAGCCCCTGAACCTAGCTTCAATGACGAGGAGTCCGACGCGCATATCTTCGGCATTGCAAGGCGGGTTCCCTTTTTCCCGAACTCCAAGATAGTCTTCGGACGTGATGATAGTACCCAGACCTGTCGCACACACCATATACAACCACAGAGAGAATATAATTTTACACGAGTCCAATCCGCTGACAAATTTTTGTAGCATGACGTCACGTACGACCGGTCATAATTCGGGATCGCTTCGTGCCCGACGCTCCACGTCCCGAGACGCAGTTGCCATTGGCACGTCTTGTCGAAGCGGAGATCATGTCCCCTTATTGTGGGATTCTCATCAATGTGGGCATGGGTAACCTAACCGTGCCGTTTACACAGGCCTTGGGAATAGGCGAATTCTGAGGCGAGTGGGGAGGCGTTTAATATTTACTGCCTTTATAAGGGGATAAGGACTCCCTCTTTCTCTCCCACGCCTTCTCTCTATCTTCGCCCTTCCAATCTCGAGCTCCAGCGCCCAAGTTCTCATCTCCTTTCCACTCGAGCCAGGATTCAACCATGCCCGGATCTGGAGGTCAGGGCAAGTGGATGGTCTCCTCCGTCAAGAAGGAGGATATTGCTGAGCTTTGGGCGGCCGAATACTTGGCGAAGGAAATCGCCCACCGTCTTCCAGCCGAGGGACAAGTCGTCCCTACACCGGAGCCCAACGAGAGGGTGGTGTTCATCCCTCATTTCTTCCGCGGACTAGGGTTTCCACTCCACCCTTTTGTCCGCGGGCTGATGTATTATTACGGGATAGATTTTCACGATCTGTCCCCGAATTCCTTGCTCGACATTTTGGTGTTTATCATCATGTGTGAGGCCTTCCTCCGCATCCAACCCCACTTTGGGTTGTGGCTCAAAGTCTTCAACGTGAAGCCGAAGGTGGTGGATCGCTAGCACGCAGAGTGCGGAGGAGCCATGGTGAGTAAGATGTCCAATGTCTCCTGGACGAAAGACACTTTTGTGGAGACAGTAAAGGAGTGGCAGAAACAGTGGTTCTACATTACGAAACCCCGCGGCACCACCTGGGCCACAGCTGGCAAATTCTGCTCCGGCGCTCCCACGCGACTCACCTCCTAGGTCGAGAAGAGTCCGAACTGGTGTTCGCCCGATGAGCTGATTGCACTGCAGACGCGCGTTCAAAGCATGATAGCCAAGAACGTCAAGCTTGTCGATGTAATTCAGGTGATGCTGGTTCACTGGATCCTCCCGTGCCAGCGCAGAAGTCGCCCTCTGTGGGAGTTCAATCCGAAGAAGCACCAAACCCTGGTGAGGCTCTTTGAAACCACTCACGAGGGTGTCTGGAGGTTGCTCTTCAAGGGCAACGAGGAACCGCCGGCCACAGATTCAGACCGTGGGCATGAAATTAAACATCCCGCCAGCAAGGTATGTCATTTTTAACGTACCCCCTACTTGTTTATTTTGAGGATGGTGCATGAGCTTTTATCATTTGCTTTTTCAGGATTGGATGGAGATAGCAAAGCGGATCCAGTGTCTGGCTCCGCTGCCAAAAGAACCGGTCATCCCGCGTCTGGCGAAGATGCTAGTGACGGCACCGTATAAGGCACCGGAGAAGAAGGCCACAAAAAAGGCCAGGGGGGCCAAAAGTGGCCCCCGTCGCAAGGGTGCTTCGGACGTGACGTCCGAAGACGAATAAGCCCATTCCTTTGTCCCTGAGGACGATGATGAGGAAGAGGAGGAGGCAGAGAAGGAGAAGAACCCTCCCCCTGAGGAGGGGAAGAAGAAAAGGGGGGCCTCCACGACTCTGGAGGCGGGAACGCCCAAGAAGGAGAAGGGCGCCCTTGCGGTTAACACCGCGTGGGATGTTGACAACAGTCCGGAGCGACGCCTCCGCACTAGGCATCGGGCCGCATCGTAAGTACTATGACTCACGTATGCGAGCATAATCGGCCTATCTTTTTTGTTGTTTTGACGTGGTTAATTGTGCTATTGCAGTCCGGCTCATGACAGCATCTAGCAATCCTCATCCGGGGGTTCGTTGGATCTGGCGGAAATGGCCAGCATGTCGCCGCCGCCCGCTTACTCCCTCGGGGCCAAGGACGACACCGAAGTGTTATCCAGGAGGACCGCGCCGAGCCGCGGAGGGACCCAGGATGCTGTCCAAGAGGCGCCGCGAGGCGAGACCTCCGCTGCCGGACGCATGGGGGAGCCGATCCCCATGGAGACTGACAAGGATGGACATATTCAGTTCGGCCCTCAGCCGAATACGATTCCGGGGACTGATGCGGCCCCGGAATCCGGCATGCCCCTTCCTTCAAAGGGGGGTGCGGCAATTCCACCGATGTCCCCTGTCCAACTAGGGGCACCGGATAAACTGGTGGAGGCGCTACAAAGCGCCTCCATTGTGGACGAGCACCGTGCCCTTATGGGTATGGTGATCGAGAAGGTTTAGTCCGTCAAGACTGGACTGAACGAGGCCTGCAACAATCTGTTGACATGTTTTGCGGTAAGTCTCGTAAAAAGAGAACACCTAGTGCTGACAATAGCCCCTGAACACTGTCCGGCGTTCGGAAAGAGAGGTCGGACAGAGGATCAACTTGTTGCAGGAGACTAACTTGATATGTATGAAATGAGCAGGCGTCGATGTTGGCCGCGACCTCGCATGCTGCGGAAGTCTCTGAACTGAAGCAGAGGTTGGAGCGGGCCGAGAACGAGCTCGGCGAGGTGAAGATTCAGCACCAGGAGAAGCAAGGTGAGTGACGACTTGCCGTGTACTCGGAAAGAATAAGCGGTGAGTGTTGAACAGATTGTCATAATATGTGTAGGGGCGTCGACCGAGGTCGAGGTGCTAAAAAATGCCCTGGCCGAAGCCGAGGGGAAGGTTGTCCAGCAGCAAGCCGCCCGTAAGAAGCTCAAGGCCCGGGTCAGCGAGGTCCAGCAGGAGCTCCAGGACACGGTGAAGAAGTGCGAAGCCTTGGAGCGCGAGGCGTCAGCTCAAGAGACCGAACTTTCCAAGGCTCGTTAGAGTGCGGAGATCACACGGAATGAAGCCCGGGAAGCTCTCTAGGAGATCTAGGAGGCCAAGAAGATTGCGGCGGGTAAGGCTTTTAACATGCAGAGCAAGTATGTGGAGAGGAAGTACCTTTTACTAACCCGGATTCGGAGTTGTCCAGGGGCTTTTGTAGATCTGCCTCGCAACGTGTCCAATGCTACGGAGTTCTTCCGAGCCAGAGAAGGTAATCCCTCCGAGAAGCTGTTCTGGTCGTAGTATGTTGTGCCCGAACATCCGGTGCCCTTTGTCGATCAACTGAAGCAGTTGGTCGAGCTGCACAGTGGGGCCGAACTGGCCATGAAGGATTTAATAATCCGGCTTTGGCCAGCTGAAGCTATACCCAGCAGTTATTTTGGCCTCGTGAAGCGGGTAGTGGAAGCCTGTCCGCGGCTAGACATCGTCAAGCGGTCCATCTACATTGAAGGTGCCCGCATGGCCTTCGCCCGTTGCAAGATGTGGTGGGCGAAGATGGACGCCGTCGAGGTGGCCAGGGGGGCGCCAGAGGGCAAGGAGCACCGCACACCCGAGAAATATTTTGCGGATGTTCTAGAAGGGTCTCGACTTGCAGCGGCGCAGTGCGGGCATGACATTATGTTCGAATGAATACATTCGTTTTTGTCCTTGCCTTGTATGAAAACAAAGCCAGTTTGTAATATAATGTTTGTTATGTTTTAATTGTTTCCCCCTGTGCGGCCGTGTTGTATGGAATCTAAGGGTTGGCCAGTCGTCGGCTTCTGCCCTCACGTAGGTAGTACAAAGGTGTTTGGGATGAAATTTAAACAATCTTTATCTGATTATATGGTCCTTGAAGGAGTTGTTTAGCGCAACGAACCAGGCAAACAGACTATGCGTCTTAAACGCCCTCACTTAGCCATAGGAGTTTTATAATAAAACATGGGCGCAGCCCCTGGTATATGAACCAGGGTGCTGTCAGCGTGTGATCGGAAAGTACCGATCCTTCGTGTAATGCGAAAAAAAATCTCCAGCGATTTTCAACCTCTTGAACAGCTGACTGGCTCTCGCCACATCATGATAGTCAGTTTTCGGCTTTCTCTACTGAGGTGCTCATCCGGGTAAACCAGGGCACAATCACAGTAGTTCTCCCTTTACTACCCTAGCGGATGTAGCGGAACATAGGGTAGCAAGCACAGGAGCTGGGCAACCCAACTATTAACCAAAGACATGATTCGGAGCCAATGCATATAATGCTAAATTCGGGGTGCCGAACTTATCTGTAAGAAGTGTTCGGACTTTGTTGCCGTATTATGGGGCGGTGAGGAGCCCCTGGCGAATATGAAACGTACCAAAGTGTACGGGTGCTAGAATGTAAGTAATTAATGGCAAATGAGAACAGAAAAATAGCAGAGGTAATATCTGTGGCCCTTAAACCTGGGCCATGAACTGTTTCCATTGTAATTGGATTGATGCATTAAAGCGCATCGATACAAATAGTGTGATAAACAAACGGCTATTTACCATGCCGTCACCGAAGGCAAGCTGCGTGTGAGTCCTGAAAACAGGTAGAGAAATTGTTAAATTGGCCTCTCGGGCTTCTCCTGTACGCCTGTCCTTCGTGCCGTTCTGGTGTACTTATCCTTGGACAGGACCAGCTATCAGGCCTCCAAAGGAGGCATGTGTAAAACCTGAAAAGGGAAGAGGAAATAGTGAAGGTGTATGTGAGTCCGGGATCGGTCTAGCCGAACTGTGGATCACAAGCTAGCTGTGCCTCCATCAGCACCCATAGAATTTTGGGTGCGTAATTATGTATGCGTGGTACGAATGCCACTACCTCATCGGGGCTGGGACGGAGGCTGAATTGCTAATCGAGCTCTTGACGAGCCGAGCTATCCTGTTGCAGTGTAGTCCGGACCCTGT
Organism: Secale cereale; assembly: GCA_902687465.1. Classification (NCBI taxonomy): domain Eukaryota; kingdom Viridiplantae; phylum Streptophyta; class Magnoliopsida; order Poales; family Poaceae; genus Secale; species Secale cereale. Next base: position 622,894,228 of record LR738709.1, on the reverse strand, counting down.
TAATGATGTCCAGGGGCTCGGTAGCTAGATTATGGTTATGCTTGAGAAGGCCGCTCTGTACCTCTGCTGCCAGGGCAGCTGTGTACTCCTCTGTACGGCGGGAGCGTTCCGTGTTTCCATTGACTGTTATGACGCCGCATGGATCGGGCATCTTGAGCTTGAGATAAGCATAGTGTGGTACCGCGTTGAATCTTGCAAATGCGGTTCGTTCGGGCAGTGCGTGGTAGCCGCTGCGGAAGGGGACGATATCGAAGAGTAACTCTTCGCTTCGGAAGTTGTCCGGGGAACCGAAGACTACTTCCAGCATGATTGAGCCCGTACAACGGGCCTCTACGCCTGGTATGACTCCTGCAAAGGTAGTCTTTGTGGGTTTGATTTCTGAGGGATTAATACCCATCTTGCGCACTATATCATGATATAGCAGGTTGAGGCTGCAGCCTCCGTCCATTAGGACTCGTGTTAGGTGAAACCTGTCGATGATGGGGTCAATAACCAGTGCGGCCGAACCACCATGGCGGATACTAGTTGGATGATCTCGACGATCGAAGGTGATCGGGAATGACGACGACGGGTTAAACTTTGGGGCGACTGGCTCTACCGCGTAGACGTCCCTGAGTGCGCGCTTGCACTCCCTTTTGGGGATGTGTGTAGCATATATCAAGTTCACCATTTTGACTTGAGGGGGAAATTTCTTCTGCCCCCAGTGTTCGGCTGCCGGGGCTCTTCGTCATCGTCCTCACTTTGTGATCCCGTTTCCTTGTTCTTGGCATTTAATTTGCCGGCCTGTTTAAAAACCCAATAGTCTCTGTTGGTATGATTGGCTTGTTTGTCTAGGGTGCCATGCATCTGGCACGGACGGTCGAGTATGCGGTCCAGGCTGGATGGTCCCTCGATGTTCCTTTTGTAGGGCTTCTTCCGCTAGACGGACTTGGAGCCACTAAATCCAGCGTTAACCGTGGTGTCTTCGGTGTTATTGCCATTGTTGTGGCGTTTGTGTGTTGGAAATAAGCCCTAGAGGCAATAATAAATTGGTTATTATTATATTTCCTTGTTCATGATAATTGTTTATTATCCATGCTAGAATTGTATTGATAGGAAACTCAGATACATGTGTGGATACATAGACAAACACCATGTCCCTAGTAAGCCTCTAGTTGACTGGCTCGTTGATCAATAGATGGTTACGGTTTCCTGACCATGGACATTGGATGTCGTTGATAACGGGATCACATCATTAGGAGAATGATGTGATGGACAAGACCCAATCCTAAGCCTAGCACAAGATCGTGTAGTTCGTATGCTAAAGCTTTTCTAAATGTCGAGTATCTTTTCCTTAGACCATGAGATTGTGCAACTCCCGGATACCGTAGGAATGCTTTGGGTGTACCAAACGTCACAACGTAACTGGGTGGCTATAAAGGTGCACTACAGGTATCTCCGAAAGTATCTGTTGGGTTGGCACGAATCGAGACTGGGATTTGTCACTCCGTATGACGGAGAGGTATCTCTGGGCCCACTCAGTAGGACATCATCATAGTGTGCACAATGTGATCAAGGAGTTGATCACGGGATGATGTGTTACAGAACAATTAAAGAGACTTGCCGTAACGAGATTGAGCAAGGTATCGGTATACCGATGATCGAATCTCGGGCAAGTGCTATACCGATAGACAAAGGGAATTGTATACGGGATTTATTGAATCCTTGACATCGTGGTTCATCCGATGAGATCATCGTGGAGCATGTGGGAGCCAACATGGGTATCCAGATCCCGCTGTTGGTTATTGACCGGAAAGTTGTCTCGGCCATGTCTGCATGACTCCCGAGACCGTAGGGTCTACACACTTAAGGTTCGATGACGCTAGGGTTATAGGGAAAGTATGTACGCGGTTACCGAATGTTGTTCGGAGTCCCGGATGAGATCCCGGAGGTCACGAGGAGTTCCGGAATGGTCCGGAGGTAAAGATTCATATATGGGGAGTCCCGTTTTGGTCATCGGAAAAGTTTCGGGTGCTATCGGTAGCGTATCGGGACCACCGGGAGGGTCCCGGGGGTCCACCGGGTGGGGCCACCGGCCCCAGAGGGCTGCGTGGGCCCATTGTGGGAGGGGACCAGCCCCAGGTGGGCTGGTGCGCCCCCCCACCAGGGACCAAGGCGCCTCCAAGAGGGGAGGGGGGCAAACCCTAGGGCAGATGGGCCCTAGGGCCCAATCTGGTGCGCCCCCCTCTCCCTCTCCCCCTTGGCCGCCCCCCTAGATGGGATCTAGGGCTGGCCGCCACCCCTAGGGGTGGAAACCCTAAAGGGGGCGCAGCCCCTCCCTTCCTCCTATATATACTTGAGGTTTGGGGCTGCCCAACATACGGTTTGACCTCTCGCTTGGCGCAGCCCTACCTCTCTCCCTCCTCGTCTCTTGCAGTGCTTGGCGAAGCCCTGCTGGAGTCCCGCGCTCCTCCACCACCACCACGCCGTCGTGCTGCTGCTGGACGGAGTCTTCCCCAACCTCTCCCTCTCTCCTTGCTGGATCAAGGCGTGGGAGATGTCACCGGGCTGCACGTGTGTTGAACGCGGAGGCGCCGTTGTTCGGCGCTTAGATCGGAATCAACCGCGATCTGAATCGCTACGAGTACGACTCCTTCATCCGCGTTCTTGCAACGCTTCCGCATCGCAATCTACAAGGGTATGTAGATGCACTCCCCTCTCCCTCGTTGCTAGATTACTCCATAGATTGATCTTGGTGATGCGTAGAAATTTTTTGATTTCTACTACGATCCCCAACAGTGGCATCATGAGCTAGGTCTATGCGTAGTTTCTTGCACGAGTAGAACACAAAGTAGTTGTGGGCGTGGATTTGTCAATTTACTTGCCGTTACTAGTCTTATCTTGATTCGGCGGCATCGTGGGATGAAGCGGCCCGGACCGACCTTACACGTACTCTTACGTGAGACTGGTTCCACCGACTGGCATGCACTAGTTGCATAAGGTGGCTAGCGGGTGTCTGTCTCTCCCACTTTAGTCGGATCAGATTCGATGAAAAGGGTCCTTATGAAGGGTAAATAGAAATTGGCATATCACGTTGTGGTTTTGGCGTAGGTAAGAAACGTTCTTGCTAGAAACCTATAGCAGCCACGTAAAAACTTGCAACAACAATTAAAGGACGTCTAACTTGTTCTTGCAGCATGTGCCGTGTGATGTGATATGGCCAAAAGGATGTGATGAATGATATATATGTGATGTATGAGATTGATCATGTTCTTGTAATAGGAATCACGACTTGCATGTCGATGAATATGACAACCGGCAGGAGCCATAGGAGTTGTCTTATTTTATTGTATGACCTGCGTGTCACTGAAAACGCCATTTAATTACTTTACTTTGTTGCTAACCGTTAGCCATAGTAGTAGAAGTAATGTTTGGCGAGACAACTTCATGGAGACACGATGATGGAGATCATGATAATGGAGATCATGGTGTCATGCCGGTGACGATGATGATCATGGAGCCCCGAAGATGAAGATCAAAAGGAGCAAAATGATATTGGCCATATCATGTCACTATTTGATTGCATGTGATGTTTATCATGTTTTACATCTTATTTGCTTAGAACGACGGTAGTAAATAAGATGATCTCTCACTAAAATTTCAAGAATTGTGTTCCCCCTAACTGTGCACCGTTGCTAAGGTCCGTTGTTCCGAAGCACCACGTGATGATCGTGTGTGATAGGCTCTAATGTTCGCATACAACGGGTGTAAGCCAGATTTACACACGCAATACACTTAGGGTTCACATGATGAGCTTAGCATGTACAGACATAGCCTCGGAACACGGAAGACCGAAAGGTCGAACATGAGTCGTATATATAGAAGATACGATCAACATAAAGATGTTCACCGTTGATGACTAGTCCGTCTCACGTGATGATCGGACACGGCCTAGTCGATTCGGATCATGTATCACTTAGATGACTAGAGGGATGTCTATCTGAGTGGGAGTTCATTAGATGAACTTAGTTGTCATGAACAATAGTCTAAGTTGTCTTCCCAAATTATGTTATAGACCAAAAGCCTGCGTTGTAGCTCCCTGTTTAATACGATCCTAGAGAAATACTAAGTTGAAAGATATTGTAAGCAATGATGCGGACTGGGTCCGTAGTCCGAGGAGTGTCCTCACTGCTACACAGAAAGCTTACGTCTTTGATGCACCGCTCGATGTGCAAACCCCTGCAACGTTGTCTGTGGATGTTGTGAACACCTGACAGACACGTCCTGATGACTACTTGATAGTTTAGTGCACCATACTTTACGGCTTAGAATCGGGATTCCAATGACGTTTTGAACGCCATAGGACATATGAGATGTTCCAAGAGCTGAAACTGGGATTTCAGGCTCATGCCCGTGTTGAGAGGTATAAGACCTCTGACAAGTTCTTTTGCCAACAAGATGGAGGAGAATAGCTCAACTAGTGAGCATGTGCTCAGAATGTCTGGGTGCTAAAATCACTTGAACCAGGTGGGAGTTAATCTTCCAGATGAGATAGTGGTTGACGGAATTCTCTAGACACTATCACCAAGCTACTAGAACTTCGTGATGAACTATGACATGCAAAGGATGGAGATGATCCCGGAGCTATTAGCGGTGCTTAAGACCGCAAAAGTAGAACTCAAGAAGGAGCATCAAGTGTTGATGGTTTTACAAGACCACTGGTTTCAAAAGGGGCAAGGGCTAGAAGGGAACTTCTTGAATGGCAAACCAGTTGTCGCTCTAATGAAGGAACCCAATGTTGAACCCAAACCTCGAGACTAAGTGCTTCTATTGTAAGGGGAACGGTCACATGGTAGCGGAACTACCCCAAATACATGGTAGATAAGAAAGCTGGGAACTTCAACAAAGTATATTTGATATACGTGTTATTGATGTGTACCTTACTAGTACTCCGTGTAGCACCTGGGTATTGGATAACGGTTCAGTTGCTATTATTAGTGACTTGAAGCAAAAGCTACGGTATGAACGGAGACTAGCTAAGGGCGAGGTGACAATGTGTGTTGGAAGTGTTTCCAAGGTTGATAAGATCTTCGGGATTGGCGTTGAACCTAGATAAATGTTATCAGGTGTCTACGTTGAGCATGAATATGATTAGATCATGTTCATAGCAATACAGTTGTTCATTTAAGTTAGAGAATAATGGTTATTCTGTTTACATGAATAATATCTTTATGGTCATGTACCCAATGGTTTATTGAATCTCGATCATAATACACATGATAATAATATTAATGCCAAAAGAAGTAGAGTTAATAATGATAGTGCCACTTTCTTGTGGCCACTTAGGTCATTTTGGCATAAAATGCATGAAGAAACTCCATGTTGATGGATGTTTTGGAGTCACTTGATTTTGAATCGCTTGACACATGCAAGCCATGCCTCATGGGCAGGATGACTAAGACCCTGTTTTCAGGTACAATGAAACGGGCAAGTGACTTGTTGGAAATCATACATGCTGATGTATGTGATCCAATGACAATTAAGGCGTGTGGTGGATATCGTTATTTTCTCATCTTCACTGACGATTTGAGTAGATATGGGTATATTTACTCAATGAAGCAAAAGTCTGAAAAATTTGAAAAGTTCAAGCAATTTCAGAGTGAAGTTAAGAAACATCATAACAAGAAGATCATGTTCCTATGATCTGATCAAGGGGAGATTTTCTGAATTATGAGTTTGGCAATCACTTAAGACATTATGGAATTGTTTCGCAATTGAAGCCACCTACAACACCACAGCGTAATGGTGTGTCCGGACGTCATAATCGAACCTTATGAGATATGGTGTGATCTATGATGTCTCTTACCGATCTACCGCTATTATTTTGAGGTTATGCATTAGAGACAACTGCATTCACTTAAGAACGGGCACCATCTAAGTCCGTTGAGACGACGCCGTATGAATTGTGGTTTGGCAATAAACCAAAGTTGTCGTTTCTTAATGTTTGGGGCTGCGATGCTTATGGCTTCAGCCGAAAAAAGCTCGAACCCAAAACGGGCAAATACATCTTCATAGGATACCCAAAGGTAACAATTGGGTATACCTTCTATCTCAGATCCAAGGACAAAAATGTTTGTCGCTAAGAACGGGTCCTTTCTCGAGAAGGAGTTTCTCTCGAAAGAATTGAGTGGGAGGAAGATAGAACTTGATGAGGTTGTTGAACCCTCACTTCAACCGGAGAGTAGTGCAACACAGAAAGATGTTTCTGTGGAACCTACGACTATTGAAGAGGAAACTAATGATAGTGATCATGAAGCTTCGGATCAAGTTACTATCGAACCTCGTAGGTCGACAAGGATATGTACTACTTCTGAGTGGTACGGTGATCCTGTCTTAGACGTCATGTTGTTAGACAACAATGAACCTACGAACTATGGAGAAGTGATGGTGGGCCCGTATTCCGACAAATGGTTAGAAGCCGAGAAATCCGAGATAGGATCCATGTATCAAAACAAAGTATGGACTTTGGTGGACTTTCCCAATGATCGGCAAGCCATTGAGATAAATGGATCTTTAAGAAGAAGACGGGCGTGGACGGTAATGTCACCGTCTATGAAGCTCGACTTGTGGCAAAGGGTTTTTCACAAGTTCAAGGAGTTGACTACGATGAGATTTTCTCACCCGTAGTGATGCTTAAGTCCGTCGGAATCAAGTTAGCATTAGCTGCATTTATGAAATCTGGCAGATGGATGTCAAAACAAGTTTCCTTACCAGTTTTCGTAAGGAAAGGTTGTATGTGATACAATCAGAAAGGTTTTGTCGATCCTAAGGATTCTAAAAGGTATGCTAGCTCCAGCGATCCTTCCATGGACTGGAGCAAGCATCTCGGAGTTGGAATATACGCTTTGATGGTGTGATCAAAGTTTTTGGGTATACAAAGTTTGTTAGAAACTTGTATTTACAATAAAGTGAGTGGGAGCACTACAACATTTCTGATAAGTATATGTGAATGACATATTGTTGATCCGAAATGATGTAGAATTTCTGGAAAGCATAAAGGGTTGTTTGAAAGGAGTTATTCAAAGGTAGACCTGGATAAAGCTGCTTACATAATTGGGCATCAAGATCTATAGAGATAGATCAAGACGCCTAATGATACTTTCAAAAAGAACACACATCTTTGACATGATTTTGAAGGAGTTCAAAATAGATCAGTCAAAGAAGAAGTTCTTACCTGAGTTGTAAGGTGTGAAGTTGAGTAAGACTCAAAGCTTGACCACGGTAGAAGAAAGAGGAAGGACAAAGGTCGTCCCATATGCTTTTGTCATAGGCTCTATACGGTATGCCATGCTGAGTACCGCACCTGATGTGTGCCTTGCCACATGTCTGGCAAGAGGGTACAAAGGTGATCCAGGAGTAGATCACCAGATAGCGGTCAAAATTATCCTTAGAGGAATAAGGAAATGTTTCTCGATTATGGAGGTGATAAAGAGTTCGACATAAAGAGTTACATCGATGCAAGCTTAATACCTATCTGGATAACTCTGAGTAGAGATGCCGGATACGTATAATGGAGCAATAGTTTGGAATAGCTCCAAGTGGAACGTGGTAGCAGCATCTACGATATGACATAAAGTTTTGCGAAGTACATAGGGATCTGAATGTTGTAGACCCGTTGACTACAACCTCTCTCACAAGCATAACATGATCAAACCCAGAACTCATTGAGTTTTAATCACATAGTGATGTGAACTAGATTATTTCTAGTAAACTCTTTGGATGTTAGTCACATGGCGATGTGACCTGTGAGTGTTAATCACATGGCGATGTGAACTAGATTATTGACTCTAGTGCAAGTGGGAGACTGTTGGAAATATGACCTAGAGGCAATAATAAATTGGTTATTATTATATTTCCTTGTTCATGATAATTGTTTATTATCCATGCTACAATTGTATTGATAGGAAACTCAGATACATGTGTGGATACATAGACAAACACCATGTCCCTAGTAAGCCTCTAGTTGACTGGCTCGTTGATCAATAGGTGGTTACGGTTTCCTGACCATGGACATTGGATGTCGTTGATAACGGGATCACATCAATGTGATGGACATGACCCAATCCTAAGCCTAGCACAAGATCGTGTAGTTCGTATGCTAAAGCTTTTCTAAATGTCGAGTATCTTTTCCTTAGACCATGAGATTGTGCAACTCCCGAATACCGTAGGAATGCTTTGAGTGTACCAAACGTCACAACGTAACTGGGTGGCTATAAAGGTGCACTACAGGTATCTCCAAAAGTATCTGTTGGGTTGGCACGAATCGAGACTAGGATTTGTCACTCCGTATGACGGAGAGGTATCTCTGGGCCCACTCGGTAGGACATCATCATAGTGTGCACAATGTGATGAAGGAGTTGATCACGGGATGATGTGTTACGGAACGAGTAAAGAGACTTGCCGTAACGAGATTGAGCAAGGTATCGGTATACCGACGATCGAATCTTGGGCAAGTGCTATACCGATAGACAAAGGGAATTGTATACGGGATTGATTGAATCCTTGACATCATGGTTCATCCGATGAGATCATCATGGAGCATGTGGGACCCAACATGGGCATCCAGATCCCGCTGTTGGTTATTGACCGGAGAGTTGTCTCGGCCATGTCTGCATGACTCCCGAGCCCGTAGGGTCTACACACTTAAGGTTCGATGACGCTAGGGTTATAGGGAAAGTATGTACGCGGTTACCGAATTTTGTTCGGAGTCCCGGATGAGATCCCGGACGTCACGAGGAGTTCCGGAATGGTCCGGAGGTAAAGATTCATATATGGTATGTCCCGTTTTGGTCACCGGAAAAGTTTCGGGCGCTATCGGTAGCGTACCGGGACCACCGGGAGGGTCCCGGGGGTCCATCGGGTGGGGCCACCGGCCCCAGAGGGCTGCATGGGCCCAGTGTGGGAGGGGACCAGCCCCTGGGCTGGTGCGCCCCCCCACCAGGGACCAAGGCGCCTCCAAGAGGGGAGGGGGGCAAACCCTAGGGCAGATGGGCCCTAGGGCCCAATCTGGTGCGCCCCCCTCTCCCTCTCCCCCTTGGCCGCCCCCCTAGATGGGATCTAGGGCTGGCCGCCACCCCTAGGGGTGGAAACCCTAAAGGGGGCGCAGCCCCTCCCTTCCCCCTATATATACTTGAGGTTTGGGGCTGCCCAACATACGGTTTGACCTCTCTCGCTTGGCGCAACCCTAGCTCTCTCCCACGTGTGTTGAACGCGGAGGCACCGTTGTTCGGCGCTTAGATCGGAATCAACCGCGATCTAAATCGCTACGAGTACGACTCCTTCATCCGCGTTCTTGCAACACTTCTGCATTGTGATCTACAAGGGTATGTAGATGCACTCTCCTCTCCCTCGTTGCTAGATTACTCCATAGATCTTGGTGATGTGTAGAATTTTTTTGATTTCTGCTATGATCCCCAACATTGTGTCTATTGCGCCAGAGCTTGCCGGTGCTGTTTTTGGCCTCGGAGGGGCCTTCATAGCTGGCAGTGTTCTTGCTACGATCCAGCCAGCTGTCCTCTCCCGCGCAAAAGCGGGTCATGAGTGCCGTGAGGGCTGCCACGGATTTCAGCTTTTCTTGGCCGAGGTGGCGGGCGAGCCATTTGTCACGGATGCTGTGTTTGAAGGCCACTAGGGCTTCGGCATCCGGACAGTCAATGATCTGGTTCTTTCTGGTTAGGAACCTAGTACACAATTTTCTGGCTGATTCTCCGGGTTATTGAACTATATGACTTAAGTCATCGCCGTCTGGTGGCTGGACATAAGTGCCTTGGAAGTTGTCAAGAAAAGCTTCTTCCAAGTCCTCCCATCTGCCAATGGAATTTTCAGGCACGCTATTTAACCAGTGTCTAGCTGGCCCTTTCAGTTTTAGTGGGAGGTATTTGATGGCGTAGAGATCATCTCCTCGGGCCATATGGGTGTGGAGAATAAAATCTTCGATCCATACTGCGGGGTCGGTTGTTCCGTCGTATGATTCAATATTGACGGGCTTGAACCCCTCGGGAATTCATGATCCAGTACTTCGTCTGTGAAGCAGAGAGGGTGTGTGGAGCCTCTATATCGGGCCACGTCGCGGCGCACCTCCGATGAAGTCCACCTGCGGTTATCGGCCCGGGCGTGACCAGGTCTATCCCGTCCGAATCGGTAGCCGTCGTCGCGAGTCGAAGGGCGTCCTCGCGATCCGTAGATTGATCTGGTTTGTCCTCCTCTACTGTCCAGGTCTTGCCGAAGGTCGTATGTATAGTCCCGAGCTATTTTGTCTCTGTTTTTACGAGGCTGTGGGGCGGGCTGGTGTTCAGCATGAGTTGCCATTTTATCTCGACCATGAGGTTGTCGATCCGCATTGTGCGAGGGAGGTATGGGCTCCGGCGCCTCCTCATCGAACTGAGGTAGCAGTCTGCGTTTCGGGTAACTCTTGGCTGGATGCTTGGGACCGTATTCTTCGGCTGCTAGGACGTCGGTCCATCTGTCGATCAGTAGGTCTTGATCAGCTTGAAGCTGCTGCTGCTTTTTCTTTAGGCTTCTTGCAGTGGCTATTAGCTGGCGCTTGAAGCGATCCTGCTCTAGGGGTGCCTCAAGCATGATAAAATCCTCGTTGCCGAGGCTCTCCTCCTCCTCGGAGGGTGGACGGTAACTATCATCATCCGTGTCGTTAGACATAGCCTGTATATCAAGGCTGACTTGCCCGTTGTGTTGTTCCTCCTGTTCGGATGTTGTTCCGACGGGGTCTTCCTTGTTTTCGGTGTCGTCCGGAGTACTATTTTCTCCGGTGCCAGTGTTGCTGTTTTTTGAGCGACGTGACTTAGAATGGCGTTTAGGCCGCCGGTGCTTGGATTGTGTCTCAGGAGGTTTATTCTCAACTAGATCTTCTTTGTCATCGCCATCAGCTTTTTTAGGTGTATCAACCATGTACACATCGTATGAGGAAGTGGCCGGCCACCGCCTAGTAAATGGCGGGTTTTGACCCTGCTCCTCATCATCATCATCGTCCATGCCGTCGATGTCTTCGGAGACATAATCAAGCGTGTCGGTTAAGTCCTCGATAGTGGCTATGAAGTGGGTGGCGGGTGGGAAGAAAAATTCTCCGTCGTCAGCCCCTAGTTCGAACCGGACGTAGTTCGGCTGTGAGTCTCCTGCCAAGGACGGGTTTTTTTAACAAGTTTAGCACGTCACCTAGGGGCGAGTGTTGGAAGATGTCTGCAACGCCGAATTCGAAAATCGATAACCGATCCAGCTCGGTGTCCGCAGGCGTATATTGTTTGGAACTTATAGCCGGAGACGAGTCCGGAGTTCCGTTGACGCAAACATTGCAAGGCGTCGGGTCTGTGTGCGGCTCCAACGCCGCAGACTCTGTGGCCTCGAATGGCGCAATCTGCTCCGGTTTTAAGGTCGTGGCAGCAATAGGATCCATCCCCTGGATGTGGTCCGATGACAGATTTAGGTCATGTTCATAGGGGTGAGGGGGAGCGATCGCCGCGGTCTCAAATCCGTCGAAGATCAAGTCTCCACGGATTTCCGCGACGTAGTTCAAGCTCCCAAATCTAACTTGATGGCCAGGGGCATAGCTGTCGATCTGCTCCAGCTGGCCAAGCAAGTTGGCCCGTAGTACGAAGCCACCGAATACGAAGATCTGTCCGGGGAGGAAGGTTTCTCCCTGGACAGCGTCACTATCGATGATTGAAGGGGCCATCGGATCTTTTGTCGACGGCACAGTGGAACTCTCAATGAAAGCACCAGTGCCGGTGTCAAAACCAGCGGATCTCAGGTAGGGGGTCCCGAACTATGTGTCTAAGGTTGATGGTTACAGGAGACTGGGGACACGATGTTTACCCAGGTTCGGGCCCTCTCTATGGAGGTAATACCCTACTTCCTGCTTGATTGATCTTGATGAATATGAGTATTACAAGAGTTGATCTACCACGAGATCGTAATGGCTAAACCATAGAAGCCTAGCCTGTATGACTATGGTAATGTGTGTCTCTACCATCCGGACTACTCCCTCCGGTTTATATAGACACCGGGGGGATCTAGGGTTACATAAGGTCGGTTACATAAGAACGAATCTTCATAGTTGGTCGCCAAGCTTGCCTTCCACACCAAGGAGAGTCCAATCCGGACACGGGTATAGTCTTCGGCCATCATGTCTTCATAGCCCAACAGTCTAGCCGTTGATAATAGGTTGGATGCCCGAGGACCCCTTAGTCCAGGACTCCCTCAATTACAACAAATAGATCTCCAAGAACATCAAGGAGAACATGGTATTGAGAATCAAAGAGAGAGAAGAAGCCATCTAGCTACTAGCTATGGACCCGTAGGTTTGTGGTAAACTACTCACGCTTCATCGGAAGGGCAATGGTGTTGATGTACAAGCCCTCCGTGGTCGAAACCCGCTCCGACAAAGTACCGGAAATGGCCTCTAGATGGGATCTCACGAGGTCAGAGACCTGCAGCGGTGGAAAAGTCTTTTCGTGGCTTACTTTAGGGTTTGGGTATATTTGAGAATATATAGGCGAAATAAGTAGGTCAGGGGGGGTCACGAGGGGCCCACAAGGTAGGGGAGCGCCCCCTCCACCCTTGTGGTCACCTCATGGATCCTTTGATTTAGACTCCAAGTCCCCTCGGTGTCTTCTGGTCCAAGAAAAATCGTCGCGAAGGTTTTATTCCGTTTGGACTCCGTTCGGTATTCCTTTTACGCGAAACTCAAAAACAAGGAAAAAACAAAAACTGGCACTGGCTCTAGGTTAATAAGTTAGTCCCAAAAATAATATAAAATGGCATATAAAACATCCAAAACAGATAATATAATAGCATGGAACAATCAAAAAATATAGATACGTTGGAGACGTATCAACGTCCGTCGCCCCGACGCGACCATCCGCCGCTCGATTCAGAGCCGCGCTGCCGGTCATTCGAGCTCCCCCCGCCGCATTCGACCTCCCGACTCTCGTCGCTCGGTCCACCAGCGCTCCTCCTGTCTCTCGGCGCTCGGCCACCGACGCTCATGCCGACTAGTTGTACATAGTTGCATGGCGAGCGGCCGGTTTTACATCTCCACTTTGCAGCATCTATTGGAGTTGCTCCTTTACATCTCTAATATACATCATTTGTTGGAGTTGCCTCTTTTTTGAAGACGTAAAATATACTTTTTGAAGATGTGAATTTTTACATCTCCGTTTCCACATCTCCAAATTTGCATTATCTATTGGAGATGATCTTAGTATAGTGTTTATCATGTACTCCCTCCGTTTCTTTTTACTTTGCATATAAAATATGGTCAAAGTCAAACTAAACAAAATTTGCCCAAAATTATATAAAAAAATATCAACATCTACAATACTAAAGGTATATGGTATGAAAGTTAAGTTCATGATGCATCTAATACTACTGATTTCATATTATGAATATAGATATATTTTCCTATAAAGTTAGTCAAAAATTATAAACTTTAACTTTGACCAAATTTTATATGCGAACTAAAAAAAGGCGGAGGGAGTACACATATACTCGCACGATGATGTTTTTTACAGTAATACAGTAGGGAAACCCCCTACTGTGATCTTTTTCATTAATAAAGTTAGTGAGAAGGGTCTAGTACATTGGATATGTACAAAAATGGAGAAAAGAGAGGAAGGCAAACATCTAATATAATGTTAGAGCATGGTCTGCTGAGATACTAGATCTAGTACACACTATCTATCCAAGATAACATTTCCTCTTTGATACCGGGCTTAGCCCTGATCATTGTTTGATTGAAGTGGCTCCTGAATTTTTTATGGCATGTATTGATAGAGCATGGCTTGTTCTCAAATATGAGCCCATTCCTCTGATTCTAGATAGCCCAGCATCATGTGACCATAATTTCCATGAAGAACTCATAATTATATCAGTTTTGTGTGTCAATTATCGTGGGGAATTTTTTTTCATCTATATTCCATTCAATGTTGATGCCCACCAAAAACTTTGGCTGAAAGGACAGCTAAACAACAGGTGGGTTCTGTCTTCAATAACTTGGTCCTGCATAAGACACATTGGGAGCTATCAAGCACAAAGTTCTTTATGATGAGGAGGTCACAAGTGTTGATTCTTTCGTTCAGCATTAACCAACATAAAAAATAGAGTCTTGGGGTACAACAAGATTTCCAAATCCATTTCATAAGTAATGGGGCAGGGGAGTGTGTAAACTTTCTTAGTACATGCAATATTATTTCCCCACATGAATTTCCAATTATCAGGCTCATTATTATCTCTTTATTTTTTAAACAAGGCAAAATATTTTCCATTTCATTAATTAAGAAGAGGTTTTTGTTACATGCAAACCTCTATGCGGGAAAAGGAAAGCAATTACTCTTGTGGCATCACATTATGCAAATGTTTGGCACCCGCAATGGCCCAAATGGCCACTTCTTCCTTGATGCATCTCGTGATTATCCCCACTGGCACAGACTTGTTCTTAAAGACACGTGCATTTCTGTCCTTCCAGATTTCCCATCCCACAAGAAGGAGAAGGGAAGCCAGGGCTTTCGTAGGTTGATCATTGCTAGTAAGGACCGCATCCCACCAAGATTTGACAGTGACAAAGTGAGTCCAAGGAGTCGTGGAGATATCAAGATCAAGCCATGCAAACATGTCATTCCAAAACCTCGTAGAGAACCTACACTTGAAGAGAAGGTGAGCCGCGGATTCTTGCACATGATATTAGAGAGGATAATGGAAATGGATGATGAAGATAGGATGCAATCAAGAACAGAACCCACCAGCCGCCAGAGAGAAACTCTATCGTGGCACACCTCCTCGCCGCCGCTGCCGGCGGCCTCCAATCAACTGGCCAGTGGTGGCGGGGCCTCCAGATCGACTCCTCTCCTCTCCTCTCCTTCACCTCTCCCACTCGTGACCCTCTGTACCAGAGCCCGTCGGCGCATCATGTTGATTCCCATTGTCTAGATCGGATCGGGGCTGACTGGTGGACATCTACATAATCTAGTGCTTGCTCAGATCGGCATCTTGCTGATTACCCTCAACCAGATCAGGCCAAGAAAGGCTGGAAGTCGTCAACATGGTCCGTTGTTGTGTCAGATCCGTCCATAGCAAATCAATAAGGCGGTGCCAAGCCTTTAGGCACTGTCCGTCTTCCTCGTCAATAGATCACGACTGCAACATGCCCTGCAGTGGTGGCCCCCTTATTCGCCGGTCTTGCACTCTTCTGTAGCAGACATCTGACATTGGTGGCAGACACAAGGTGTGCTGGATCAACACGCGTACATGGACGCCCGGCCTCCTACACGATTACGGAGACAAGAGGCGTACCGCGTACAACACGACTGGTTGACGCAAGCATCACACATGGCAGCGAAGGGCGGGCTATTTGGTCCCGATGAGGCATCCCTGCCAGTTTGGCCAACTAGAATGCTCGATGTCTCGTCCTGAATAACTGTTGACTGACTTTAGTGAAGACGTGGCGGGTTGCTAGTTTGCCCCATGTGGGTTCTTGGCGGCTCCCACGACTTTATTTCTGTAGGCTGCCTTCGAACACTGCGGACGCCTTGGGCTGCTGGCTGACCCTTTAGATGGGCTCTTGGTGACCTTGTTGATACCCGTGAGCATGCTCTAATTTGCTCCTCGTATACACAGTATGCCTGATTGCATGGCGATGTTGATGGGCCTCGAACCCCTCGTTGGTTACCCCAAGTGGAAGGTGTAAGATGCAGTAAGTAGAAGTGTTTTCCCCTAGCAAAGATGCCAAGGATCGAATCCCCAGAGACTCCTAGGTTCAACAAGTAGGTGTCAATTGCTAACGGCGCAATTAGCAATCAACGTGGACCTGCACACAGATACAAATAACTTTGCTCCCAACGAGTACAGAGAGGTTGTCAATCTCTCTGGCCTTGTAGTTCACAAAGGGTTAAAAGCAATATGATAGTGGTGATAGATAGTTTTTGCAATAGTAAATAATAACGGGAAAGTAAATGGTGTATGTGATCAATGATGGTAATATGGACCGGAGTCTCATGATGGTCACTAGTGATGTCTCTCTCCCAAAAGATGATAAAACATCTATGTGAGGTAAACAAATTATAGCTGGGCAATTGACAGGACCACGAACGCAAACCAATGCTGACTACATTGCAAGAAAGGTTGAGGTTCAAAGCATGGGCGGTACGCCAAAGTAAGTAGACCGAAATCCATCAATATCTACTACTAATCATCCACCTTGAGATATCTATCCAGAACATCTCGCTGGTATTAAGTTGCGAGTCCCACCCATAGTGTAAACTCAATGCAACAGACAACTGCATTAAAAGAACTTTGCGTAAAGTAAACAATCCTTGCACCCGCGGGCACAAGCACCGTTGTTTTCCCCCTTGTGGCAACAGCACATCCCCTAGACTCATGTTTCTGTCACTCAAGCTAGTCATCGAGGGGCATGAACCCACAATCGAGCATAACGTTCCCTCTTGGAGTCACTACCTATTACTCGGCCAAAGCAATAAATAACAACGGAGAACATGCAAGAATTACTTATGAACTAAAATATAAAAGAGGTGAATCAAATATATTACTCAAGATCAATCTGAACATAATATCATAATCCATCGGATCCCAGCAAACTCAACATAGCAACAGCATAAGGATTACATATGTGCCTCGATCATGTAGGGTAGCTCACGAGGACTAATTAGTGAAGCACAAGAACGGGAGGAGAACATCACATAGCTACTGGTCATGGACTCATGGTCCAAGGGAGACTACTCACGAGTCATCCGGGAGGCGTCCATGGTGGTGGAGAAGCTCCCGGTGGTGATCCTCCCCTCCGGCAGGGTGCCGGGAAGAGTTCTCCTGGTGCTCCCGATCTTGGAAGCGGCGGCCGCGGCGGAACAGAGATGGGATCGCGAAAAGAAGTCCTGTTCTCAGGGTTACGGGGAACCCTTTAAATATATGCCAAGGTAGGGCACCGGAGGAGCCTCGGGGGGCCCAGGCGCCCCCCCGGCGCGGCCCAGGGGGGGCGCGCCCACAGGGCGCCTGGAGCCCCTGTGCCCCCCCCCCCAGGCTTCCCTTCGGACGCAGTGTTGTTTCCGGATCGCTGATTTTTTATATATTTTTTCTGGATTTTTCTGGGCAGTTCTCGAAACGTGAAAACCTGAAATACAAAAACAACCGAAAACAGAAACTGGCACTGGGGTGCACTGGATTAGTAAGTTAGTCCAAATATGATCAAAAGTGTATGGAAGTGTATGAATATCATAGCAATATCACGCAAAAGTGGCATGGAGCAAGCAGAAATTATAGATACGTTTTGGACGTATCAACATCCCCAAGCTTAATTCCTGCTCGTCCTCGAGTAGGTAAATGATAAAAAGAATAATTTCTGTGGTGACATGCTATTAACCATATAGTACTTTCTCATAGTCATATGACAAAAGCTTACTGAGACAATGATTCTAAAGTAATTAAGTTGCCTCAAGAGAAAATCACAAATGACTGAAAGTTTTACAACATGAAACTGAAACATCAAAAAGATTTGCAATGAATATGATGTGCAAATATGATCAAGTGATATCTAGCTTGCCCCCTTTAGTGATGCAAAACATAAATGCAAGGGCACCTTCAAGGTTTAAGTGATGACTAGATACAATCATTTCAGAATAAACGATATCACAATCATGCAAAAGACAATGCTACTTTGGGACATTGCACATTACACTCAGAATGACAATCATGCTCTCAGTAGTTGGTGCTTCAATCATAAAGGTAAAAGAAAGGTTAAGTGCTAAAGCTTTTTATTTTGGAAACATGGAAGCAATTGTGTCAACGGTAGTAGTACTTCATATGTGTCATGCATAAAACATCTTATAAGTTGCAAGCCTCATGCATCGAATACCAATAGTGCTCGCTCCTTGTCCTAATTAGCTCGGATCCCCATGGGTTATCATTGCATTGCATACGTTTTAACCAAGTGTCACAAAGGGGTACCTCTATGCCTCCTGTACAAAGGTCCAAGGAGATAGATCGCATTTGATTTCTCGTTATAGATCTCAACTTGAGGACATCCATACTGGGACAACATAGAAAATAGATGATGGACTCCTCTTTAATGCATAAGCATATTCTCATGAGAGATTGAGGATTAAGGTCCAAGCTAAAACTTCCACCATGATGCATGGCTTTGGTTGGCGACCCAATGTTCTTCTCTAACAATATGCATATTAATTCAACCCACGGTAAATCACCCTTACTTCAGACAAGACGAACATGCATAGCAACTCACATGATATTCAACAAAAGTGTGACAGTTGATGGCGTCCCCAGAAACATGGTTACCGCTCAGCAAGCAACTCATAAGAAATAAGATACATAGGCAACATATTCTTTACCACAATAGTTTTTAGGCTACTTTCCCATGAGCTATGTATTGCATGGTTAATTTGCTTAGTGCAGGTGGAGGTTAGCAAAAGACTGGGAGCGACCAACTAAGAGAGCAATGACGGTCATAATCATGCAGAGCGACAAAGCAATATT
>LR738709.1:622811751-622875511 GCA_902687465.1 Secale cereale | reverse complement strand
CATAGGCAAACAAACCAAGTTGGTACTCCAATAACACATTGGGAACCCCCCAGCTATTTGAGATTAACCAAAAGAAAACCTGAACTACTAAGCACCATCATGAAAGTAGCATCTTTATCATAGACACATTAACCAATGCAACGGAAGCAAACTCTCTTAATAAGGTGAGCATGGTAATTAAAGAGAGTTCAAGCAACCAACTAAATAAAAGCTCTTGAAAAGATAAGCATGAATACTAAGAGCAGAGTATGATAGTAGCTATTAAAAGACAAAGAACACACACAGCATAGATAGACATGAAAATTCTATGTAATGTTCTAGGTAGAGGTGGAGCGTGTTTCTCTCCCACATAAAGGAATGCTGGGTTCCGACTCGTTATGAAAAACTAAAAAGAAAACTAAAAGCAAGACGCTCCAAGCATAGCATATAACACATGAAGTGATAAAAATATAGCGGAACGAAAGACGAACTGATAATGTTGATGGAGAAGGGGATGCACGGGGGGCATCCCCAAGCTTAGACGCTTGAGTCTCCTTGAATATTTCTTTGGGGTGCACGGGGGCATCCCCAAGCTTGAGCGCTTGACACTCCTGAATCTTTTATCATCTTCCCTCACACACTTGAAAACTCCCTTCATACACAACTCATCATAATCTGATTAGAGAGGTTAGTACCCTTAATAAAATAATTATACCTTGCTGGAAATAAGGATATTCTTGAAGTTCTACTGTTTCTCAAGATTGCCAAAAGGTTTTTGCAAAGAAAAAGCACGTTCTTAATTTGCAAAGTGAAGGTAAGGCAAAACAGGACAGAATCTGTGAAAAACAGAACAATAGGCAGTAATTGACCTGTTCGGGATACTTCTGCAACTCAAATCAAAAAACTCAGAACTGACCCACGAAAGACAATTATATAGAGAACGCTGTCGAAAAAATTCAGACCAAAAAGATGATCTGGTGATTTTATACGAATTTTTCTATCCAAGGACAGAATCTGTTTCCTGGACAGCACCTCACAACTTTTGAACTTTCTAGCAATCAGAGGCTATACTTGGCACAAATATGAAAAGAAAAGATACAATGATGATGCTACAGCAGTAAACAACATCAAGACTCAACAAAAGCAAAAATTTTATTCATGTGGGCTGCCTCCCAAAAGCGCTTTCTTTTATGCCTTTAAGCTAGGCATAATGCATAGAGGAATCAATATTCATCATAATAATCGGAGTTATAAATTGGTTCAAATGATTCCTCAACAAGTTCATTCTTGTTCCTTCTAGGAAAGGGGTACACACCTTTTGCCTTCCTGCGTAAGCGGATTTGTCCCTTACCTATATCAATGAAGCCTTTAACTGCTCGGAGGAAGTCCCTTCCAAGCACTATATTTCTTTGGTTTGGCTCCACGATGAAGAAATCAATCATTGCAATCCCTTTAAGGAATTTAACTGGCACGTCTTTTATTTTTCCCTGGATTTCAGAAATATCTCCATTAGTATGTTCATGATAAGATGGTAGTATATCCATATTAAATTTTAAAGAATCATGAACAGTTTTTGGCATAGTAGAAACCATAGATCCAATATCACAATAAGCAAGGAAGTCTTGATTAGAGATGCTAATCCTAACAAGAGGCTCCCGGTCATTATCTATTTCCAAAATATCTCTCTTATTGGGTTTGGGTTTATCTACCTTTATTAAGTCTAGAGCATCCATTCTCTTTTCAATAGTAGCAAGTCTATCTATGATAGTATAAAAATTATGATCATAAACAAAGTAACTAGATAGACCATGTATAATTTCAAGAGCTCTAGCTTCATCACATTCAAGGAAATCTCCCTCAGCTATAATGTCAAGGGAGTGTTTACACCATTTAAAAAGACCATGGTAAAAATTTCTAAGCACAATTTTTATAGGTATCCAAGGCATAATTCTCCTATGTGCATCAGAAATTCTGTCCCATGCCTTCCTCATATTTTCTCCATCCCTTTGATGGAAATCTAAAACTTCTGATTCCCTCAAAGCTCCAAATCCTAACATGTTTAACTAAACAGATAGGACTACTAACAGGAAGGTAAATAAATTTTTTGTGATTTTCGGTAAAAGGAACTAAAGCAAAAATGATAGGTAAACTAACAAGACTAAAAAGCAAAGGTAAAAGATAGCATGGAACTCCCCTATCCTGAAGAGTGGAGTCCCCGGCAACGGCGCCAGAAAATACTCCTTGATGGGCCTCGAACCCCTCGTTGGTTACCCCAAGTGGAAGGTGTAAGATGCAGTAAGTAGAAGTGTTTTCCCCTAGCAAAGATGCCAAGGATCGAATCCCCAGAGACTCCTAGGTTCAACAAGTAGGTGTCAATTGCTAACGGCGCAATTAGCAATCAACGTGGACCTGCACACAGATACAAATAACTTTGCTCCCAACAAGTACAGAGAGGTTGTCAATCTCTCTGGCCTTGTAGTTCACAAAGGGTTAAAAGCAATATGATAGTGGTGATAGATAGTTTTTGCAATAGTAAATAATAACGGGAAAGTAAATGGTGTATGTGATCAATGATGGTAATATGGACCGGAGTCTCATGATGGTCACTAGTGATGTCTCTCTCCCAAAAGACGATAAAACAGCTATGTGAGGTAAACAAATTACAGCTGGGCAATTG
Source organism: Secale cereale (assembly GCA_902687465.1). Taxonomy (NCBI): domain Eukaryota; kingdom Viridiplantae; phylum Streptophyta; class Magnoliopsida; order Poales; family Poaceae; genus Secale; species Secale cereale. The sequence continues at coordinate 622,872,855 of LR738709.1, read as the reverse complement.
ACAGGACCACGAACGCAAACCAATGCTGACTACATTGCAAGAAAGGTTGAGGTTCAAAGCATGGGCGGTACGCCAAAGTAAGTAGACCGAAATCCATCAATATCTACTACTAATCATCCACCTTGAGATATCTATCCAGAACATCTCGCTGGTATTAAGTTGCGAGTCCCACCCATAGTGTAAACTCAATGCAACATACAGCTGCATTAAAAGAACTTTGCGTAAAGTAAACAATCCTTGCACCCGCGGGCACAAGCACCGTTGTTTTCCCCCTTGTGGCAACATCACATCCCCTAGACTCATGTTTCTGTCACTCAAGCTAGTCATCGAGGGGCATGAACCCACAATCGATCATAACGTTCCCTCTTGGAGTCACTACCTATTACTCGGCCAAAGCAATAAATAACAACGGAGAACATGCAAGAATTACTTATGAACTAAAATATAAAAGAGGTGAATCAAATATATTACTCAAGATCAATCTGAACATAATCTCATAATCCATCGGATCCCAGCAAACTCAACATAGCAACAGCATAAGGATTACATAGGTGCCTCGATCATGTAGGGCAGCTCACGAGGACTAATTAGTGAAGCACAAGAACGGGAGGAGAACATCACATAGCTACTGGTCATGGACTCATGGTCCAAGGGAGACTACTCACGAGTCATCCGGGAGGCGTCCATGGTGCTGGAGAAGCTCCCGGTGGTGATCCTCCCCTCCGGCAGGGTGCCGGGAAGAGTTCTCCTGGTGCTCCCGATCTTGGAAGCGGCAGCGGTGGCGGAACAGAGATGGGATCGCGAAAAGAAGTCTTGTTCTGAGGGTTACGGGGAACCCTTTAAATATATGCCAAAGTAGGGCACCGGAGGAGCCTCGGGGGGCCCAGGCGCCCCCCGGCGCGGCCCAGGGGGGGCGCGCCCACAGGGCGCCTGGAGCCCCTGTGGCCCCCCCCAGGCTGCCCTTCGGACGCAGTGTTGTTTCCGGATCGCTGATTTTTTATATATTTTTTCTGGATTTTTCTGGGCAGTTCTCGAAACGTGAAAACCTGAAATACAAAAACAGCCGAAAATAGAAACTGGCACTGGGGTGCACTGGATTAGTAAGTTAGTCCAAATATGATCAAAAGTGTATGGAAGTGTATGAATATCATAGCAATATCACCCAAAAGTGGCATGGAGCAAGCAAAAATTATAGATACGTTTTGGACGTATCAGATGTCCATGTCAAGACTTTGGATGTATACGGCTACGAGGCGAGATGACCTAGCTTACAACAGTGCCTTCTTCGTTGAAAGTGGGGGCGACAGTACAAGATGACTCAAGTTTGGTTGTGCTATTCGGCACTTGGTCTCAAGCTCCGGAGTGAAAACTCAAGGTCTGACTTGCATAGGTTGTACCTAGCAATGGTAGTGTTATACATCATACCCTTGTTGGAGGCACTGTTTGGAGCTTGCTCGGACTTTCCTTTGGGGTGAAAACCCAAGATCTAACCTTCATGGGTGGATCTGGCAATGACGACACTTGTTTCTCGTTTCCTGCCTGAAGGTGTCGTTTTCGAAACACTATTCACAAAGTTTGGGTGCTGACATCGGTGGTGGTTGATGTTGATGGTGTTGTTGTATGCGTAAGTTCGCTTCGATGGGACTTTTAAGGGATATGTTTTTTGTCTTTGTGTAAGTGTTGGTGTGGATTGTGTGCATCCTAGTCGTGCAAAGGTCGGGCGTGTGCTCATAGTGATTGTATTCTCTTGATGCAACATTATAAGTCAATAAGATCTGTTCTTTATAAAAAAAATCAAGAATTGAACCTTCATGTTTCTCAATGCAGCCAATAGAAAAGCATGAGGCACGTATTTACAAAAGGCAGATATTTATGAAAGTGCAGAGGGAGATACTACATTCTACAGTATTGGATGTGCAGGAGATATAGACGGGGACAGTGTACAGACCAGAAAAGGTGTCCGCCTACGAGAACCCAGAGTTTGACAGAAATTCCTTCGAGCTATTAGTTGAACCCATCACATGTTAGAGTTGAGTCCAATATTGTGTACAAGGTAGGTTACAGTTGGAATCTGAGTAGAATTGTGTTTAGATAGGATATGGAGTCATGTCCTAGTAGGACACTTGTATCCTAGGCCTCTCATATATAGCGAGTGTAGATACACGATGTAACCTATGCCAATATAATAGCACTGGAACGCAGGGGAGTCCGGCGGCTTATGTCAGCATCCAGGGCGACCAGGTGCGGTATTATAGCGGTGTCATGGGGAGGAGCGCCCATAGTTAGGCCCCGGGGATGTAGCCATATCGGTGAACCTCGTTAACAAATCTCGGTATCATGCTCGTGTGATTGCTTGGTCCTTGAATGATTGGCGATGGCCTCGAATTTATTCTAACAAGTGGTATCATGAGCAAGATTGCAAAGAGGCTGCGGATTGTTGATTTAGAGGAGGAGATCGAGTTGGTTCGTTGATTTAGTTCGTCATAGGAGACGATCGTGTACCAATGGATGGAAGCGGCAGTCGAAGCAATCGATGGAAGTAGCAGGGCGTAGCAAACTGGTGGATCAGAAATAGCGTCGTCAGGCAAGTCGAGCGGCGGTCGATCAGGTGGATCAATCGGGCGAGCGTCCAGCAGGGCGCGCGGGTTGCGACAGTAGTGATGTGGTTTAGCAGGCGGGGTTCTACGCAGCGGCGCGATGTATCCCGTAATCAGCAAGTTAGATCATATCGATCAAAACCAGGTGCAGCGTAGTGGGCCATGGCACTGGAAGACCTTGGCGTGATGGCCTGACGAGGCCTAGTCGGGTTGTATGTGCTGGAGGCCTGCCCTGTGCTGGGGCTGGGTGATGCCCACGTTGGGCTGCGTGTGTTAAAGCCTATGGAGAAGTGCGCTGATTGGAAGGCCTACGTACATATGATGTGGAGCACCTCGGATTTGTTTGCGACAAAAAAAGGACTCAGTTCTCATATGCAACGGCTGGCAAGAGGCAAAAATATGTGGCGGATACGGAATTCACAAGGGATAGTCAATGGGAGATGCAAGGCATTGGACAAAAGCAACGTAGCATTGGATCTTGTGCTGAGTGTTATTTTTCATGGGTTAGTCGTACATATAAAATCATGATGTCAACAGATATCAGGTTCGTGTTATGGCAGACACGGGTGAAAGATTTGTTGGCACAACAAGGGTGCTTGAAGGTGTTGCAGGAAGTCATGTCAGCCGGACAAGTTCGTCTGGGTCATCTGGGAGACGATTTGGGAGCCTCGAGCGTGTCATGTAGCTGGACAAGTTTGTCTGGGTCGGACTGGAGAGTCTGACGGATCGACGTGGGTCGGTTGGTACAGAAGACGATGGTGGGATCAGCGACGATAACATTGGAGCGTGATGCTGATGATGACCGACTTCTGGGCATGGAAACACATGGAGCGGGCTCGAGGGGTTGTGCGGCTTCGACGGACTATGGACGCGGGGTTGATTCAAGGCAGTGCACATGTGAGCTTGAAGTTGACTGGGCGTGAGGGTGGACTGATCATCTACCATGGAGTCATGTTGGATGTGGAGCTCGATTAAGGGGCTACGATGTAAGGATCCAGAGAATCAAAGCCTCTTTCAACGGGAAAAAGCGAGTGACTCGTAGTTCGAACTAGAGCCAAGTGGTGTGATATAAGCGTACAATTCGTCATCGGTCGACGATGATCGGTGGTACTCTGCAGTGGGGATTGGGTGGTGTGGTTTGGCGACCCTTGAGACTCGAGCGGGACAGCGGAGGCTCGACACGGTAATAGCGGCGAGGCGGGTGGTATGCACGGGGCATGGAGACAGGCCAGGGCTCTGGTGGTCATACATGTGGTGAGACAACTGCGAATTTGACTTGGGATGACTACAAGCAATGGTGAAATTCCTTCAAGTTTCAGACAGGCAGTCAACAAAGGAGCGGTGATGTTGAGTTCAGGTGACTCTTATGTGTGACACCCAATATGTGAGTTGTTTACCTTCACGCAGGTCAGTGATCAGTGTGTGATGGCGCTGGACAGATACTCTGTAAGTTGGGAGCACTAACTAGAGTAATGTCGAATTCAGGGCTTCGCAAAACCCTTGTAAGTTCAAACACTGGGGTGCGTGTGAAGAACTCAACTTCCCTTATCTACCTACTCGCCGTATCTATGAACTAGCTCAAGGAACAAGAAGGAAAATGACACAAGGCAGTTTACCCAGGTTCAGGCCACCTATCGGTGAGTGGCCCTACTCCTGCGATGTGGTAGATTGCCTCAAGGTGGGCTGAGGAAGAACTAGTAGAGTGGTTGAACAACCTCGCGAGGTGTGTTCTTGCTTGTGCCGGTGAGCGTGCTCTGAATGATCCGTCCCCTTCTATGTGGTGGCTAAGCTATATTTATAGAGGCCTTGGTCCTCTTCCCCCCAAATGTAGGCGGGAAGGGTTCCAACAATGGCCAAACTTGATGGGAGACAACTAGTACATCTTATACTGAAAACGGTGGTCTTTGCCTGCAAAGCTTCTGATCCTGACGCCACGGTGGGCTCCGTGATGACCTTCGTCCTGCCGTCCTGGCGATCCTGGTCTTGTTGCATGAAAATGGAAACCTTTGGTTGATTCCCCAGGACTTCTCACCTGCGCTTGTCTCTTAGGACCAAAGAGGAAACCCATCGTCCTACGCCCACTGGCGCCCGCCTGGCCTTAGTCGTCATGGCTTGCATCACCCGAACCTCACGAGGTGGGGGCTTGCATAGAGATCTCCGCTCCTCGGGAGCCAGCCTAGTGAGACTGCTCCTTCCGGAGGTCTTGGCATCATCTGCCTCACGAGTCTTAGCCCCTCGCGAGGGTCTTGAGTGTCAATGCTGAAGATGGGCCATACCAGGCTGGTGAAGGAGCCATGTCATGGGCCGCATGCAGGCAAGTCTGGGTACCCTGGTTCCTAGACGCCAACAGTAGCCCCCGGGCCCAAGGCGCGCTCGGACCTGGCTTCGAGGCGAAGCCAAAGGACAAGGGCGAAACGCCGCGGGCCCCAACCTCCTGTGGACTTGATTGATGCATGGCGCCTGGATGGGACGTGGGCGTCTCCACTTCCTCATGCCGCCTCAGCAACCGTTCGACTTGACAGGGTCATGCTGCATGCAAAAAAGATCATCATTACGTGCAATCGTGGAGGCCGGCAATTCACCTTCCTTTTGCTATAAATGAGGAGGGGTGGATCCCTTGCTCATATCCATATCTTTGCTCCTTGTTCCCCCTCCTTCCTCCTTGCTTTGCCATCTTGCTAAGGTATCCATGGCGCCGCCGAGGAAGTTCTCCGCCGAAGAGAAAGGGAAAACCCCTAAGGAGGGGCCAAGTGTACCACCACCCAAGAGAGGCCGCGGACGCCCCCGCAAGCACTCTGTGACCCCAGTGGTAACCACTCAGGGGTGCGAGCGTGTTTCTTCGAGGGCGGGAACAACCTCTGGGAGCCGCGGTGGCGCTTCTTTGCGTGGTGGGGGTCGCCACAGGCCGGGCGGCTACTGCGACGAGGAGATGCGCGCCACGGTCATTCGGAATTCACGGTCGCGCTCTCGCTTGGCAGATGCCTTCCTGGAGTTTGTTGTGTGGTCGGAGAGGCCCACCGGCATCTGGCCCCCGCTCCCGCGCTTCTTTGCGGGGGCGCTGCCGTCGGGCCTTGACGGCCTCTGGCTACAGGCCGACGGCTGCTATAGCAAGGCCTCGTGGGTGGGGGTTGAGGCCGCCGCCATGGGCGGCGTGTCCTTGGCACGTTGTTGGAAGATGTTCGCCCGCGCGCGGGGCCTAAGCGGGAGGTGCACCCTTCACTTCAAGTATGATGACCTCGCGACCCTCTACGTGAGGGTGTTCGGAGAAGACGGCCAGCGGCCGGGGTGCTGCCCGGAGGACGGCTGTGACGACGATGAGCTTGCCCTTGATGACGTCCATGCTTCTTCCAGCAGCGACGGCTCCTCCTCCGGGGAGAGCACCGGTGATAGTGGCTGATGTTTACTATGCAACCTTCTTCTTGTAGACGTTGTTGGGCCTCCAAGTGCAGAGGTTTGTCGGACAGTAGCAAATTTCCCTCAAGTGCATGACCTAAGGTTTATCAATCCGTGGGAGGCATAGGATGAAGATGGTCTCTCTCAAACAACCCTGCAACTAAATAACAAAGAGTCTCTTGTGTCCCCAACACACCCAATACAATGGTAAATTGTATAGGTGCACTAGTTCGGCGAAGAGATGGTGATACAAGTGAATATTGATGGTAGATATAGGTTTTTGTAATATGAAAATATAAAAACAGCAAGGTAACTAATGATAAAAGTGAGCACAAACGGTATTGCAATGCGTTGAAACAAGGCCTAAGGTTCATACTTTCACTAGTGCAAGTTCTCTCAATAATAATAACATAACTGGATCATATAACTATCCCTCATCATGCAACAAAGAGTCACTCCAAAGTCACTAATAGCGGGGAACAAACGAAGAGATTATTGTAGGGTACGAAACCACCTCAAAGTTATTCTTTCTGACCAATCTATTCAAGAGGCCGTAGTAAAATACCACGAAGCTATTCTTTTCGTTCGATCTATCCTAGAGTTCGTACTAGAATAACACCATAAGACACACATCAACCAAAACCCTAATGTCACCTAGATACTCCATTGTCACCTCAAGTATTCGTGGGCATGATTAGACGATACGCATCACACAATCTCATATTCATCTATTCAACCAACACAAAAAACTTCAAAGAGTGCCCCAAAGTTTCTATCGGAGAGTCAAGACGAAAATGTGTGCCAACCCCTATGCATAGATTCCCAAGGTCACGGAACCCGCAAGTTGATCACAAAAACATACAGCAAGTGAATCAATAGAATACCCCATTGTCACCATGGGTATCCCACGCAAGACATACATCAAGTGTTCTCAAATCCTTAAAGACTCAATCCGATAAGATAACTTCAAAGGGAAAACTCAATCCATTACAAGAAGGTAGAGGGGGAGAAACATCATAAGATCCTTCTATAATAACAAAGCTCGCGATACATCAAGATCGTGCCATCTCAAGAACACGAGAGAGAGAGAGAGAGAGAGAGAGATCAAACACATAGCTACTGGTACATACCCTCAGCCTCGAGGGAGAACTACTCCCCCCTCGTCATGGAGAGCGCCGGGATGATGAAGATGGCCATCGGTGATGGATCCCCCCCTCCGGCAGGGTGCCGGAACAGGGTCCTGATTGGTTTTTGGTGGCTACAAAGGCTTCCGGCGACAGAACTCCCGATCTAGGTTATTTTCTGGAGGTTTGGGTATATATAAGAGGTGTTGGAGTCGGGAACAAGTCAGGGGGTCCCCAAGGCGGCCACGAGATAGGGGGCATGTGATGGCTTCTCGCCCCTCGTTGGTTACCCCAAGTGGAAGGTTTGAGATGTAGCGTAGCGGCAAATTTCCCTTGGCAAAGATACCAAGGATCGAATCCCGTGAGACTCCAAGGGTCGACAAGAAGGTGTCAATAGCGCCAGAAACTTTCGCTTGACAGGACCTGCACACAGATACAAATAACTTTGCTCCCAACGAGTACAGAGAGGTTGTCAATCCCTCCGGCCTTGTCGTTTACAAAGGATCAAACGCAAGAGATAATAGTGATAGGTATGACTGCAACTAGGAAATAAGAACAGGAAGTAAATAGCGGGTGTGATCAGTGATGGTAATATGGACCGGGGTCCCATGATGTTCACTAGTGATGTCTCTCTCCCAAAAGACGATAAAACAGCTAAGCGAGGTAAACAAATTACAGCTGGGCAATTGACAGGATTATGTGCGCAAACCAAAGCTAACTATGATGTACAGAAAGGTAGAGGCTCAAAAGCATTGGGCGGTACGCCAAGGCAAGTAGACCGAAATCCATCTGCATCTACTACTAATCATCCACCTTGAGATATCTATCCAGAACATCTCGCTGGTATTAAGTTGCGAGTCCCACCCAAAGTGTAAACTCAAAGCAACAGACAACTGCATTAAAAGAACTTTGCGTAAAGTAAACAATCCTTGCACCCGCAAGTACAAGCACCGTTGTTTTCCCCCTTGTGGCAACAGCACATCCCCTAGACTCATGTTTCTGTCACTCAAGCTAGTCATCGAGGGGCATGAACCCACAATCAAGCATAACGTTCCCTCTTGGAGTTACTACCTACTACTTGGCCAAAGCAATAAACAGCAACGGAGAACATGCAAGAATTACTCAAGAACATAAATATAAAAGAGGTGAATCAAATATATTACTCACACACAATCTGAACATAATCTCATAATCCATCGGATCCCAGCAAACTCAGCATAGCAACAGCATAAAGATTACATATGTGCCTCGATCATGTAGGGCAGCTCACGAGGTCTAATCGATGAAGAACAAAGAGGGGAGGAGAACATCACATAGCTACTGGTCATGGACCCATGGTCCAAGGGGGACTACTCACAACTCATCCGGGAAGCGTCCATGGTGGTGGAGAAGCTCCCGGTGGTGATCATCCCCTCCGGCAGGGTGCCGGGAAAAGTTCTCCTGGTGCTCCCAATCTTGGAAGCGCGGCGGCGGCGGAACAGAGATGAGATCGCGAAAAAGGGTTCCGTCCTCGAGGGTTTCGGGACGCGTGCTAAATATATGCCAAAGGGGGTCACCAGAGGCGGAGAGGGGGGCCCAGGCGCCCCCCCGGCGCGGCCAGGAGGTGGGCCGCGTGGGCAGGCCGCCTGGGCTGCCCCTGGCTCCCCTCTGGCCCCACTTCTGGCGCGTGGAAGCTTCTGGAGCGCTGATTTTTTATATATTTTTCCCGGAATTTTTCTGGCAACTTAAGTAATGGGAAAACCTGAAATACAAAAACAGCAGAAAACAGAAATTGGCACTGGGGTGCACTGAGTTAATAGGTTAGTCCAAATATGATCAAAAGTGTATGGATGTCACATCCCTAGATCAACACATGTGGTCCTTGCCTGATCATCATGTGCATCATGTTTAATTCTTGTTAAACTTGAAATGGGGATGACTAAACCCTAGCACCAAATCAAAGCAATTAGGTTTAACCTAAAAATATTTTCAATAAACCCAGAAAAAAAATGCATTCAGTAATGTTTGATAATTTTGGCAAGGGTTTTGGTCCAAACCAAAAATATTGAACATTTTTGGGGAATTTTTGGGCTTTGAATTAAATCAATAAGTATTTGAATTGGGGCCATTTAAATGCTATATATTTTTAAATAGCTCCAAATAAATTCTGAAAATAGTGGAGGGTCTCTGGAATAGTTCTTTGTGCATCCACTATTTTATCAGAATTTACCAAAATGATTTAGTGGCTAACCTAAATCAAAACAAAAGCAGAAAATACAAAAACAGAAACTATTTTAGAAAAAGAGAGAGAGCACTTACCTGTGTAGCCCACCTGGCGGCCCAAGTGGTCAGCCCAGTCCACCAGCCCACCACCGCCGTCGTCCTCCTGGCGCCAGTCGGCCAGGCGTGTGGCCGGCGCGCGCGCACGGCCGTGCCTCCACGCCACCTGCCTGCCTGGCCCTCCCCTCGCCAGCGCGACGCCGCGGATGACCACCCCACTGCCGTCCAGATCGATCTGACCTCTCACTCGCCCCCTTCCTCCCTCCCTCGTCTCTCCCAAACGATGGCCGAAGCCGCCATGGCCGTGCCGCCAAGAACACCGCACCACCGCCGTCCCCTTGCCCCTTCGCCGTGTCCAGAAGCCCCGCAACTGAGCACCACATCCCCAAGCCGAAGGAATCGAGCCGGAGGGCTCCGCTTCGTCGTCTACGTCATCGTCTTCAACCTCGGGTGCCGCCGTTCATCACCGTCGATTTGTTCCGGTCAAGCCTTCCCCGAGCCCGCTGAACCTCTCTCCGTCCTCCCTGTGAGCTGCTGAGTCCTTCCCCTCTTTTTCCACTGCAATACGTGCATCCTAGCTAGCTCCACCACTGATGCCCGACCTCACCGCCGCCGACGATGCCGCCGCCGTGGCCATAGTTGCCACAGCCCACGGATGTGCACCCCAACGTGCTCACCGAGCTCTCAAGAGCCGAACGCACCCACCAGCTCACCTCCCCGTGCCCCGTAGCACCTTTCCCGTCGGTGCCCGAACTCCGACCGCCGCCGGGCTCGACGCCGACGACGATTCCGGCCACCCCAGCTGCTGTCGTCTAGTGCCTTGGTTGCGCAAGAGCCTGCACATCTTGTAGGTGCCCTCCGCCGCTCGAATGGTCGTCGGAGGCGGTTTTCCGACGCCCTCCGCCGCGTTCGACCTCGCCGCTGACGAGTCACCGGCAGGTTTGACCTCCGCCGTTGACTAGTTTTGACCCCTGTGAGTCAATGACATGTGGGGCCAGCCCTGACTAATTTTAGTTTAGGGTTTTAATTAAGTTTTAATTGTTGTCATTAATCTAATTAGACACTGACATGTGGGCCCCATGTCTGTTTAGTTTAGATTTAAACTTTTAGTTAAGTGCTGAGAGACTGACCAGTGGGACCCACTGGTCAAGTTTGACCTGGACCTGCCTGTTGACTTGCTGACGTCACACAGACGTCATGCTGACGCAGTAAAGCCTTTTCTGGTATTTAAATAAATCTTAAATGATTTTTTTATTTCAGAAAATTTTCAAAACTTCTAAAAATCATATAAAATCAACCGTAGCTCAGATGAAAATAATTTATATATGAAAAATGATCAGAAAAATTCAAGGAATCTGTTTATGGCATTTTCATGCATGTTTGAACAAGTTAAACCTGCTGATCAGGTCAAATCAATTAAATGGCATTTAAATAATCACATAAGGAGTTTGAATTTGAATCTTGGGTTCAAACCAACTTCATTTAATTGTGTTGCTAGTTGCATTAGCTCAGTCCACAGCATATTGCCATGTCATGTTCATGCATCATATTGTTGCATTGCATTGATTGTGTTCTTTCTCTGTTTGTCGGTTTTGTCCCCTCTCAGTAGACGACGTTCCGACGATGAGTTCGATGACACCGATGAAGACTCATTGATATCTTCAGAAGTGCCAGGCAAGCAAAACCCCATTGAGCATTCCGATACAATCCCACTCTCTCGCTCTTGCTCTCTTTTACTGCATTAGGACAACAACGCTTCAACTGTTACTTGCTACGGTAGTTGAACCCCCTTTCCACTGCATGACCCGTCATTGCCACAGTAAATAGTTGAAACCAACTAGTATGAGTAGGAGTTGTTTGAGCCATGTTGTGCCTACTCATTCATGCTTTCTGGTTATGCCTGTTATTGCTTAGAGTTGTGTCAGGTCTGATTCATCGGGGATGAATTGGAATGTGGTGAACATGTCCTACTGTTGAGAGCTAAGTGTGTGAAACGATTTGGTAACGGTAGCGATGAGAGGCCATGTAGGAGTACATGGTGGGTTGTCTCATTGCAGCCGTCCTCAGGAACTGAGTTCTGTGTTGGTTGGTCCATGAAACAGCTACTACCACACATTGGGATCCTTAATTGACTCTCTCGACTTATTAATCAACATGATCTCTGTCCAGGAGTTGCAACTAGTTTCTGGTGTTTGTAGTTTACTGGAGGTCGTGCGCAGCGCTGACCCTCGGGGTGGGCTGTGACGCGGCAGGTACGTGGCACGGTGTACCGATCGCCCGTTTGGTGATGCGGGAACCCTGTACACATCGTTTGGGGCCGTGAGCGACACCCCGGCCGGATCTCCCCACGGATGGAACCCAAATAGGCGATAAACCTGGACGAGAGACTTGTGTGGTTAGTCAGGTCGTGGCCGACACCCTCGTTGGGCCTCTGCTTGAAGGTTGCCGAGTACATGTCGTGTAAACGGCGGTAAGTGGTGAGAGCGTGTGTGAAGAAATACACCCCTGCAGGGTTAAATATAATCTATTCGAATAGCCGTGTCCGCGGAAATGGACTTCTGGGTTGCCTATTACAATTCATAGACAAGTGAAAGTGGATACTCTAAAACACGCAAGATACGCGTGAGTGCTATGGATGGCCTTCTCGTAGGGAGACGGGAGCGGATCCATAGTGGTGTATTGATTGGTGAATATGTGGACTCGTGTGCGCCACCTCAAAAGAGTTGCTTGCAGTCGTAGTTTAGGATAGCCACCGAGTCAAAGCTGGCTTGCTGCAGTCAAACTCCACCACCCCCTTTGTTGATACTGATGCATATGTAGCTAGTTCTGATGTAAGTCTTGCTGAGTACCTTTGTACTCACGTTTGCTTAATTTATGTTTTTGCAGAGAGACTTCAGTCTCGCTAGTGGTTCCGCGTGGACTTCGACGTTTAGCTTGTTACCTCAGCTACGATCTTGTACCCTTGTAGGATCTTGTAGATAGTCAGGCTTCCCAGCCTTCTTCAATTGTAGTTGTCTGTACCCAGACATGTTATGCTTCCGTTGCCTGTATGCTCTGTATGTTGGGTCATGTGACCTCTGCTTGTAATAAATGCTATGATGGCTCTTCTGGGCCTTTATCTATATGAGTTGTTGAGTTATGTTGTGATGCCTTGTTGTACAGCACATACTTGCATGTTATGCGTACGTGTAATGTGTATTGTTATGTGTGGGATCCGACACCTAGTTGTTTACCTTTGGTAGCCTACCTTACAGGGAAATGTCTCCTAGTGCTTCCACTGAGCCTTGGTAGCTTGCTACTGCTCCGGAACACTTAGGCTGGCCGGCATGTGTCCTTCTTCGTTCCTGTGTCTGTCCCTTAGGGGAAATGTCACGCGTTGTTCCTTTAAGTCCTTGTAGGTTGCTACGACTTGGGTTCATACGTTGATGACCGACACGTTCGTTGCTGGGTCATGTATGCCTGTCTCTGTAATTTAGTGCCACTTTTGGTTTATAATTGGTCATGTCGGCCCGGGTTCTCTGTCATATGGATGCTAGCGACACTATCATATACGTGTGCCAAAATGCGCAAACGGTCCCGGGCCAGGTAAGGTGGCACCCGTGGGGATACCGTGCGTGAGGCCGCAAAGTGATATGATGTGTTACAGGCTAGACCTGTGTGACTTAGGATCGGGGTCCTGACAGCTTTGGTATCAGAGCCTGACTGCCTGTAGGATTAGTAAGCCAAACTGGTCGAAGTCGTTTCTAGAAAATCTTTAGTTATGTAAGGGAATTGATTGTGGAAGGGAACGTAAGGCTCTTTTTACTCCTTTACCTTATGACCTTCTGATCTGAGTCACCTTCTTCTATTCTACGGGGATTAAGAACTAGGATTCTCATTCTATTTATCAAAATCACGTTATCGTGGATTCAACCCTCAGTTCAGTTTCTTCTACCTCTGTGTGTTCAACTGTTGGTCTCAGAACCTTGACATTATGATGTTAAGTGGATATGCTACCCTTTTGCTTGGATCTCAAAAGTATTTTCGAGCATTTACAACCGTTATGCTGTCCGAGTCATCCCAGGTTTCTAAATAGTCTGATGCATTTGCAAACCATTCCTATCTGTTCTTAATGCCCTTTTAGGCCAGATTAACCACACTAGTCGGTGTGTTGAGGCACTCTGTTACCTCGACATATATGTTGGACTTATTATTATGACCCTAGGTGTCTTAGAAGATCACCAGTAATCTAGCTATGCCTTATATTCTCAGTGTGATGATTCTGGCCATTATTCTCAAAAGCATCCCGTGATACCATTTAGTTAGTAAGCATTCTACTCATGGGTTCTTGAACCCAAGATTCTTTCTACCTACTTCATGTTGGTAGTATTTGCTCGTCCCTTTAGGATATTAGTAACCTTGTGATAGTCCTCGAGGTCCGTGGTATATCTTTCTTCCAAATACCATGAACCATCATGGCAGAAGTTCTTCTGAACCAAAAGATCACAACCCGAGTGCTCTTGAATAGTACTCCATTTATATTGTGACTCTGCCAATTCTACTTTCTGCATGGGTTATCCGGAAGAAATATGTTGAACTCGTTCGACATGTTAATCTATGCATCCACAACTCAGAAGTTATATGTTCCTTGAGTTGTCTCCTTTTAGTTGTATTATGACCCCGTCTATCAGTTGATAATCAGGAGTAGTTGTGCACTCGTGTTCATCGATGCCTTTTACTCTTGTGGTCCGTCAAGCCATTCTATTCTAGAATGACTAGGAGAAACAAACTCCGGTACCTTATCCATATCCAGGATTTGGTCAAAGAAGTTGTACTTCGCAGATGAAGAATGTTAATCCAGCTTCTAATTTGTTCTATCTTGGAATATTACCATCTTTATGTTCAGAATGTCATGGGAATTGCACATCATCCTATGAACTCTTGATACAGTAATACTTCTCACCATCGTCGTTCATTCCTCGGTCTCCGTGTTATGGTAACCGGAATGCCGACAAGTGAATTGTGATGTGTGAAAACAATACTCCTAGCAACCTTGTTGCTTGGTAGTTAAAGGACAACAATTTCATTCTTAGTGTGTTGGTTATTGAATCACCATTTCTAAGATTGATCGTGCTACCTAGTCCATTTTTCTGGTGCACTCTTGATCAATGAGTTAGGATTGCATAAATCCTTCACTCTTGCGATCATATCATCTCGCCCTGAAAAGCAAGATTGTTTGCGAGCTTAGTAACATATCGGTGGTTCGTGATTTTCCGGCTATCTTCCCGGAGGTATCACCGGGTTGTCCCCTGACCAGTGCGTCGAGCTCGTAATCAAGTTGGTTTCATATAAACCACCCCTTCTCCAAGAATCTGTGTTGGATACCCTGAACTAGTTGGTTAAGCTAAACAACAACTTGGAGAGTTGGAAGATAAAAGTTTGCCAGCTTAGTTCATCTCAAGGGATATCTTTTGTGTGTGTGTTGAAGAAAGATGATATCTTGATCGGTTGATCCTTGTGAACAATTGTTGGATCTATTGTCTTGCCCAAAATTTGATTTGAGTATGGGCTATCGTCAAGTCAAATCAGAATCAATGGTATTCGTAATGTTGTCTTACTCGTGGGTGTTCCTCGAGCATACCTCATTACATCTATTAGTCTGACCAATGCTATCACTTTGTTCACATTGTCATGGAATTCCATCTATATGGAAACCTGGATGAATTGTTGTTGAGCCCATCAGCAACATTGTTATCTTCTCCATGATCTATGTTGAACATCCAGCTAGTATTGGAAACTTTTATAAGCATTATCTTCATGACCAGTTCGTGAAGCATATGTACGGAAGAAAGAAGTGACTTCCTCTAATTCATGTGCATTTGATGCAAGTTGCCGCCGTGAATTCGAGAAAGCATGTTTTTACCTCCTCTGGAGTCATCCCAAGTCAGTCATGCATACGTGCGAAGTATTCTATGGTTTGATAGACTGATCATCTTCATTCTGTATGTATCCCTAGCACACCAAGCCACTGATAGATTTGTTCAAGGAGAAGAAGTTCCTTCTTAAGAATCATGACTTATGTTAGGACTTCGCTATCCTTGTTGATGGTTCCCCACCTGAACTCGATAGTGTTTTGTTGTAAGACTACTACGTGGCCATGCTTGTCCTGTACAACGTGTTCACATGTATGTAGCTGAACCAGCTCATGTTTTGGAGCTTGCTATAGTAGTTCACTCCCCGAGAATCTCGCAACGCCGTCTCGTCGAGTTGTGTTGCAAACTTTCATTTTTCTTTCTAGACTCGATGAGTCTGGAATATCCTGACACCAATCAGAACTGAATCTCAGGCAGATATGATGGTTGGTGCATTTCCCAAGAACTATAATATTGGTCTCTCGATTACCGGTAAAGTGGATGTCGTGGCCAACACACCTAGCCGGAAGACCTATTGTTGTAGTATCTTGATTGAAGAAATTGGCCACCTCCCCATAAGGATTTCGTAGGATTTACCCCCTATTTGTTCTTTATGAATTCTTGTGCTTCCGAAGTCGGACCCTTACTTGATGTTCAAGATACCAAACATACCTATCAATGGATTTGCTAGCACATCAAGGAGAACATTAGAAGCGGAGTGCTAAATGTTTCTTGGTCGATCATCCAGATTTTGCCCCTTGACTCCGCTAAGGTGAAATCTGAGAAAGCGTTATCTTCCTTTGCATCTGCATCGTCCATCATTATTCATCATGGTAGCATGTTGTGTTGCCAGGATCCTTGACACGGATATTGGTAAAACCTTGATGAATACGGGAATACTCAAGTTCTTGAGAGCACGCACAAGCACTAGGTGTTATCCTTGACACTAACCGGGATTGCTTCCAATGCTCTTGGTTATGCTATAACCCCTCAAGAGTAGATTTACTCTCTACTGTTGGGATTCTTCCCAGTTACCAGAATCATTCCCAGCATTGCATTTTGTTCCCAGCTTGCACCGCCAATGTGCCGATTCTCCATGGGTTACCGTTCTCAATCACTGCTGTTCAGGATTATCTTCAGCAATGGACTTACCATGGGTCCCATTCATTTCTGATGATAAGTAAATCATCCCTTGTGTTGTCTTCAGCAAGGTAGTCCACATCATCCATTCTGGCCCGAGTGTGTCATTCTTACGGACTCTGTCAAACGATTGATTGTGATTTGCCTTAGGCTGGTATAGGGAATTTCAATGATCTCTATATCAAAAGTAATTCTTTTTGCCACTTAAGGGAATAATTGTACGAGTCACCTTCTCTAAGGTGCCCCGTATGGTGACATCGATCACCATCCTCTTAGGTATGGAATTATTGCCTACCGAGTGAATCTTCATCATTTGTTTCACTCCATCCCTTTGGATGTGTGTTTCGTATCTCGGCTCAAGAGATGCTTCAACGTCTCACTCTATGAGTTGATCTTGAGTTGCTCGATCTTTCAGAGGATCAATTTTGTAGGGTTTCTTTCGTCGTCACCGTGTTGGATGAAGATCTCAAAGCAAGGATGACAAGATCAATATGATGCAGTAAATCAACATTTCCGAGAAGGAAAATTGGATCGTGAAGATTGTGCTAGCCTGTGTCCCCTCTGATTTCTTACCCTACGCTTGAATCTCGGGACGAGATTCTTGTTTTAGTGGGGGTGAGTTGTCACATCCCTAGATCAACCCCTATGGTCCTTGCCTGATCATCATGTGCATCATGTTTAATTCTTGTTAAACTTGAAATGGGGATGACTAAACCCTAGCACCAAATCAAAGCAATTAGGTTTAACCTAAAAATATTTTCAATAAACCCAGAAAAAAATGCATTCAGTAATGTTTGATAATTTTGGCAAGGGTTTTCGTCCAAACCAAAAATATTGAACATTTTTGGGGAATTTTTGGGCTTTGAATTAAATCAATAAGTATTTGAATTGGGGCCATTTAAATGCTATATATTTTTAAATAGCTCCAAATAAATTCTGGAAATAGTGGAGGGTCTCTGGAATAGTTCTTTGTGCATCCACTATTTTATCAGAATTTACCAAAATGATTTAGTGGCTAAACTAAATCAAAACAAAAGCAGAAAATAGAAAACAGAAACTATTTTAGAAAAAAGAGAGAGAGCACTTACCTGTGCAGCCCACCTGGCGGCCCAAGTGGTCAGCCCAGTCCACCAGCCCACCACCGCCATCGTCCTCCTGGCGCCAGTCGGCCAGGCGTGTGGCCGGCGCGCGCGCACGGCCGTGCCTCCACGCCATCTGCCTACCTGGCCCTCCCCTCGCCAGCGCGACGCCGCGGATGACCACCCCACTGCCGTCCGGATCGATCTGACCTCTCACTCGCCCCCTTCCTCCCTCCCTCGTCTCTCCCGAATGATGGCCGAAGCCGCCATGGCCGTGCCGCCGAGAACACCGCGCCACCGCCGTCCCCTTGCCCCTTCGCCGTGTCCAGAAGCCCCGCAACTGAGCACCACATCCCCAAGCCGAAGGAATCGAGCCGGAGGGCTCCGCTTCGTCGTCTACGTCATTGTCGTCAACCTCGGGTGCCGCCGTTCATCGTCGTCGATTTGTTTCGGTCAAGCCTTCCCCGAGCCCGCTGAACCTCTCTCTGTCCTCCCTGTGAGCTGCTGAGTCCTTCCCCTCTATTTCCACTGTTGTACGTGCATCCTAGCTAGCTCCACCACTGATGCCCGACCTCACCGCCGCCGACGATGCCGCCACCGTGGCCATAGTTGCCACAGCCCACGGATGTGCACCCCAACGTGCTCACCGAGCTCTCAGGAGCCGAACGCACCCACAAGCTCACCTCCCCGTGCCCAATAGCACCTTTCCCGTCGGTGCCCGAACTCCTACCGCCGCCGGGCTCGACGCCGGCGACGATTCCGGCCACCCCAGCTGCTGCCGCCTAGTGCGTTGGTTGCGCAAGAGCCTACGCATCCTGTAGGTGTCCTCCGCCGCTCGAATGGTCGTCGGAGGCGGTTTTCCGACGCCCTCCGCCGCGTTCGACCTCGCCGCCGACGAGTCGCCGGTAGGTTTGACCTCCGCCGTTGACTAGTTTTGACCCCTGTGAGTCAATGACATGTGGGGCCAGCCCTGACTAATTTTAGTTTAGGGTTTTAATTAAGTTTTAATTGTTGTCATTAATCTAATTAGACACTGACATGTGGGCCCCGTGTCTGTTTAGTTTAGATTTAAACTTTTAGTTAAGTGCTGAGAGACTGACCAGTGGGACCCACTGGTCAGGTTTGACCTGGACCCGCCTGTTGACTTGCTGACATCACACAGACGTCATGCTGACGCAGTAAAGCCTTTTCTGTTATTTAAATAAATCTTAAATGATTTATTTATTTCAGAAAATTTTCAAAACTTCTAAAAATCATATAAAATCAACCGTAGCTCAGATGAAAATAATTTATATATGAAAAATGATCAGAAAAATTCAAGGAATCTGTTTATGGCATTTTCATGCATGTTTGAACAAGTTAAACCTGCTGATCAGGTCAAATCAATTAAATGGCATTTAAATAATCACATATGGAGTTTGAATTTGAATCTTGGGTTCAAACCAACTTCATTTAATTGTGTTGCTAGTTGCATTAGCTCAATCCACAGCATATTGCCATGTCATGTTCATGCATCATATTGTTGCATTGCATTGATTGTGTTCTTTCTCTGTTTGTCGGTTTTGTCCCCTCTCAGTAGACGACGTTCCGACGATGAGTTCGATGACACCGATGAAGACTCATTGATATCTTCAGAAGTGCCAGGCAAGCAAAACCCCATTGAGCATTCCGATACAATCCCACTCTCTCGCTCTTGCTCTCTTTTACTGCATTAGGACAACAACACTTCAACTGTTACCTGCTGCGGTAGTTGAACCCCCTTTCCACTGCATGACCCGGCATTACCACAGTAAATAGTTGAAACCCACTAGTATGAGTAGGAGTTGTTTGAGCCATGTTGTGCCTACTCATTCATGCTTTCTGGTTATGCCTGCTATTGCTTAGAGTTGTGTCAGGTCTGATTCATCAGGGATGAATTGGAATGTGGTGAACATGTCCTACTGTTGAGAGCTAAGTGTGTGAAACGATTTGGTAAAGGTAGCGATGAGAGGCCATGTATGAGTACATGGTGGGTTGTCTCATTGCAGCCGTCCTCAGGAACTGAGTTCTGTGTTGGTTGGTCCATGAAACAGCTACTACCACACATTGGGATCCTTAATTGACTCTCTCGACTTATTAATCAACATGATCTCTGTCCAGGAGTTGCAACTAGTTTCTGGTGTTTGTAGTTTACTGGAGGTCGTGCGCAGCGCTGACCCTCGGGGTGGGCTGTGACGCGGCAGGTACGTGGCACGGTGTACCGATCGCCCGTTTGGTGATGCGGGAACCCTGTACACATCGTTTGGGGCCGTGAGCGACACCCCGGCCGGATCTCCCCACGGATGGAACCCAAATAGGCGATAAACCTGGACGAGAGACTTGTGTGGTTAGTCAGGTCGTGGCCGACACCCTCGTTGGGCCTCCGCTTGAAGGTTGCCGAGTACATGTCGTGTAAACGGCGGTAAGTGGTGAGAGCGTGTGTGAAGAAGTACACCCCTGCAGGGTTAAATATAATCTATTCGAATAGCCGTGTCCACGGAAATGGACTTCTGGGTTGCCTATTACAGTTCATAGACAAGTGAAAGTGGATACTCTAAAACACGCAAGATAAGCGTGAGTGCTATGGATGGCCTTCTCGTAGGGAGACGGGAGCGGATCCATAGTGGTTTGTTGATTGGTGAATATGTGGACTCGTGTGCGCCACCTCAAAAGAGTTGCTTGCAGTCGTAGTTTAGGATAGCCACCGAGTCAAAGCTGGCTTGCTGCAGTCAAACTCCACCACCCCCTTTGTTGATACTGATGCATATGTAGCTAGTTCTGATGTAAGTCTTGCTGAGTACCTTTGTACTCACGTTTGCTTAATTTATGTTTTTGCAGAGAGACTTCAGTCTCGCTAGTGGTTCCGCGTGGACTTCGACGTTTAGCTTGTTACCTCAGCTACGATCTTGTACCCTTGTAGGATCTTGTAGATAGTCAGGCTTCCCAGCCTTCTTTAATTGTAGTTGTCTGTACCGAGACATGTTATGCTTCCGTTGCCTGTATGCTCTGTATGTTGGGTCATGTGACCTCTGCTTGTAATAAATGCTATGATGGCTCTTCTGGGCCTTTATCTATATGATTTGTTGAGTTATGTTGTGATGCCTTGTTGTACAGCACATACTTGCATGTTATGCGTACGTGTAATGTGTATTGCTATGTGTGGGATCCGACACCTAGTTGTTTACCTTTGGTAGCCTACCTTACAGGGAAATGTCTCCTAGTGCTTCCACTGAGCCTTGGTAGCTTGCTACTGCTCCGGAACACTTAGGCTGGCCGGCATGTGTCCTTCTTCGTTCCTGTGTCTGTCCCTTAGGGGAAATGTCACGCGTTGTTCCTTTAAGTCCTTGTAGGTTGCTACGACTTGGGTTCATACGTTGATGACCGACACGTTCGTTGCTGGGTCATGTATGCATGTCTCTGTAATTTAGTGCCACTTTTGGTTTATAACTGGTCATGTCGGCCCGGGTTCTCTGTCATATGGATGCTAGCGACACTATCATATACGTGTGCCAAAATGCGCAAACGGTCCCGGGCCAGGTAAGGTGGCACCTGTGGGGATACCGTGCGTGAGGCCGCAAAGTGATATGATGTGTTACAGGCTAGACCTGTGTGACTTAGGATCGGGGTCCTGACAATGGAAGTGCATAAATATCATAGCAATATCACACAAAAGAAGCATGGAGCAAGCAGAAATTATATATACGTTTTGGACGTATCAACATCCCCAAGCTTAATTCCTGCTCGTCCTCGAGTAGGTAAATGATAACAAGCATAATTTCTGTGGTGACATGCTATCAACCATATAAGAACTTTTAAGTAAAGCAATCAAGGCATGTAATCCAATTCAAGTCATAACGAGCAAGAGTCTATATTAGCATTGTAACAAGTAACATAAGAACATAAAGGTGCAAGAGCTCTCGCTGTCCGTGACTCGAATGTCTCCAAATGGTGTTTGCGTGCAAGAAAGGGGATAGGGATATATGAGAGAGTAAAACATAGTTTTTGTATTGTTGAGAACTTAATCTACTAAAGTTTCACACTTGGTCTTCTTTGGAATCTTATCTTGACTCATCCCCAGACCGTCAGCTAGGTACAAGTCAAAATGATCCACTCCCTTTCGATATTTTGAGCACTCATGCAATGGATGAGCGTAAGCAAGAAAGTCGACACTTAGGATGGCAAAGAGAGAAAAATGATCAAGGGGGGAAGACAAAAAAGGTGTGAAAGGCTCACATCAATGAGGATAATCATCGGCGAGAGAAAGCCAAATGATAGATATGATGTGAGGAGTAGGGATTGCCATGCAACGGATGCACATATGAGCTAAGGTAAGCTCTCCAATGGAACTAGTGGGGGTGCATCCAACTCGCTTGCTCAAGAAGACCTAGAGCTCTTTTGAGGAGGCTCATCATTAGAATATACAAGCCAAGTTCTATAGTGTAAAGGTCCCCACATAGCTATATGCATAAATGATAATCTCTATGGAGTACAAAGTATAAGATGGAGTACGAGTGTGGATCTCTCAAAAAAAATAGTAGTGTGCCCCCTTCTCTCTTTTTATTTCTTTTTCTATTTTTCTATTTTTTTTTTATTTTTTTGTGGCCTCAATGGCTCTTTCTATTTATCTCTCATTTGTCCTCTTTGGGATCTTTTGATTTTGTCCTCTTTGGGATCTTTTGATTTGTCCTCTTTGGGATCTTTTCCTCACTTTAGGGGCAACACTCTATGTATTACAAGAAGTATAGAAGATCTTTCACACTTTACAAAAGTACCCAACATAAAGAAAATGAAACTATCATGATGTATGCAAATGTATGCCTCTGCCAGTGTAGCAGGATATGCAATGATACTAGCGCGTCATGTAGCAATGATTAGGGCAAGGCCCAACTAGCATGCGGCTCATCGATCAAGCAAAAAGCATGTATGACATGAAGATCAAGTCATGAGAGGATGGATGTTGCATGGCAATGTATCTCGGAAAGGCTATGGAAATGCCTTAATAGGTAGGTATGGTGGCTGTTTTGAGGAAGGATATAATGAGGCTTATGATGACAGAGCGTATCATGCCAAGTATTTGGATGCACCGGCGAAGTATGCACCAACTCTCGAGATGAGAAAGGGCAATGCACGGTACCGAAGAGGCTAGAAAAATATGGATAGGTGGAAGTGTCAACCTTCGAATACTCACATTAGTGCGAAGAACTCATGCACTTATTATCGGTAACTCTCAATCTAATTAGGAGGTTCACAAAGAGACAAGTACCCCGAGGAGGTGTGTATGGGGGTTTGGTTACCCTTGCGCATCCTCGACCCATGGTACGTGAGTGTACTCTAATATTCGATCCCTCCAAAGATTAGTGATCCATTTAGTAGCTAAAGTTCTCAACTATTTTGTAGGTTTTCGAAAATAAACACGGATTGCCCAAAATACGACATCTATCACTAATAGGCTAGAGCTCTTGTCACCAAAAGTTCAAACATTACTCATGGCAATACCTCAAAACTATTGCGAGTTACTACTAAAATTAAATAGCAACCTTAATTACCTACTTTAAGTTAAGACACACAACTCAGTGCAACAGACAAACTCTCTTAACAAGATAATCATGAAAACTCAAGAGAGTACAGCAACCAACTAAACAAAAGCTCTTTTAAAAAGAAAAGCATGAAAACTAAGAGCTAAACATGACACTAGCTATTGAAAGACAAAGAACACACACAGCAGAGATAAGCATGAAAATCCTATGTTGTGTTCTAGGTTGAAGTGGAGCGTGTTTCTCTCCCACACAAAGAAAGCTGGGTTCTAACTCGTTATGAACAGCAAGCAAAGCTAAAGAAAACTAAAAAGGAAACTAAAAGCAAGACGCTCCAAGCATAGCACATAACGCATGAAGTGATTAAAATATAGTGGAACGAAAGACGAACTGATAATTGTTGATGGAGAAGGGGATGCACGGGGGCATCCCCAAGCTTAGACGCTTGAGTCTTCTTGAATATTTCTTGGGGGTGCACGGGGGCATCCCCAAGCTTGAGCGTTTGACCCTCCTGAATCTTTTTATCATCTTCCCTCGCACACTTGAAAACTCCCTTCATACATAACTCATCATAATCTGATTAGCGAGGTTAGTGCCCATAATAAAATAATTTTTCCTTGCTGGAGATAAAGATAATCTTGAAGATCTACTGTTTCTCAAGGTTTGCAAGCTCGAGGTTTGCAAAACGAAGAAAAGGCAAAACAGGACAGAATCTGTGAAAAACAGAACAGCAGGTAGTAAATAATTTTTTCGGGGCACTTATGCAACTCAAATCAAAAAACTCAGAACATACGCCCGAAAGCCAATTGTATAGGGCACGCTGTCGAAAAAATTCAGACCAATAATATGATCTGGTGATTTTATACGAATTTTTCTGTCGAAGGACAGAATCTGTTTCCTGGACAGCACGTCACAACTTTTGAAATTTCTTGCAATCAGAGGCTAAACTTGGCACAAAGTTGAAAAATAAAGATACAATGATGTTGCTACAGTAGTAACAAACATCAAGACCACTAAAAACTGAAAGAACAAACTGAAAGAACAAACTGAAAGCAAAGATAACAAGGGTTGTCTCCCTAGAGCTCTTTCTTTATAGCCATAAAGATAGGCTTAAGACTTTAATGATGCTCTCGTAGGAATAAGAGTTGAACAACAAAAGAGAGCATCAAGAAGCAAATACCAAACACATTTAAGCCTAACATGCTTCCTATGCGTAGGAATATTGCAATAGAATAATTCATTGAAGCACAAAGCAATAAGCATAGGAAGACAAAACAAGTGCAGCTTCAAAACCTTCAACATAAAGAGAGGAAACTTCTTATTATTAAGATATTTAGAACCATGTCTCCCTCTCTCATTATAAATTTCAGTGGCATCATGGATGAACTCAACAATATAACTATCACATAAGGCATTATTTCCATGATCCAAAAGCATAAAAGTGTCATTACTCTTCATATAAGCAAAATCATTCTTATTAGGAATAGTGAGAGTAAGACTATCATAACCATCATCATATTTAGGAGGCATATCATAATCATAATAAATTTTATCCTCAATAGTAGGTGGACTAAAAAGCTCACATTTATCATTGTAATCATCATATATAGGAAGCAAAGTATTATCTAGGTAAATTTTCTCTTCAAAAGTTGGGGGACTAAAAATATCATGTTCATCAAACGTGTCATCCCCAAGCTTAGAGCTTTCCATGTCATTAGCAATATTGATATTCAAAGAAAGCATACTAATAACATCACCACCATCATGATTGTTATGCAAATAATAAAGTTCCATAGGTTTTTTAACTTTCTCTTCAAACACATCATGTCCCAAAGCAAGGTAGAGCTTATAAAGCTCTCTCATATTTTTGTTGTTTTCCATTAAGCAAAACTAGTGAAAAGACATAAAGAAAACTGAAAGGTAAATTAACAAGACTAAAAAGCAAAGATAAAAGATAGCGTGCAACTCCCCTATCTTGAAGAGTGGATTCCCCGGCAACGGCGCCCGAAACTTGCTTGATGGCTTCTCGCCCCTCGTTGGTTACCCCAAGTGGAAGGTTTGAGATGTAGCGTAGCGGCAAATTTCCCTTGGCAAAGATACCAAGGATCGAATCCCGTGAGACTCCGAGGGTCGACAAGAAGGTGTCAATAGCGCCAGAAAATTTCGCTTGACAGGACCTGCACATAGATACAAATAACTTTGCTCCCAACGAGTACAGAGAGGTTGTCAATCCCTCCGGCCTTGTGATACGTCCAAAACGTATCTATAATTTCTGCTTGCTCCATGCCACTTTTGGGTGATATTGCTATGATATTGATACACTTCCATACACTTTTGATCATATTTGGACTAACCTACTAATCCAGTGCACCCCGGTGCCAGTTTCTGTTTTCGGCTGATTTTGTATTTCAGGTTTTCACGTTACGAGAACTGCCAGGAAAAATCCAGAAAAAATATATAAAAAATCAGCGTTCCAGAACCGACCTTGCACCCGAAGTACAGCCGGGGGGGCACCGGGGCTCGGGGCGCCCTGTGGGCGCCCCCCCCCCTCCTGGGTCGCGCCGGGGGGGCGCCTGGGCCCCCCGAAGCCCGTCCGGTGCCCCCCTTTGGCATATATTTAGAGGGTCCCTCGAAACCCTCGAGAGAGGAACTCTTTTCGCGATTCCATCTCTCTTCCGCCGCCGCCGCCGCTTCCAAGATCGGGAGCACCAGGAGAACTCTTCCCGGCACCCTGCCGGAGGGGAGGATCACCACCGGGAGCTTCTCCACCACCATGGACGCCTCCCGGATGACTCGTGATTAGTCTCCCTTGGACCATGAGTCCATGACCAGTAGCTATGTGATGTTCTCCTCCCGTTCTTGTGCTTCACTAATTAGTCCTCGCGAGCTGCCCTACATGATCGAGGCACATATGTAATCCTTATGCTGTTGCTATGATGAGTTTGCTGGGATCCGATGGATTATGAGATTATGTTCAGATTGTTCTTGAGTAATATATTTGATCTACCTCTTTTATATTTATGTTCATAAGTAATTCTTGCATGTTCTCCGTTGTTATTTATTGCTTTGGCCGAGTAATACGTAGTGACTCCAAGAGGGAACGTTATGCTTGATTGTGGGTTCATGCCCCTCGATGACTAGCTTGAGTGACAGAAACATGAGTCTAGGGGATGTGCTGTTGCCACAAGGGGGAAAACAACGGTGCTTGTGCCCGCGGGTGCAAGGATTGTTTACTTTACGCAAAGTTCTGTTAATGCAGTTGTTTGTTGCTTTGAGTTTACACTATGGGTGGGGCTCGCAACTTAATACCAGCGAGATGTTCTGGATAGATATCTCAAGGTGGATGATTAGTAGTAGATATTGATGGATTTCGGTCTACTTACTTTGGCGTACCGCCCATGATTTGAACCTCAACCTTTCTTGCAATGTAGTCAGCATTGGTTTGCGTTCGTGGTCCTGTCAATTGCCCAGCTGTAATTCGTTTACCTCACATAGCTGTTTTATCGTCTTTTGGGAGAGAGGCATCACTAGTGAACATCATGTGACTCCGGTCCATATTACCATCATTGATCACATCCGCTATTTACTTTTCGCTATTATTTACTATTGCAAAACACTATATATCACTACTATCATTGCTTTTAATCCTTTGTGAACTACAAGGCCGGAGGGATTGACAACCTCTCTGTACTCGTTGGGAGCAAGGTTATTTGTATCTGTGTGCAGGTCCACGTTGATTGCTAATTTGCGCCGTTAGCAGCTGACACCTACTTGTTGAACCTAGGAGTCTCTGGGGATTCGATCCTTGGCATCTTTGCTACGGGAAAACACTTCCACAACACTGCATCTTTCACCTTCCACTTGGGGTAACCAACGAGGGGTTAGAGGCCCATCAAGGAGTATTTTCTGGCGCCGTTGCCGGGGACTCCACTCTTCAGGATAGGGGAGTTGCATGCTATCTTTTACATTTGCTTTTTAGTCTTGTTAGTTTACCTTTCAAATTTTGCTTTAGTACCCTTTTATCGAAAATCACAAAAATAGTTATCTTGCTTACTTGCTACTATGGGTTCCACCGAGAACACCAAGTTGTGTGACTTCACTAGTCACAACAACGATGACTTTATCAGCACACCTATCACTACACCTGCCACTTCAGCACCTTCATATGAAATTAAACCTGCTTTACTGAACTTAGTCATGAAAGATCAATTCTCCGGTGCTGGAGATGATGCTGCTTTACACTTAAACAACTTTGTTGAACTTTGTGATATGCAAAAGTACCAAGAAATAGATGGTAATATTGTTAAGCTTAAGCTTTTTTGTTTCTCCTTGAGAGGAGGAGCTAAAATTTGGTTTCAGTCTTTGCCTAGAAATAACATAGATTCATGGGACAAGTGCAAAGATGCTTTTATTGGAAAATACTATCCACCTGCTAAAATTATCCAACTTAGAAGTAACATAATGAATTTTAAACAATTGGATAATGAACACGTTGCCCAAGCTTGGGAACGTATGAAATCTCTTATCAAGAACTGCCCTACTCATGGTTTGTCTACTTGGATGGTTATCCAAACTTTTTATGCAGGCTTGAACTTTACCTCGCGGAATTTGTTAGATTCGGCCGCGGGAGGAACTTTTATGTCAACTACACTTGGTGCTGCCACAAAGCTTCTCGATGAGATGATGACCAACTATTCCCAATGGCACACCGAACACGCTCCAACAGGTGGGAAGGTAAACTCTGTCGAGGAGATTTCCTCCTTAAATGAAAAAGTTGACTTGATCATGTCTCTACTTTCGAAGCAATTTTCTGTTGATCCTCGTGATGTTCCTTTAAATTCTTTGATTGCTCAAGAACAAGTAGATGTGAATTTTATCTCTAGAAACAATTTTAACAACAATGCTTATAGGAGTAACTTTGGTAACAATCCTAGACCGCTCCCCTCTAATTCTTATGGGAACAACAATGCTTATCCTATCACCAAGAACTCCACTACTGAACTAGAGATTATGCTTAAAGATTTCATCACTACCCAAAAAGCCTTTAATAAGAGTGTCGAAGAAAAACTACATAAACTAGATGATCTTTCTTTTAAGGTAGACCATTTAGCCAATGAGGTAAAATTGCTAAAAATTGAAACTTCTCCTCTTAAGGAGAGGGAAGTCATTCCTATAAATGTTACTCAAGTGCAAATTAATGAAAACATTAGGATGATGGCTAAACTTAAAGAGAGATGGGCTAGAGAAAGGGAGGAAGAGGATAGAATTAAGAGCCTTCCTACCCACCACACTGTTGCTACTATCCAAGTTATTGAGGATGTTCAAACTCTTAGCACCCAATGTACTCCTGGTCCCAATGGACCTATTAATGGTGATGCTATGACTATAGAAACTACCAAACATGTGAACTTAAAGGACACTACTACCACTTTACTTGATGCTCGTGACCTTGATTTTGATAATTGCACTCTTACCGAAGTTAATGATTTCCTTCACAAGATGTCTAGAGACCCCCGCACTAGCACGCTTAACCTTGCCTTCACAGAGCATATCACTAATGCTCTCATCAAAGCTAGGGAGGAGAAACTTAGAGTAGAAGCCTCCATACCTAGAAAGCTAGAAGATGGTTGGGATCCTATGATAAAAATTAAATTGAAGGACTTCTCTTGCTATGCATTATGTGATGTTGGAGCTAGTACCTCTGTTATGCCCAAAAGGATATATGATATGCTTAAATTGAAACCTTATGATTCTTGTTCTTTTGGTGTTCGTCTCGTTGATTCTTCCATAAAGAAACCTTTGGGGAGGATCGACGATGTTCTTATTGTTGTTAATGATAATTATGTTCCCGTTGATTTCACTATTATGGATATTGAATGTGATCCTTCATGTCCAATTATTTTGGGACGTCCCTTTTTGCGCACCGTTGGTGCTATCATTGACATGAAAGAGGGTAATATAAAATTTCAGTTTCCTCTCGAGAAAGGGATGGAACACTTCCCTCGAAAGAAGATCAAGTTACCTTTTGAGTCCGTTGTACGGCTAGATATTCTTTTACTCTTGATAAAACTTGATCTCTATGCATTATGCCTAGCTTAAAGGCATAAAAGAAAGCGCTTTTGGGAGGCAGCCTGTAATGCCCAGGATGGGACTATACCTCCTACGTGTCGAGGCACGACTTAAAGGTATAAGCCCATCCTAGAATGATCTCAAGTTTGGTATCTTTGCACGACTCATGTAAAAGAGGGATTAAAATTGCAAATGGAGATAGTTGGCTTACACTCGCCACTTCACACAATACATTACTTAAGCAAAACATCATTCAAAACATCACAACCCGACTACGGGCGAAGATCCAAAAGAAAGATACCAAAACAACATAAAGCCACAGGTCAGGATCTAATCCTAGTAGAAACCACTACTGATCGTCGAAAACGTCACAAGCAAACGGCCAACTCTTCAACGAACTCCAAGTGAAGAACTTGAACCAGCTCCTGCATCAATCTCGGCTGAACCTGCATCTGGTGATGTAGTAATTGTGAGCCACGAGGACTCAGCAATCCCATAACCATGGGTATCAAGACTAGCAAAGCTTTATGGGTAGGAAGTGGTAAAGTGGTGAGGTTGCAGCAGCGGCTAAGCATAATATGGTGGCTAACTTACGAGTACCAGAATAAGATGAGAAGCTACGCAAACGGTCGCAAAAGAGGTGATCGCTAAAGATCCTAACTACATACGAGTCAAACATAACCCCACCGTGTTCTCTTCTCAAAGAGAAAAGAGACAGTCACGGTTACTCACACAGTTGTGTGTTTTACTTCGGATCCTCTGTCAAGTTTTCTACAACCGGACATTAACAAATTCCAATCTGCCACATAACCGCGGGCACGGCTTTCGAAAGATCATAACCCTGCAGGGGTGTTCCAACTTAGCCCATCACAAGCTCTCACGATTAGCTGAAGTGATAAATATAATATCATCACCCCTTATCTTAGGGAAAATCCGATCAGGCTCGGCATCCCGGTAGCACAAGTCATTTCGACAATGGTAAAACAAGTCCAGCAAGACCTCCCGGTGTGTCGACACCCTGATAGTAGCCGCGCGTATCTCGTCTCAGGACACTACCGGATGGGTGATCCTACAGGTTATACCAGATACCTCGGGTTTCCCCAAGGCGGCCCCGCAGTCTCCCCGTTTGGGACCAACACCATCAGCACTGGCCCCCCCTGCTATGTAGAATTAAGAATCCTCAGGTAGCGCTAACTCCTTATGCAATTTAATTAATTAATTATGTTGTTATAATGAGCAAATTAAAACCAATGTTGGGCCTTGCTGGAGGAGTTTTATTCAAAGTCGAACTGTCAAGGGGTCCCCATTTCACCCATCATGTAAGGAACGCAAAATCAAGGAACATAATGCCGGTTTATCGGCGCCTAAGGTGGCATGAGTGGAACAAAACACCGAGCAAAAGGCCAAGCCTTCCACCCATGCCCAGTATATAGGTGTGTTAATAATAATTATAGATATTGTGATATACCAACAACAAGTTCCCTCCTGGAACGAACTTCATCTTCACCTGCAACTAACAACGCTATAAGAGGGACTGAGCAAGCGAGGCTGAGCAAGCGGGTAACATAGCCAAACAGTGGTTTTGCTAGGAAGGTGTCAAGGTTAGAGGTTTCATGGCAACAAGGAGAGGCTGACATAAAGATGGGTAGCGCGACATGTAACGATAGCATCGAGACACTAAGCATGGCAATGGTAGTAAAGGTATCCAAGGGTATGATCATCTTGCCTGGGATTCCACAAGGGAGAAGAACGGATCCATGAAGAAGACGGAGCAACACAGTCGAGCGAATCCTCACAACTCCGGAACGAAACCGAAGCTATCAAGAGAAGCAACCGGAAAGAAGGAAACAACACGGTAAACACACAAGTATAAGCATGGGATACGATGCACATCCAAGTATGATGCATGTACGGTTTAATGCATGGCATGGCAAAGTGCACAAACAAGTACTACAAGTTAAGTGGAGCTCAATATGCAACGAGTTGCATATTGACGAAACACCACATTTTAATTATTTAATTGACTCTCATTTAATTACAAGACAAGATTAAAGGTTTTAACATGGCAAGAGGTGAAGCATAATAAAACTACACTATTAAGACATTTTAAATGAGGCCGGAAATAACAACAACAATCCGGAAAATCCCCATGAGCATGTTTAATAATTATAAAGCAACAACAATTAAACACTCATTTTAATGTTGTTAACATGATGCGGATCACATGATCAAGTTTATGCAATTTTATTAAAAGTTGACAAGAAGAAGATAAGAAGCATTTGTCGCCGTGGTGGAACGAAAGGGTGCCACGGCAACGAACCGAAAATGATGCAACACAACATATCGGTTCCGGTAACTCATCGCGAGACCGGTGCAAAAGGAAAGATGGCGTGAGCGAGTCAAACGAGATGAAAGGTGGGGCGATCCCGTTACCGGGTTCCCACGGATCGGCGACTAGGCAACCGAGGAACAAGACAAACTGACGAAACGGGCACGGTGCACACAAGGGCAAACATTCATACAACACAAGCATTCATCCACGGGTCATTGTCTCGGAGTTATACCTTCGAAACACTCGTTCTCGGAGGGGTTCGAGGACGTAGAGGAAGTAGTGGTACACGAATCGACGGTAGCGGGAGTAGACGTTCCGTTCGGAGAGGAAGTAGTTGTACACGAGGTCGCCAACGAGTAGTCGTTCCGTTCGTAGAGGTACTTGAGGGTCTCGGCGACGGTAGTTGTACTCGCACGTAGATGTTCATGTCATCGAAGCCGTTCGGTCGTCGTGGTACTTGGTCGTGGTACTTGTCAGGTCATGTAGAGGTACTTGGTGTCCGTCGTGGTACTTGTCGCATCACACACGTAGTCGTACACGATTCTTCACCGAAGGTAGTCGTTCTCGTTTTGTAGTCGTTCGGGTCGTAGATGTACTTGACAAACTCGGTTCTCGCGACGATCTTGCCGGTCTTGGCGACGATGGTAGTAGAGGAAGTAGTGGTTCATGACGTTTCGGAGACCGGTCTTGCCTGCGGTGCACTTGGCGAAAACAACAGTAACAAACAACAAAACAAAAAAAAAACACAGCACAGAGGCGACGAGAGAGACGACGGCAGCAGCTCGACGGGGCTCTAGACGGGGAGGCCGGAGGACGCCGAAGGAGCTGGCCGGCGGCGGGACTTCAGCGGCGGAGGCTAGACGGGTAGAGCAGAACAGCGGGGCGGCGCCCGGCCAGGGAGGAAGCCGCTCGGGGAGGCTCGACCTGCTGGAGGCTGGGGACGAGTCCCTGGCGAGGACGGCGCGGCCATGGGGCGCTGGAGAGGAGGGCATGCTGGAGGTGCTCGAGGCGCGGGGCGATCCGGGCCGAAGGCTTGGTGCGGGCGAGCAGAGGCCTGAGGAGGCCTGGGCGCTGCGGGAGCTGCCTTGCTGCGCGGCGGGGCTGGAGGCGGGCGCTGTCCTGGCTGGCACGTCGGCGGTGGCCCGCGGGGCGCCAGGCGCGGTGGGATCGGCGAAGAGGCGGGCCGCGAGGGAAGGAGCCGGAGGGAGGTCGCGGCCAGGAGGCTTGGAGGAGCCAGGCACGGGCTGCCTGGACGAGGGGCGCGAGAGGAGAAGGGGCTCGAGGGACGGGCGTCGAGGGAGAGAGGGAACGGGTCGAGGGAGATCCAGAGGGGATCGAGAGAATCGAGGGGGGGTTCGAGCGACAGAGGGAGAGGGTGAGGCTGCGGCGCGAGGGGGACGAGCGAGGGGAGAAGAGCTATGCGGCTAGGGTTTCGGTGGAGCGAGGGAGTTGGCTGGTGGGCCTGGGAGGAGGGCCTAGAAGGGAGGAGAGGCCTGGGCCGGAGTGGGCCTAGAGGGGAGGAGAAGGGAGTTTGGAGGCTGAAGCCCATTAGGCCTAGGAGGGAGGAAAAAAGGCTAGGCTCTCTTCCTTATTTCCCTTTTTAAACAAAATAGAAAAGAGAAAGAAAAGAAAGAGAAGGTAGGGGAGGAATTTGTGCATGGGGATAAATTCCCTAGACTCGCAAAAATGCAAGGAATTTAATTAAAATGGCTGGAGGGTTTTTGGAAGGACCTCGAAAAACGGGAAAAGAATTATTGGCAAGGTTTGGAAGGAGAAGCTCGAAGTGAAAAAGACATGGGGAAAATAATATGCAAGTGTGTTGGGTTAATTCCAACGAATGGAATATTTATTATATAGCTCCCTAAATATTGAGAGACTTTTATAAGTTATAAAGAGAAGTCATCCTTCCCTCGATTTAAATGGACCGAAGGCCCACACGATTTATTTAGGTTGAGATGCAAAATAAAATATGACATGATGGCATGATGACATGATGCAATGCAAAAATAAATAACACAAGCACAAAAGAAACACACGGGAGACCCGGAACATCTGGAATCTTCTGGAATCTTCTGGGATCTTCTGGGACGTCGGTCTTCGGGCGTCACAACTCTCCCACACTAACAGAGGATCTCGACCCGAGATCCTAGAGATAGCACCGGGTAAAAACGGAAAAGAAAGAGGTAAAACAAAGTTGCTTCTTTGACAGACGAGTGAAACCAAAGAACCTTGAGAGGTTGAACAAGTTGAAAGAAAAATACAATGGAGATGAACGAAGATAAGAGCACTCCGGTAAAAGGAGGAACAAGGAACACAAAGAGAACCTTGTAGGTTGAAAGACATGAAGCAAGAGCTTACGAACCAAAAGAATAAGAAACCGCAATGGCATAGCCAAGGAATAAGAATGACAGAATTTGGACAGCACTCCGTCTGAAAATGGAAGGAAATGAACAAGAACTTGAGGAGATGGAATGATACTTGAAGAAATCAAACGAATGATTGAACGGAGTTGTTGGAAAAAAAATCAACAACGAAAATAATAAGCTAGCTGTGGGCTTATGGAAAGCATCTCAAAATTATGAGGTGACAACCGGCCACTAACGGAAATGATTGATTGGATTGAGGTCAACAAGGAGAGGAAAAACTTATTTCACCTGAATGATAAATGAAGAACTTGGGTCATTTATAAGTACCACAATAGCAAAATCCTTAGGGAAAAGCTTTTAGGTGAAATACAACCCAAGATAACTCCAAGGAATAAAAATGAGGGGTTGAAAGGATCTCCTAAAGAAAAAGAAATGATGGTTTTAAATATCTCATTCTTGACAACTTTGTGAATCATGAAACATGAATGAAAATTGTCAAAAATGACATAACACCATCTGAAAAGATAAGGTAGAAAGGATTGCACTTCAAAATGCAAGAAGAATAATATTTGAGCTCCAACAAGAATCTTGATGAAGACTTCAAGGATGAATTAAATCTTGATGAACCACCATGAAAAACTCCGGTAACAAGAGGATGAGAAGTGAACGATGAAAAGAATAAGATTCAAGACCTGCGATGAATTAGATGGAGCTTTGAAATTATAATTGAAATAACTTGGAACTCCGGAAAACAAGATGAACAACTTAGAACTGAGAATATGATATGATGAACAAGCTCCAGAAAAAAGAATTAAATCACCTGGAAGGAACAAGAATAAGAATTATGTTATGCATATCCTTCACCAATTTAAATTGATGACAACCAAAGGATTTGGCATACTACTTATTCTCGTTACAAAGAATTAAAGAGAGATCTAGCACAAGCTTGGATAAATCTTCAACGAACCACCGGTAGGATTATGAAAAAACAAATGAATTGATACAAAAACAAGGAAGAGTAATCTTGAACGAGCCACCGTAAGAATATGGAGACGAACGAAGAGACATCAATGAAGAATATTTGGAGGACGAAGTTGAAAACTGAGAACGAAGAAATCTTCTGAAATGATGGCCTTCGGAGGATCACAATGGAAAGAATTCATGAAATGCTCCGGACGGGTATCAAAACGATAATGAGGATGGCATGAAGCTAGAACCACGAATCTTCAAGAGAACGGTCCAAGATTTAAGAGAAACACTTCTCCGGTCTCCAAATGTTGAGAATGAAGACGAGAAATGCCATAAAGAATTGTCGAGCACTCCGGAATGAAGAATTAAAAAGGTTGAAACAATGGTGAAAAGAATTTGAAAGCGGTCTTGGAGAAGGCATGTGACTGATGTAAACTCATTATTACGTCACACTTGAAAAGAATTTAAGTATAACTCCAGAAAAAAGAAGAGTCAGGTAAGATCCTGGGAAAAGACCTGTGGGTTAGGGCCCACTCAAAAGAAATCACCGTTGGAAAAGATTGCTTAAGAGATATTGCACCGGTTGAATTAAATGGCTTGAGTAAGATGACAATCCTCAAAATAGTTGAACGGGATAAGAATGGAATTATGAATCTTCAGCACTCCGGATATGAATAGCAAGAGGAGAATGATTAATTGGTGCACCGGAATAAGAAAACATTGTGAAAAGAGGAAAAGGATAAGATCAACACCAAAATCTTGAATTACATCCACCGGCAGAATTCGAGAACAAAATAATGATGAGCTTGGAGTTCTTGAGCATCTTACTGAGAATCACCGGATAAGAACATTGAAGGAAAAGAATGAAGAAACCTCACATGAATAAAAATGGATACTTCATTCTAGAATTTCTGACTCCGAGAAGAAGAAGGGTGGGAGGGTGGGGAAAACAAAGACAACTTGGGACGAATGAAACAGACAAATCGTCAGATTTCTCCACGACGTCCGTAATGAATAACTAGAAGAAACGGCACACCGGTTGAAAAGGATTAACACGACCATCTTGATGATCAAGAGGAATTAGCACTCCCATAGAAATATGAGAACATTGATTAGGAAAGGTATGGAATCAACATTTGACATCGAAGCAACTCGAATACCAGAATCAAAACAAAAACAAAGGATAGATATGCAACATGATCTTCACAATATCATCCGAGCAAAGAATGAACGAATGAATTACGCAGGTACATCAACTTGACGAGAAGCCACTTGGAGAACAAAAGATAAATAAAAAGGAACAAAGATCAGATAGAACAAATACAAGATAGAAGCTTCGTTCGACATCTTCGTGCTGAAAGCTCATGAATCGTGTTACAAAAGGGTTTT
This sequence comes from Secale cereale, assembly GCA_902687465.1. NCBI lineage: Eukaryota > Viridiplantae > Streptophyta > Magnoliopsida > Poales > Poaceae > Secale > Secale cereale. The sequence goes on along the minus strand of LR738709.1, from coordinate 622,836,695 downwards.
GTCATCCCCGGATCAGCATAGCCAAGGACCCTTTAAGATGCAACTCCCGATCGGAACAAGCCCATAAAACCACTTCACTCAATGTAGAACCCCGAACTTCTTATCGTGCATTCGTTGGAAGAATGCCTAGAACTACTAGATGAACCCACCTATTAATTTCCGAAAGTTTCCAGTTATGCAATCAGGTGTTGGGGATACAGGGGAAGCACCGCGCACTCAACTCTAAACCTACATCCAGCTGTATCCATCCTTCAACACATAACCAGTTGTTCTCGGAAACCGTTTACCTCGGACCTTCGAAACGCATCCACTATACAAGCTATGGCAATACTCCCGAACTACCTCCCCAGTACTGGGTGATGTCGGGGTTATCTTGCCACTAACCGCATAGGAGAGTTTTTCGATGTCGGCCGTCTTAAGTATTCTAGTACTGTCGCGATGGATTTGTGACGACAACACCTCGGAGCTCAACTCCCCGGGACACTGCCACAACCCCTAAATGACAGGAGGCATCGAGAACAATGTTCTCGTCACAAAGACATCGAAACAATCCAAACAATACTCGCGAGATCCTAAAAAAAAATTGGTGCGATTTTTGAAAGTAGAAGAGGCAAGAGTAGTCGTCGGGAGTCCTCACCAGAGTGAAAGGGGAAGAGAAGCAAAGAAATCCTACTCTCCGATATATATATATAGGACTCAAAACATTTTCAGTGTGTGCCTAGACTCAACCGTCAACGATTCGATCAATCAGTGGGGGCTTCTAGGTCGGAGAAGGCTCTGAATACCAACTTGTAATGCCCAGGATGGGACTATACCTCCTACGTGTCGAGGCACGACTTAAAGGTATAAGCCCATCCTAGAATGATCTCAAGTTTGGTATCTTTGCACGACTCATGTAAAAGAGGGATTAAAATTGCAAATGGAGATAGTTGGCTTACACTCGCCACTTCACACAATACATTACATAAGCAAAACATCATTCAAAACATCACAACCCGACTACGGGCGAAGATCCAAAAGAAAGATACCAAAACAACATAAAGCCACAGGTCAGGATCGAATCCTAGTAGAAACCACTACTGATCGTCGAAAACGTCACAAGCAAACGGCCAACTCTTCAACGAACTCCAAGTGAAGAACTTGAACCAGCTCCTGCATCAATCTCGGCTGAACCTGCATCTGGTGATGTAGTAATTGTGAGCCACGAGGACTCAGCAATCCCATAACCATGGGTATCAAGACTAGCAAAGCTTTATGGGTAGGAAGTGGTAAAGTGGTGAGGTTGCAGCAGCGGCTAAGCATAATATGGTGGCTAACTTACGAGTACCAGAATAAGATGAGAAGCTACGCAAACGGTCGCAAAAGAGGTGATCGCTAAAGATCCTAACTACATACGAGTCAAACATAACCCCACCGTGTTCTCTTCTCAAAGAGAAAAGAGACAGTCACGGTTACTCACACAGTTGTGTGTTTTACTTCGGATCCTCTGTCAAGTTTTCTACAACCGGACATTAACAAATTCCAATCTGCCACATAACCGCGGGCACGGCTTTCGAAAGATCATAACCCTGCAGGGGTGTTCCAACTTAGCCCATCACAAGCTCTCACGATTAGCTGAAGTGATAAATATAATATCATCACCCCTTATCTTAGGGAAAATCCGATCAGGCTCGGCATCCCGGTAGCACAAGTCATTTCGACAATGGTAAAACAAGTCCAGCAAGACCTCCCGGTGTGTCGACACCCTGATAGTAGCCGCGCGTATCTCGTCTCAGGACACTACCGGATGGGTGATCCTACAGGTTATACCAGATACCTCGGGTTTCCCCAAGGCGGCCCCGCAGTCTCCCCGTTTGGGACCAACACCATCAGCACTGGCCCCCCCTGCTATGTAGAATTAAGAATCCTCGGGTAGCGCTAACTCCCTATGCAATTTAATTAATTAATTATGTTGTTATAATGAGCAAATTAAAACCAATGTTGGGCCTTGCTGGAGGAGTTTTATTCAAAGTCGAACTGTCAAGGGGTCCCCATTTCACCCATCGTGTAAGGAACGCAAAATCAAGGAACATAATGCCGGTTTATCGGTGCCTAAGGTGGCATGAGTGGAACAAAACACCGAGCAAAAGGCCAAGCCTTCCACCCATGCCCAGTATATAGGTGTGTTAATAATAATTATAGATATTGTGATATACCAACAACAAGTTCCCTCCTGGAACGAACTTCATCTTCACCTGCAACTAACAACGCTATAAGAGGGACTGAGCAAGCGAGGCTGAGCAAGCGGGTAACATAGCCAAACAGTGGTTTTGCTAGGAAGGTGTCAAGGTTAGAGGTTTCATGGCAACAAGGAGAGGCTGACATAAAGATGGGTAGCGCGACATGTAACGATAGCATCGAGACACTAAGCATGGCAATGGTAGTAAAGGTATCCAAGGGTATGATCATCTTGCCTGGGATTCCACAAGGGAGAAGAACGGATCCATGAAGAAGACGGAGCAACACAGTCGAGCGAATCCTCACAACTCCGGAACGAAACCGAAGCTATCAAGAGAAGCAACCGGAAAGAAGGAAACAACACGGTAAACACACAAGTATAAGCATGGCAAACGATGCACATCCAAGTATGATGCATGTACGGTTTAATGCATGGCATGGCAAAGTGCACAAACAAGTACTACAAGTTAAGTGGAGCTCAATATGCAACGAGTTGCATATTGACGAAACACCACATTTTAATTATTTAATTGACTCTCATTTAATTACAAGACAAGATTAAAGGTTTTAACATGGCAAGAGGTGAAGCATAATAAAACTACACTATTAAGACATTTTAAATGAGGCCGGAAATAACAACAACAATCCGGAAAATCCCCATGAGCATGTTTAATAATTATAAAGCAACAACAATTAAACACTCATTTTAATGTTGTTAACATGATGCGGATGACATGATCAAGTTTATGCAATTTTATTAAAAGTTGACAAGAAGAAGATAAGAAGCATTTGTCACCGTGGTGGAATGAAAGGGTGCCACGGCAACGAATCGAAAATGATGCAACACAACATATCGGTTCCGGTAACTCATCGCGAGACCGGTACAAAAGGAAAGATGGCGTGAGCGAGTCAAATGAGATGAAATGTGGGGCGATCCCGTTACCGGGTTCCCACGGATCGGCAATGAGGCAACCGAGGAACAAGACAAACTGACGAAACGGGCACGGTGCACACAAGGGCAAACATTCATACAACACAAGCATTCATCCACGGGTCATCGTCTCGGGGTTATACCTTCGAAACACTCGTTCTCGGAGGGGTTCGAGGACGTAGAGGAAGTAGTGGTACACGAATCGACGGTAGCGGGAGTAGACGTTCCGTTCGGAGAGGAAGTAGTTGTACACGAGGTCGCCAACGAGTAGTCGTTCCGTTCGTAGAGGTACTTGAGAGTCTCGGCGACGGTAGTTGTACTCGCACGTAGATGTTCATGTCATCGAAGCCGTTCGGTCGTCGTGGTACTTGGTCGTGGTACTTGTCAGGTCATGTAGAGGTACTTGGTGTCCGTCGTGGTACTTGTCGCATCACACACGTAGTCGTACACGATTCTTCACCGAAGGTAGTCGTTCTCGTTTCGTAGTCGTTCGGGTCGTAGATGTACTTGACAAACTCGGTTCTCGCGACGATCTTGCCGGTCTTGGCGACAGTGGTAGTAGAGGAAGTAGTGGTTCATGACGTTTCGGAGACCGGTCTTGCCTGCGGTGCACTTGGCGAAAACAACAGCAACAAACAACAAAACAAAAAAAACACAGCACAGAGGCGACGAGAGAGACGACGGCAGCAGCTCGAGGGGGCTCTGGACGGGGAGGCCGGAGGACGCCGAAGGAGCTGGCCGGCGGCGGGACTTCAGCGGCGGAGGCTGGACGGGTAGAGCAGAACAGCGGGGCGGCGCCCGGCCAGGGAGGAAGCCGCTCGGGGAGGCTCGTCCTGCTGGAGGCTGGGGACGAGTCCCTGGCGAGGACGGCATGGCCATGGGGCGCTGGAGAGGAGGGCACGCTGGAGGTGCTCGAGGCGCGGGGCGATCCGGGCCGAAGGCTTGGTGCGGGCGAGCAGAGGCCTGAGGAGGCATGGGCGCTGCGGGAGCTGCCTTGCTGCGCGGCGGGGCTGGAGGCGGGCGCTGTCCTGGCTGGCGCGTCAGCGGTGGCCCGCGGGGCGCCAGGCGCGGTGGGATCGGCGAAGAGGCGGGCCGCGAGGGAAGGAGCCGGAGGGAGGTCGCGGCCAGGAGGCTTGGAGGAGCCAGGCACGGGCTGCCTGGACGAGGGGCGCGAGAGGCGAAGGGGCTCGAGGGACGGGCGTCGAGGGAGATCCAGAGGGGATCGAGAGAACCGAGGGGGGGTTCGAGCGACAGAGGGAGAGGGTGAGGCTGCGGCGCGAGGGGGGCGAGCGAGGGGAGAAGAGCTATGCGGCTAGGGTTTCGGTGGAGCGAGGGAGTTGGCTGGTGGGCCTGGGAGGAGGGCCTAGAAGGGAGGAGAGGCCTGGGCCGGAGTGGGCCTAGAGGGGAGGAGAAGGGAGTTTGGAGGCTGAAGCCCATTAGGCCTAGGAGGGAGGAAAAAAGGCTAGGCTCTCTTCCTTATTTCCCTTTTTAAACAAAATAGAAAAGAGAAAGAAAAGAAAGAGAAGGTAGGGGAGGAATTTGTGCATGGGGATAAATTCCCTAGACTCGCAAAAATGCAAGGAATTTAATTAAAATGGCTGAAGGGTTTTTGGAAGGACCTCGAAAAACGGGAAAAGAATTATTGGCAAGGTTTGGAAGGAGAAGCTCGAAGTGAAAAAGACATGGGGAAAATAATATGCAAGTGTGTTGGGTTAATTCCAACGAATGGAATATTTATTATATAGCTCCCTAAATATTGAGAGACTTTTATAAGTTATAAAGAGAAGTCATCCTTCCCTCGATTTAAATGGACCGAAGGCCCACACGATTTATTTAGGTTGAGATGCAAAATAAAATATGACATGATGCAATGCAAAAATAAATAACACAAGCACAAAAGAAACACACGGGAGACCCGGAACATCTGGAATCTTCTGGAATCTTCTGGGATCTTCTGGGACGTCGGTCTTCGGGCGTCACACAGCCCACATGAATAATTTTTTTGCTTTTGTTGTGTCTTGATGTTGTTTACTGCTGTAGCAGCATCATTGTATCTTTTCTTTTCATATTTGTGCCAAGTATAGCCTCTGATTGCTAGAAAGTTCAAAAGTTGTGAGGTGCTGTCCAGGAAACAGATTCTGTCCTTGGATAGAAAAATTCGTATAAAATCACCAGATCATATTTTTGGTCTGAATTTTTTCGACAGCGTTCTCTATATAATTTTCATTCGTGCGTCTGTTCTGAGTTTTTTTATTTGAGTTGCAGAAGTATCCCGAACAAATCGATTACTACCTGCTGTTCTGTTTTTCACAGATTCTGTCCTGTTTTGTCTTTCCTTCAGTTTGCAAACCAAGAGCTTGCTTTTTCTTTGCAAAAACCTTTTGGCAATCTTGAGAAACAGTAGAACTTCAAGAATATCCTTATTTCCAGCAAGGTATAATTATTTTATTAAGGGTACTAACCTCGCTAATCAGATTATGATGAGTTGTGTATGAAGGGAGTTTTCAAGTGTGCGAGGGAAGATGATAAAAAGATTCAGGAGTGTCAAGCGCTCAAGCTTGGGGATGCCCCTGTGCACCCCCAAGAAATATTCAAGGAGACTCAAGCGTCTAAGCTTGGGGATGCCCCCGTGCATCCCCTTCTCCATCAACATTATCAGTTCGTCTTTCGTTCCGCTATATTTTTATCACTTCATGTGTTATGTGCTATGCTTGGAGCGTCTTGTTTTTAGTTTTCTTTTTAGTTTTTCATAACGAGTCGGAACTCAGCATTCCTTTATGTGGGAGAGAAACACGCTCCACTTCTACCTAGAACATAACATAGAATTTTCATGTCTATCTTTGCTGTGTGTGTTCTTTGTCTTTTAAATAGCTACTATCATGCTCTGCTCTTAGTATTCATGCTTATCTTTTCAAAGAGCTTTTGTTTAGTTGGTTGCTTGAACTCTCTTTAATTACCATGCTCACCTTATTAAGAGAGTTTTCTTCCGTTGCACTGGTTAATATGTCTATGATAAGGATGCTACGTGCATAATGGTGCTTAGTAGTTCAGGTTTTCTTATGGTTAGTCTCAAATAGCTGGGGGATTCCCAATGTGTTATTGGAGTACCAACATGATTTGTTTGCCTATGATGTGGTATGGTTTAGTAATATCTTCCTTCGAGAATTTATTTTGATTGACTTGGCATATGCTCACGCATATTTAAGACTGTAAAGAAAGTCTGTCAAGCCTTGATGATCTTTTATTTCTGAGTAGCGATATAACTTCCATGCCTGATTCAATATTGCTTTGTCGCTCTGCATGATTATGACCGTCATTGCTCTCGTAGTTGGTCTCCCAGTCTTTTGCTAACCTCCACCTGTACTAAGCGGAATGACTGCTTGTGCATCCACATCCTTTTAAACCAGTTATGCCATATGAGTCCACCATACCTACCTATATGTGGTATTTCACCGCCACTCCAAGTAATTTACATGTGCTACCTTTAAAATCTTCAATCTTTGCAATACATAGCTCATGGGAAAGTAGCTTAAAAACTATTGTGGTAAAGAATATGTTGCTTATGTATCTTATTTCTTATAAGTTTCTTGCTGAGCGGTAACCATGTTTCTGGGGACGCTATCAACTGTCACACTTTTGTTGAATATCATGTGAGTTGCTATGCATGTTCGTCTTGTCTGAAGTAAGGGTGATTTGCCGTGGGTTGAATAAGTATGCATATTGTTAGAGAAGAACATTGGGCCGCCAACCAAAGCCATGTATCATGGTGGAAGTTTTAGCTTGGACCTTAATCCTCAATCTCTTATGAGAATATGCTTATGCATTAAAGAGGAGTCCATCATCTATTTTCTATGTTGTCCCGGTATGGATGTCCTCAAGTTGAGATCTATCAAAAACGAGAAATCAAATGCGATTTATCTCCTTGGACCTTTGTACAGGTGGCATAGAGGTACCCCTTTGTGACACTTGGTTGAAACATATGTAATGCAATGATAACCCATGGAAATCCGAGCTAATTAGGACAAGGTGCGAGCACTATTGGTATTTGATGCATGAGGCTTGCAACTTATAGGATGTGTTATGCATGACACATATGAAGTACTACTACCGTTGACAAAATTGCTTCTATGTTTTTAAAATAAAAAGCTCTAGCACATAACCATTCTTTTACTTTTATGTTGAGTCTCCACCTTCTTTTAAAAGCACCAACTACTGAGACCATGATTGTCATTCTGAGTGTAATGTGCATTGTCCCAAAGTAGCATTGTCTTTTGCATGATTGTGATATCGTTTATTTTGAAATCATTGTATCTAGTCATCACTTAAACCTTGAAGGTGCCCCTTCATTTATGTTTTGCATCACTAAAGGGGGCAAGCTAGATATCACTTTATCATATTTGCACATCATGTTCATTGCAAATCTTTTTGATGTTTCAGTTTCATATTGTAAAACTTTCAGTCATTTGTGATTTTCTCATGAGGCAACTTAATTACTATAGAATTATTGTCTCAGTAAGCTTTTGTCATATGACTATGAAAAGTCCTATATGGTTAATAGCATGTCACCACAGAAATTATTCTTGTTATCATTAACCTACTCGAGGACGAGCAGGAATTAAGCTTGGGGATGTTGATACGTCCAAAACGTATCTATAATTTCTGCTTGCTCCATGCCACTTTTGGGTGATATTGCTATGATATTCATACACTTCCATACACTTTTGATCATATTTGGACTAACCTACTAATCCAGTGCACCCCGGTGCCTGTTTCTGTTTTCGGCTGATTTTGTATTTCAGGTTTTCACGTTACGAGAACTGCCAGGAAAAATCCAGAAAAATTATATAAAAAATCAGCGTTCTGGAACCGACCTTGCGCCCGAAGTACAGCCGGGGGGGCCACCGGGGCTCAGGGCCGCGCCGGGGGGGCGCCTGGGCCCCCCGAAGCCCGTCCGGTGCCCCCCTTTGGCATATATTTAGAGGGTCCCTCGAAACCCTCGAGAGAGGAACTCTTTTCGCGATCCCATCTCTGTTCCGCCGCCGCCGCCGCTTCCAAGATCGGGAGCACCAGGAGAACTCTTCCCGGCACCCTGCCGGAGGGGAGGATCACCACCGGGAGCTTCTCCACCACCATGGACGCCTCCCGGATGACTCGTGAGTAGTCTCCCTTGGACCATGAGACCATGACCAGTAGCTATGTGATGTTCTCCTCCCGTTCTTGTGCTTCACTAATTAGTCCTCGTGAGCTGCCCTACATGATCGAGGCACATATGTAATCCTTATGCTGTTGCTATGATGAGTTTGCTGGGATCCGATGGATTATGAGATTATGTTCAGATTGTTCTTGAGTAATATATTTTATCTACCTCTTTTATATTTATGTTCATAAGTAATTCTTGCATGTTCTCCGTTGTTATTTATTGCTTTGGCCGAGTAATACGTAGTGACTCCAAGAGGGAACGTTATGCTTGATTATGGGTTCATGCCCCTCGATGACTAGCTTGAGTGACAGAAACTTGAGTCTAGGGGATGTGCTGTTGCCACAAGGGGAAAAACAACGGTGCTTGTGCCCGCGGGTGCAAGGATTGTTTACTTTACGCAAAGTTCTTTTAATGCAGTTGTCTGTTGCTTTGAGTTTACACTATGGGTGGGGCTCGCAACTTAATACCAGCGAGATGTTCTGGATAGATATCTCAAGGTGGATGATTAGTAGTAGATATTGATGGATTTCGGTCTACTTACTTTGGCGTACCGCCCATGCTTTGAACCTCAACCTTTCTTGCAATGTAGTCAGCATTGGTTTGCGTTCGTGGTCCTGTCAATTGCCCAGCTGTAATTCGTTTACCTCACATAGCTGTTTTATCGTCTTTTGGGAGAGAGACATCACTAGTGAACATCATGTGACTCCGGTCCATATTACCATCATTGATCACATCCGCTATTTACTTTTCGCTATTATTTACTATTGCAAAACACTATCTATCACTACTATCATTGCTTTTAATCCTTTGTGAACTACAAGGCCGGAGGGATTGACAACCTCTCTCTACTCGTTGGGAGCAAGGTTATTTGTATCTGTGTGCAGGTCCACGTTGATTGCTAATTTGCGCCGTTAGCAGTTGACACCTACTTGTTGAACCTAGGAGTCTCTGGGGATTCGATCCTTGGCATCTTTGCTAAGGGAAAACACTTCCACAACACTACATCTTTCACCTTCCACTTGGGGTAACCAACGAGGGGTTAGAGGCCCATCACCTTGTCGTTTACAAAGGATCAAACGCAAGAGATAATAGTGATAGGTATGACTGCAACTAGGAAATAAGAACAGGAAGTAAATAGCGGGTGTGATGAGTGATGGTAATATGGACCGGGGTCCCATGATGTTCACTAGTGATGTCTCTCTCCCAAAAGATGATAAAACAGCTAAGCGAGGTAAACAAATTACAGCTGGGCAATTGACAGGATTATGTGCGCAAACCAATGCTAACTATGCTGTACAGAAAGGTAGAGGCTCAAAAGCATGGGCGGTACGCCAAGGCAAGTAGACCAAAATCCATCTGCATCTACTACTAATCATCCACCTTGAGATATCTATCCAGAACATCTCGCTGGTATTAAGTTGCGAGTCCCACCCAAAGTGTAAACTCAAAGCAACAGACAACTGCATTAAAAGAACTTTGCGTAAAGTAAACAATCTTTGCACTCGCAAGTACAAGCACCGTTGTTTTCCCCCTTGTGGCAACAGCACATCGCCTAGACTCATGTTTCTGTCACTCAAGCTAGTCATCGAGGGGCATGAACCCACAATCAAGCATAACGTTCCCTCTTGGAGTTACTACCTACTACTTGGCCAAAGCAATAAACAGCAACGGAGAACATGCAAGAATTACTCAAGAACATAAATATAAAAGAGGTGAATCAAATATATTACTCACACACAATCTGAACATAATCTCATAATCCATCGGATCCCAGCAAACTCAGCATAGCAACAGCATAAAGATTACATATGTGCCTCGATCATGTAGGGCAGCTCACGAGGTCTAATCGATGAAGAACAAAGAGGGGAGGAGAACATCACATAGCTACTGGTCATGGACCCATGGTCCAAGGGGGACTACTCACAACTCATCCGGGAAGCGTCCATGGTGGTGGAGAAGCTCCCGGTGGTGATCCTCCCCTCCGGCAGGGTGCCGGGAAGAGTTCTCCTGGTGCTCCCGATCTTGGAAGCGCGGCGGCGGCGGAACAGAGATGAGATCGTGAAAAAGGGTTCCGTCCTCGAGGGTTTCGGGACGCGTGCTAAATATATGCCAAAGGGGGTCACCAGAGGCGGAGAGGGGGGCCCAGGCGCCCCCCCCCCCCCCCCCCGGCGCGGCCAGGAGGGGGGCGCGTGGGCAGGCCGCCTGCGCTGCCCCTGGCTCCCCTCTGGCCCCACTTCTGGAGCGTGGAAGCTTCTGGAGCGCTGATTTTTTATATATTTTTCCCGGAATTTTTCTGGCAATTTAAGTAATGGGAAAACCTGAAATACAAAAACAGCAGAAAACAGAAACTGGCACTGGGGTGCACTGAGTTAATAGGTTAGTCCAAATATGATCAAAAGTGTATAGAAGTGCATAAATATCATAGCAATATCACACAAAAGAAGCATGGAGCAAGCAGAAATTATAGATACGTTTTGGACGTATCAGCTAACAAGGCGCGGGTTGAAATTTCCGGACAAGCCTAACGTGTACTGTACCAAATCAATTCGCACTACAAATGTCATTCAAAACTTTGAATTCATGTTATGTTCAATTAAAATATTTTGCTATGTGTATAATGCATGCAACCTAGTACTCAAATGAACATTTTAGTGCATTCCAAACGTATATACTGCCGCTTCAATATGAACTAAATTTGAATTCATTTCTCCATTTGAATAAGATCTGCAATAATGATTGTTGTGAAGTCAAAGCATTTGAATTCGTTTCTCTGTTTTAATAAGATCTACAATCTTCATTATTGTCAAGTTAAACCATCGTTTGTGTATTATCTTCACAGCACACCACATGATTAGTCCCGAGTTACATATGAACTATGTCTACTATATGAAATCGAACTCGATTTTTTGAATCCACTTTATGTTGATTTTCATATTTTTAAAATACTATGATCTCCTATTCAAATATACGAATCCACTTTCATATCAAATTATGATCTTTGTTAGTCTCTTACACCCACACAATCCTCTAACCTTTGTAGCTACCACTAACTTTCTCTCGTGCATGCACACGCCCTCCTCGCCCTCCCCCTCCCTCAGCATTCTATCCATTGCGCACATTCTTTTTATTTTCTTTAGGTCGTTCTCCCACAGTCTCCACAACTCCTTTGTGAAACACACCAATCGATAAACCTCTCCAACGATGTGTTCCTACAACATACACACGCACCTTCAATCTCCTCCTTTATGTGTCCTTGCCTCGTGTCTCTCATACGATCCCACACCCGTGTAAACTCTCGCCCCTCTTTTCATCGATCTCACAACCGCACACTCCTCCCCCTATCTAGCTAGTAGCTGAGCCTCTCGCACCACCTCCTAGCTCCATTCTCTCTGTCTATCCATCTCGCCGGGCCTTATTTGCCTCTAACAAATGGACGTACATCGACCGACCTCCCGCTATACATATAGCTAGCTAGGTCCTTATAACTCATTTTCCCCACGCATCGATCGATCTACCTCATTAGTTATGTCTCTCCCTTCCTCCGACAAACAACAATTGATCTACCGATCTAGTTAGGTTTGCTTACCAAACACATGGTTCCCCTTCATCATCCATGGATGTGTCCCGACAGATCTATCACGCACAGGCACACATAGAAACACATCCCCAAACTTATTGATAATATTGCAGTTCCACCCTTAGTTTGTCTAGTAGGCCTCTCCCACCATCTTCGAGAAGCAACTCCATCACCCATCCAACACTCTACCTCTCTCTCTCTCTCTCTCTCTCTCTCTCTCTCTCTCTCTCTCTCTCTCTGTCCCATCCTATTTCCCGTCCTTCAGTTATGTATGGATGTCGACCGATCTCCCTCAAGACATATATGGGTCTCTCCTTCTCAACACATATACGAGTCGTTCTACCTCTATAGTTAGGCCTCTGCCTACCCCTCCCCAAACCCCCTCCCACACACACACACCGATACATCGAGCGCTCTAGTCATGTCTCCCTGCCACACACAAACTTGACATGTGCCCTCTGACATTCCGTTAGCTAGGTCAGTCACCCTATGTCTTTGACTTCCACACACACACAATTTCGATGGCTCTCTTCGTCGATCTCGCACCCACCCACTTGATCCTCTCTTCGACTCTATCGATATCTATGACCACTCCCACTCTTCTCATGGATCTCCCGACCCTCTATATATGATATGGATATGCCTCCATTTCACACACATTGCATGCAAAATTTTCTTTGAGATGTCATCGACACATATTCCCACAAATACATTCACGAAATCAGCCCCCCCCCAAAACAAAAATCACTCACGAACGCACACAAGCCATTTGTCTAGATTTGTATCTCTTACACACACCCACGTAGGCGGGGGACGTGCACGAAGAGAAGAGGTGCACGCACGGCACACGTACTCCCGTCTCTTTCCCAACCACACCCGCGCGGGTACACAGTGGAGCTCATTTCTGTACGAAAAGGTAGCCCACGTGGTAACTTGACACGTGTACTAGTTGTCCACTAGATGGAGGGAGAATCATCTACCACGGGTGAACAAACAAATTGCGACTTGACGCGTTATGTTAAAAAAGAGGCAAACCATGTGGGGCCTACCTTAGAGGCAAGGCTCTATACATTGGAGTACTTTTGATGTGTCCCGTCAACTCGCAGAACGAGGAGAAGCTTGCTTAGTATGCCGTCTCCCCCGCCCATGGGCGCGGTGGCTTGCAGGACGAGCTGAAGCTTGCTTACTACGCCTTACGCCCGCTCCCTCGCCCACGCGCGCGGTGGCTCGCAGGACGAGTAGAAAATTTTACTACTCCCTCTGTTTACTCCTCGTCCCTACTACCTTGGTTAGAGAGATTATCATATTGTTTGGAATATATATGTCCTTTAGTAGATTTCAATATGAACTACTAGTACATACTCCAAACACTGATGTATATAGACGTATTTTAGAGTGTAGATTCACTCATTTTGCTCCGTATGTAGCATAAAGTTTAGACACTTAGTTTGGAACGGAGGGAGTACATATTTGCTATGATCTGTCAATCATTGACATGCGATAGCATGCATGTTAGTCCCCTTTGTATTTGATGAAATATTGCAACGGGCAACCTTGGACGCAAGATACATGTAAGAGAAGCTGGAAGCTTAATAGCATTGTACTATCTTGCTGATAAATTACAGTATGTACTCTCTCTGTTCCTAAATATAAGTCTTTGTAGAGATTCCACTAGGTGGACTACATACGGAACAAAATGAATGAATGTACACTTAAAATCCATCTATATACATCCGTATGTGGTTCATGGTGAAATCTCTACAAAGACTTATATTTAGGAACGGAGGAAGTACTATTACTATGTAAAGAGTTTTTTTTGCGACTGTACTATGTAAAGAGTTAGGTGTCGCACGGTGTCCAGAAAATATGGTGATAGTGTGAGGTGGGCAATGTAATCACTGAGCCTGCGTGTTTTCACTGCTCTTGCACTCCTCCGCCATAAGAATGGAGTGAATTGTAATATAGTAGTACCTCCTTTCGCCGAAAGCGTGGGACATCCAGCGGTCCTACCACCTCAGTAATAATGACCAATGAGCCGTCAAATCACATAGACCCAGCAGTAAGTTGGATGGACGAAGCAACCATCACTCTTAAATCCGCTTCTCCCTTCAATGCTGGCACCAGTAAGAGGTCGCATCCGCTCTTCCCGGGCATGAATGCGGAACCGATTCTTTGTAGCGGCGCTGACCGTTTCGGGCGGGAAGCGCGTGCGGGCAATGGAGGGGATTTGGGTGGGCCAGGCTGGTCAGGAGTGGGCGTGGCAGCTGTCCGCCTGTCCCTACTGGACGCCCGGAAATGAGAGGATGCACCGACTCTCGCGGCTGAAATCGCACACTACATACCATCTCTCTGTAGGAGTAGGTCGATCTGTCGCTCTCTCTAACACACACGCACACGCACACACATGTTCATAGAATAGGAAAATCGTGCGAGTGCGATGCCACAGGAAGTGAGATACAAATGGAGTACGTGCAAACTATGACCAGCCTAAGCAATGTAACCAAACGCTCCTTACTCTGCCTTGTTATCTCCCCCGGAAACCCAATGCATGGAGCACAACTACGCGTTGATCAGTCAAGAAATCAAAGTCGGCTTGCATGCGAGTTCATACGTGGCCCTGCATGGTAGCTAAAACGGCATCTCTTAGTTGTTTGGATCAATTGTTGCATTTAGAGACAGTAATCAGGGCTTTGATTGGAGGAATGACCGGTCAAGTTTCTCTTTCTCCTCCATTCTGCTTGCACCTTGGTCCCGCTGCATCTTCTAACGTGACTTATTATACCTAGACGGAGGGAGTCGTACGAGATACTGTGGCATACTGACTTAGGTCGAATACAAGTGCCCAAAATTGTGTGCATATTATAATAAGGATTCACTTAAAATAGTACGTGAGCTAACAGAGGGATCAATTGGACAGTGTTCCCGAGCAATAGCGAGATGTGTGAGGTAAGATACACCGCTGGCGCTTCTAATTTTTCTTATTAATTTGTTTGTTTCACCCTGTGACTGGTGGGACCCAACGTACTACGTGGAGAGAGGTAAGGTGACTAAGGCTGCATTATTTTTGCACCACTGTGGATAGTCTTACCACCAAAGCCACATGACACGATTATGATTTCAATCCCAATGACTCCCACACACACAAAAAATGTATAAAAGGTTATTTTCCTCTCGTTGAACATAACGGGAGGGTTGTGTAGCTGGTTAGCCTGTTCGCTCATCAAACTTGAAGTCTCGGGTTCGATAACTACACTTGAGCATAATTCGTGCGAGGAGGATTCTTTGACTGGTCAAACTGGATGGATACGGAGCTATACGATCTCATAGTGACCGTATAATCACCTCATCACGTATAAGCTGCAGCCTTGGTGCTTGTTTTCTAGGGTTTGCACTCTTCACACTCTCTCCAGTATATATATACACGTTGCAGCCTCAACGCTTGTAGTTGTTCTCTTCACACTCTCTCACCCACTCCAGATCTAAACGAGACTTCTTGGCCTCTCTCTCTCCCCTCACTGCTGGTCTGCTTGTAGTTGCTCTCTTCACACTCTCTCAGTTGGCTGGATCCGTTCACCGGGAAGGGAAGGAGGCTTAACGCTGTCGCCGTCGGCGAGGGAGGGAATCCACTACCGGCGCAGCCGTTCACTTTCACCCAGCGGCGGCGCGGGAGGGCCTCCGACCCCTTCTTCTTCTCCTTCGTACATAGTGTGGGTCGAACGGCCTCCGGTCGCCCATCGAACCACACCCCAAGAACCTTAAGGTATAATTTACTTATTCCACATGCATTGCTCTAGCTGCATGTGGGCTTTTTCCGCTTCTGCACTCGAATCTTGGTGTTGGATCAAACAGGAAAGTAGTTGGGAAAGTTGTATACCATGAATCGAGGACGTGGTTCAAAGAGGAAAGGAATTGGGGAAAGTAGTGGGAAAAGTTGTATAGCATGAATCTAGGATGTGGTTCAAAAAGGAAAGGAAGGGGGAAAGTAGTGGGGAAAGTTGTATCGCATGAATCTAAGACGTGGTTCAAAGAGAACAGGAATGGGGGAAAGTAGTGGGGAAAGTTGTACATCATAAATCTAGGACGTGGTTCACAGAGGAACTAAGTGGGGAAAGTACTAGTACAGACTGGCTATCCAACACCTACGTTGGTCGAAAAGGAAAAACAATGACAAACGCAGTACGGACATCTGTAACGAACTAATCTTTTGTTTTGGGGGACAAGGTTGTAGAGTTTGAGCAGGACTAGATTTGCTGCGCTCACATAGGGAAAGGTGTCTAAAGATAACAAAACTGGGACCAACACAAATATGCTCCTTGGTTCTTTGTTCTTTGTTGCAACAGACTGTGCATCACCCCAGTACATCGGTAGATGCAGATGGTGCTGGTGCGTCCACTGTCCCGTGCAACTCTTTAGCTGTTGTTAATCTAAGGCCCTGTTTGGTTAAAAACTCCCTAGTCCCTACTTGCTTGGTTCCAGGGACTAAACATGGACTAGAGGTTATTAAATGACATGCTAAAAGACCATGTTACCCCTAGTAATGGACTAATAGAGACAAGGTGCCATGCGTGGCAGGGGCAACTGTTGGAAAAAGTTCCAAAAAGACTCTCCCTCGGGGTCTTCTTTCTTTAGTCCCAAATGCCAACTTTTAATCCCTAAAAGTCCCTCCTGTTTGGTTTAGATGGGACTGACACGGAGTTTTTTTAGTCCCTCCACCAAAATGTCCCTATAAACAAGCACCCTCTAATAATGCCGCTGGAAAATTGATGCAATGCCACAGTTAAAAGCAAAGTACATGTTTAACGAATTTTATTGTTAATATAATCTATGTTAATATTAATCAATGCCACCGTTTGAGAAATGCTATTGTATTGCTTTCTTTCCCATTTAGATAAGGTAGATGCTTCTTTTTGTTGGCTTCTGTGTCATCCACCGTTATTGACCACTAGTTGTTTCATTTGCACCACTATGTAAACAGGGTTATCTACTTCACCTCCTTGCCATTGTGACCTTTTGTTGCACTGCACAAAACACTTTTGTTTTAAGAGTGTTTTGTGCAGTTCAACCAAAATGTCACACCGACAACGTTGCTTGATTGCTTGATCTTAGTGGAACTGCACAAGTGGAGATCTTACTTCCTATCCGTGTTGGCAAATTTGGTTCAGATCTTCTTCTTGTGAGTTGTTTGAATTCCGCGTCATGAGAGGTCAGTACTAGCCTTCTTTCACATTGAAGGCGAAGCTTGTCTGTTACTGAACCAAGTGATGAAGGGGAAGAACGAGCAGAAGGAAAACAAAAATCAACTCCTGGTGCTGTAAAGAAGCACTGGAACTGTGATGACACAAGTAATGATATAGTTTTGCATCTTAATTTATTGCTAGAGCTGGAACGAGCAATTGCTTTGCCACTGATTTGATGCCACTCTTAATGTAATACGTAATTATCTCTACTTGTGCAAACAGGGATCTTCTTTGAAGATACCATATATTTTAGTGGAACTGCACAAGAAGATGTTGGAAACATTAATCTAATCGAGGAGTATATAGTAAGCATCGCCACCACAGTAGATAGCAACAGATGGTTCCGGAAAGTGCTTCATCTGTATGCTCTACACAATAAGCCTCCTGACAAAGGTTGGTACTCGCCCACTAATTTCATTCATATGATTGAGCTTTGTCATCTCTATTGGTGTTGTTCTACTGTTTAGATATTGTCATCAAAAAGTGGTATTGTCCTTGAAAAGTGCTTCATCTGTGTTGTTTTAAATATTTCCTTTCCTTTTTTTCAAGCAAGCAGGGATGCTAGCATTTAATTATCCTCTTGTCTTTGCACAACAGGATCCTCCTCCTCTGAGGCCTTGTTCGGTTGAGGTGGTTTTTGAAGGGGGGTCAGATCCCCTACAAGCCAAAATCATCTCCAATCCGCTCCAATCCCCTTGGGAGGAGGATTAAACGAACAAGGCCTGAAGAAGAATATGGAGTACGTGAAGTGACTAGTTCCGATTATGCCAGGATGAAGAAGCCTTGTCTATCTTCTCATTAGAAGGAGCAGTTGAAGGATGGTTACATTACCCCCCACAAGACCAAACTAACTTCAGCTCAGAAGGACTGACAAATCTCCATTTTCTTGCTGTGATGCGCGAGTACAATGTTGTTCTAGGATTCTTTCCGGTGAGTTCCATTTTTCTAAAAGTGTGCTCTACATCGACCATGTAGGTGCCTGTTTAAACTGTCAATTCATAGTACAATTTGCTTTATACTAATCACTTTTTTGTATTTGTGCAAACATGGGTGCTCAGCTTGATTCCACCATTAGAAATGAGGTGCCGATAAGTTCAAGGCATTGCAACATATAAGGGCGAAATCATACAAGCTACGCTCGAATTTGGTTGATTTTGGTGGAACTGCACAAAAAGAACAGCTGGTCAGCTGGTTTATTTAGCACGAGGTGCCATGTCAATGTCCGAACTGATGGCAAACCCTGGCCATTCCTCAATCGTAGGCATTTGATATTTTGGAATGGGAAAACCTTGTCAAATTTTGCTCATTGATTTTAGCAAGAAGACATGCGTTTGATATTTTCGAATGGGACGCCCTTTGTTGTCAGCAGCGTCGATCCATTTTTTTCTTTATTCTTTAGTTGTGAAGTAAATATTGGCTCTGACATGTGAATCGCTGAGATGCATAATCATCGATTGTTTTGAATGTTCTCTATGAATTGCCAGGCCTGTGTGTTTGATTGCAATGTACAGGAACGCTAAAAAGCTGCTCAAACTCTTTGTACTCCTTATGTTCCATTTTACTTCGCACATTGTGAAAGTGCATACTTTTTTTATAATATTGGTCAAAGTAGAGATACTTTGACTGCACACAAAACTTGTATGCAGACTAGAAAGGACCGGAGAGTACATGTGAAACTGCTGCAAACAAGGTGATCACCCTGGGAGTACATGTGAAACTTGTACGTATTGTTTTGCACGTTCATACAATGCCAGTGATACAAGAATTCGAACTAATCAAAATAAATTCATTCATACACGATCGGATTTCATATAAACATGCCAGATTTCATAACATTTCATACATTCTTCAACTAAAAAGGGGTGCGCTGGAAGTATAATTAATTAACCGAAGCTACCCACCTGTGTCCGGCTGAGCCGAACAGAAGCTTCAGTGACTTAACTGCAGGTGCAGTTGCATAAATGACATGTGGCCCAGATGCCTGTTGGGCCCACGTGTCAGTCAGCCAACTGCACCAGCAGTTAAGTAGAAGCAGCGTCCTTCTCCAACATTGCTCTCCGACTCCACGTCGCCGCCAAGAAGCTAACCGGTCGTCAGTGGTCAACCCGCCTAGCTTGTCATAGCAATTAGGGCAGCGGTGGCCTTACTTGGACCCGAGCGGCGGCGACCTACCGTGTTCTACTCTTCCTCGTTTTCTGTGTGGCGCGGCCTCGTTGGCAGTGGGGAGGGGCCTCGGCGGAGCCGGTGATGTCCTCTGTCTAGTTGCCAGCGGGCGGCACCTCGGCGGAGTGGGGGAAATCCTTCCCCTCGTTGCCGGCAGGGTGGGGCCTCGGCGGAGCTGGCGGTGTCCTCTGCCTCGTTGTTGGTGACGTGGGGCCTCGGCGGAGCAGGGCCTCGTCGACGCCAGCGGAGCGGGGACTCGTCGGAGCTGGCATTGTCCTCTGCCTCGTCCTCGGTCTCGCCAAACAGCACCTCGCCTGCTTCATCGCCCTCTTTGTAGGCGGCCGTAGCCTCCGCCACCCGCATGCGGTACCACCAGCGCTCGAGGCGGCCCTCGCGGGTGGAGCGGTACGAGTCGAGCAGCGTCTTCTACTCCACCCGCTCCGCGGCGATCTGCTCCTCCGCTGGCAGGTGCTCCTGGAGGAGATGGTGGTTGTAGGCTGCGTCGGCCTGCGCCTCCCGGAACTGCTCCTCACGCTTCTGCCTCACCGTGTCTATATATTGGGCACAAACCTCACCGATGGTCATGGTGCAATGCACCGACGAGGATGGCGCGGAGGAGGGGGTTGGCGCCGGATCATCGACTACCATGTTCTCCATTGGGACGTCGTCGTCCTCCGGCTGCCTGCCAGCCAGCCAGTCGGCAGCAATGGCTGCCATCTCCTTGTGGTCCGTCGTCCGCCCATCCCGAAGAGCGCTGGAGCGCGAGGAAGCCATGGTGGGCAGTAGTGGTGTGGACAGGAGAATAGGAACGGATGCGGATGACTGCGGCTATGGCCGGCGCAGCAGTTTATATAGCAATGGTGGGTGGCGGAGGGACGGATGTGTGGCGCTGGAGTAGCCGCCTCGGCAACCGCGTATCATTAATGTGGGCGGCAAAAGGACGAACGGACGGCACTTGTGTCATTTGAGGGCGGAGCAATCGCATGCACCGGGAAGCGGGGCGGGCGGCGCTGACCGTTTCGGGCGGAAAGCGCGCGCGGGCGAGGGAGGCGGTCTGGGTGGGCCAGGGCAGTCAAACTCGTGCTTGGCAGCGGGTCGGTCCAGCAGCCGGACATGCTGACTCGCCAGCTACCTCGCCGAGCTGAGCGACGACAATCAGACGATGGACGTAGCTTCCGACCAGGAGCCGGCGCCACTGTCCAAGCCGGTTCATGCCGTGTTCACCATAGAGCAGGTGCGGCCGCACTTCGACGCCCTAATGGCAGAAGAGCTACCAGCGCAGGAGGACCTGTGCTGCAACCTCCGTCTCCTCAACGAGCGCCGGTGAACAACAAGCGAATGGCAATGCCGTCGCGGACATGTGGCCCTATGATACTGGCTTCCCGAATGAGCAGCGGGCGTTGTATCCCTCGAGGCCCTCTCCGTCGTCCTTCGAGTTGTTGCGCTTGCCGTGGCGTCTCCGTCTCGCGTTCTCAACATGGTCAACGGACATGAGGATGAGTAGATGACTTTACTTGGAGAGGATGATAGTGGGGACCCACCAGGGCCATATCCGCACATACGCAAGTGCCTTCTTATTAGTATATAAAACATTTTTTTTGCTTCCTCCTGGTTTCCAGACATCACGGTCCCACACCATTGTCAACCTATGTAGTCAATAAACGAGAGAATTGCACAAGAAGCGGCCGACAGCTGGGACCAAGCAGCTCGAGCAGTATTTGTATTTTTGAGGTGTGAGCACTGCAGAGTTTTTCTTGAGCGATGTTTAGCCCAGATATTATTTTTTCTTCTCTGAACAACAATGAAAACATCGCTACAGCTATTAACTGGGCGGGCTGTGGCCCGTCTAGCCCAGGCCAGATATCCAGCCCAAATATTATTATTTTTCAAGCTGAAAATGGCTAGCCCAGCTATAATTTTTTTTAGGAATACCCAGGCAAGGTCAAGTTGTTTTTCTCCACCCCGCTGGGCTGCTGATACGTCCAAAATGCATCACTATTTTGTATCATAATTCATCCTTATTCATTGATATATTTCACGTTACGATGATATTCTTATGTTGTTTTGGTCTATTTTACACAGTTTGCAACTTTCCGATGCGGAAGCAGCAGACGCAGGATTCAGCGGTAAAAAGTGGACACTGAGTTGCTGAAGAAGAATACCTCCAAATTACCTGAAAATTGACGGGAGATATTTTTCAGACGAATCACGAAGACATGCGAAAGGGCAACCGGAGGGGGGCCACAGGGTGCCCAGGCGCCCTGGGGGCGCCCCCCTGGCCGCGCCGGGGGGGGCGCCTGGAGCCCCTGGCCCACCTCTGGTCGCCCCCTTTTGCATATATACTCTCCGTTATCCAAAAACCCTAGGAGCGAGAGTTTTTACGGAGTTCCGCCGCCGCTCCGTGGCGGAAACCTACAGAGAAGAAAAAGCCATCTCCGGTGGGCAGATTCCACCGGGGAGATCACCTCCCGGAAGGGGAGATCGTCGCCATAGTCATCACCATCGTCACGGGCATCATCGAGATCATCATCAACATCATCCCCAACACCAGCACCATCTCCATCTTCATCCAAATCTCATCTCGCAATTGCAACTTGTGTTGTAACTCGTACTATCTATCCTCTCTACTCCATCGGTGTTGATTACTACTTTGTGGTGAATGCTATTGAGTTTTGTTGGAGAAATATTATTATGTCCAGATTGTTTATCACCCATTTATCTCCACTGATCATGATCTCTTTTATGTCTCGTGAGTAGTTACTTTAGTTCTTGAGGACATGGGGAAAGTCTTGTTGTTAGTAGTCATATGCTGTTGAAGTAATATGTGTTGTTTGATACTTAAGTTGTGTTGTCATTCTACTAGTGGTGTTGTGTGAGTCGAACACTCAACACTTCGCCTTATTAAGGACCTAGGAGAATACATTGTGTACAAAGAATGCTTACGGTGGGTTGCCGGAGTGACAGAAACCTGAACCCCAGTTCGCACGCTTTTGCATAAGGGAACAATGGATCCTCGATCGTATTGCTATGGTTAGGCTTTTGCCTTAAATTCTATCTTGTATTTGCGGATGCTTGCAAGGTGTTTAATCATAAGAGTGCACTCATCTTAGTCTAGAGAGTGTACTAGCATAGATCCACCCACTCAACACTTATCAACACATAACATAGTATCGATACGGAATATGGCGAAAGCACATGACTACTTCTCCTGTGTGTCCTCAGGAACGCATTAGTCTTTATAAGTTCAGTTGCTAGGCCTCTCCTTTGCTAAGAAAGGATCGGGCCACTTGTTACTCTCATTGCCTTTTACATTGCTTGCTTTTACTTTCCTGTTGCTTATATCGAGAAAACCCCTAAAAGTTATCTTTCAGTGCTTGCAGTAATTTATTGCTCAGAATCGCTTATCAATACCTTCTGCTCCTCGTTGGGTTCGACACTCTTACTTATCGAAAACGCTGCAATAGATCCCTTACGGTTATGGGTCATCAGCTGCAAATCTTTCCTAGGAGGGATGCATTAGGCTTAACAAGAAAATGGGCTTTAAGAAATAATAATGGGATGTAATTATAAAAACTGGGCAGTAACTATAAAAAATGGACCAAACACGTAATTACTTTATAAAATATTATTTTTGGATATTGAAAATTTTAATTTCATTAATTGTTGTGAGCGCAATGTTTTGTTGTATTTTTACGTAATATAAATTTATATTGAAATTGTATTTAATATGACTAGAAATTTTGGGATAGAAATATTTCGGATCCCATCAAAATGTGGGAAATTTTATTGAATTCTGTTTTGAACGGTTGGTTGAAATGGGATGTACTTTTAACAAACTGTAAATGGGCTGTAGTAAATTCCATTAGAATTCAAAAATTGGCTGCACATTCTTACAAATCTTAAATGGGCTATAAGTTCTCTGCCACACACTTGTGGCCTTACTAAGTTGACGCGTCCCCTAAAAAAAGAGAGTTGACCTGTATGCAAGGCTTTGTCAACTTATAGTCAACACACGGTTCTAGCAGTAGTGGCCGTTGGATGTCCATCCAACGGATGTCGTGCTTCTTCTTCAATCTCGGATATTCTAGCTTCACCCGCCCGAAAAATGATTCCCCCCTAACATCTGGGGCGCACCATTTCGGAAGCTGACCTGTGGGCCTACTAAGTTGACGCGTACCAAGGGCTTTGTCAACTTAGTCAATATAAACGATTATAGCTGCAGTGACCGTACGATGTCCATCCAACGGCAGTCGTGCTTCTTCAACCTCTAGTCTTCTTGCTCCAGCCGCCCAAAGCAGCGCCGGTCGTGTCGCCTGCTCCTGCCTCCCGTGGTCGGTTGTGCTGTCGTGCAGGCCTCGCCGCCCCTACTACTCCCACCGCTGGCCAGGCCATCCCTCTACTCACCCACACCCCATGTTATTCCGCGGCGATGGCAGCCTCACACCGTAGCCGAACCAGTGAACCCTCGTACTCCTCTCTGCGCGGGCTTCAACTGCCGCGTCTTCCCCGGCTCCGCGTCGTCCCCTTCCTAGGCCTCGCCGTCGTCCACCGCCCTGGTGCTATCGGCGCG
This sequence comes from Secale cereale, assembly GCA_902687465.1. Lineage (NCBI taxonomy): Eukaryota > Viridiplantae > Streptophyta > Magnoliopsida > Poales > Poaceae > Secale > Secale cereale. Next base: position 622,812,800 of record LR738709.1, on the reverse strand, counting down.
GCGTGGTCAACATGGTCAAGGAACGGCTTCCATCGGACGTGGACTGTACGTGGAGAGGCTGACAGCTGGGTCCACGACGGCAGCAAGGAAGTGCATCCTTATTACGCGGAAAATAATGATTCCTCCACCTGACAGTAGGGACCCATCGGACGGGCCACCGTATTTCGTGAAAAAAATGTTTCCCCCTGACTGTTGGAACCCATCGGACGGGCCACCGTATTGCGCGAAAAAACGTTCCCCCCGCTGTCAGCTCGGACCCACCGGAAGTGCCTCCTTATTACGCACAAAAAAATGAATACTCCCCCTGCTGGTTGGGACCCACCTTGGTGGGAGGCTGACTTGTGGGCCTACTAAGTTGACGGGGACGGTGTGCTTTGTAAACTTAGTCAATATGAACGATTCTAGATCCAGTGACCGTACGATGTCCATCCAACGGCCATAGTGCTTCTTTAACATCTGTCTTGTTGCTCCAGCCGCCCAAAGCAGCGCCGGTCGTGCCGCATGCTCCTGCCTCCCTTGGCCGGCTGTGCTGCCGCGGGGCCTCACCGTCCCTTACTATTCCCACTGATGTCCAGGACATCCCTCTACTCACCCACACCCCCTGTTATTCTGCGGCGACGGCAGCCTCACACCGCAGCGAACCAGTGAACCCTCGTACCCCTCTACGCGCGGGCATCCACTGTCGCGTCTTCCCCGGCTCCGCGTCATCCCCTTCCTAGGCCTCGACGTCATCCACCGCCCTGGTGCTCTCAGCGCGGTGTGGTCAACGTGCTCAAGGAACGACTTCCATCGGAAGAGTACTATACGTGGAGAGGTTGATAGCTGGGTCCACGACCGCAGAAAGGATGTGCCTCCTTATTACGCGCAAAATAATTATTCTTCCACCTGACAGCGGGGACCCACTGGACGGGCCACCATATTTCGCGCAAAAAATGTTTCCCCCTGACTGCTGGGACCCACCAGCTACATCTTCGCACACAAGGAAGTGCGTTCGGGCAAATAAAAAACGATTCGCCCCCCTGACTGCTGGGACCCACCAGCTACATCTT
>LR738709.1:622758025-622811658 GCA_902687465.1 Secale cereale | reverse complement strand
CAAGGAAGTGCGTCCGGGCAAAAAAAAAACGATTCGCCCCCCTGACTGCTGGGACCCACCAGCTACATCTTCGCACGCAAGGAAGTGCGTCCGAGCAAAAAAAAACGATTCGCCCCCCTGACTGCTGGGACCCACCAGCTACATCTTCGCTGGCAAGGAAGTGCCTGATAGTCGGGACCCACCTGGTCGAAGCATACATAGCGTTGTCATTCTGGTCGTGAACGTGTACGTACATACTGGTCGATGTAGAGGCGCGCACGTGTCGTAGCAGAGGCGCGCATGTAGCATGTACACGTACGTACAGCGGCTAGGGTGCAAGAAAGTAAATACGGCCACGTACGTACATACGGGCGGGGTCTCGAACGCCTACTCGCGCGTACGTACGGCCAGGGCTCGTGTACATGGTTGGGTCGGAACGAAGAAACAGCGTCGTCGTCGTGTTCATGGGGAGCCAACCGGCTGGGTCGGAACGGAATGCGTCGTCGTGTTCATCGGGAGGGCATGGACGGAACAGCTGGAAACGAGGTCTCGAGTACCGCAGAACGGGGGAAACGGCCTTGTGTTCGGCCGGCCACGTTCGAAACGGGATCCTGTTCATCGGGAGGGGTCTGCCGTACCGCAAAACGGAGGAAACAGACCTCCTACGGTCGAAATGGGTGTCCTGTTGATCGGGAGGGGTGTGGCGTACCGCAAAACGGAGGAAACGGACTTGTGTTGGAGTGCTACGGTCGAAACGGGGGTCCTGTTCATCGGGAGGGGTGTGGCGCACCGCAAAACGGAGGAAACGGACTTGTGTTGGAGCGCTACGGTCGAAACGGGGGTCTTGTTCATCGGGAGGGGTGTGGCATACCGCAAAACGGGACTCCACGGGATACTGTTCATCACCATTGTCGACCCCCTCCAGCCTTCATAGGCTACTATTCATCCACCGTAGACCTCCTCCAGCCTCCACCTGCGACTGTTTAGCCTCCACCGCGCGCTACTCCACCGGCTACTGTTCAACCAGCCCTCTCCACGGGCTCCTGTTCAACCACCCCTCCACGGGCTACTGTTCATCCAGCCCTCCACCGTCTACTGTTCATGCAGCCCTCCACGGGGTGGTCCTATTCATGCAGCCCTCCACGGGGTCCTGTTCATGCAGCCCCAACTAGCTCGATCGAACGGGGTCCTGTTCATGCAGAGGCAATACCACGGGGTCCTGTTCAGCCACCCCCATCGGGAACTGTTCATCCAACCCCCCCAGCAACGCTCACTATTCATGCAGAGGCAGCATCAATCGGCTTCAGTTAGCAGCAGTAGAGAAGGAATCGCTCGATCGGGTTCAGTTATCAGTCATCGATCGATCGCTCGGGTTGAGTAACGCGTAGCCTGCAGTGCAATCGCTCGGGTTCAGTTAGAGCCCAATGCCTCGCACCCATGCGCGTGCGTGTATGAGAGAAACGCGCATCGCTCGGCCCCGACCACCCACCGTAACAGGGAACACCCAGATATTTTCCTCGCCCTCGCTTCTACCACGATTTTTTTCATCATGGACGGCCCAAAGAATGTCATGCAGCTGCGTCTCTGGCCCGCCCAGGATGAAAAGCCCATTTTTTGTCATGATTTTTTGTCATAGAAGTAGGACCCCACCACATCTATGATGATACCGTGTTTTTTCACAATTATTGTCATAGAAGTGTCATAAGTATGACAAAAAAAAAGTTTCGTTCGGACCAAAATGTCACGGATGTGTCTTTTTTTGTAGTGTATCCAGTATTCCCTTGCCGTTCTAAGAAAAAATTAATGTGCCATCTCTAATTTGCAAAATAAAATTCCCTTTTGTGTGCCAGTACTGCTCGCGAGGCGGTGAGGGTGGCCAATATTTTCCATGCTAGATGTGTTATTCTCACGATGAGTGTTCATTCACTTGTCATTACACGAGAGTAAGGCAAAGGTATTAGGGATGCCCAGTCCCGAAATGAAAAACAATTTTACTTTATGTTGTCAAATAATAAATTCCTTGGAAAGTGTTGGTATGGAAGGCAAATATGGATTCGGCTAGCCATGGCTTGTGAAAGTTTGGTGGAAAAAGGAATAAACTTTGTTTTCAGTTTGGGAACCACCTATGATATATCTAGCATGGAAAGTGTTGGGAACTCAAGTCGTTCTCGTTGGTGGGAAAAGTATACCTCCCAAAAAAATATCTCTCAATTTAAGCTTTGAGCTCTGGCACCTCTACAAATCCCTAGTTCCCTCTGCGAAGGGCCTTTCTTTTACTTATGCAATTTTTATTTTTGAATTTGAGTCTCCATCTTCTCTTACAAGCACCAAATAGGAAACACTATGATCGTACTTGAGCATTGGGTGTAACTAATATGCGAGTGTGTTTCATGAATGGATCAATGGTTGAGCATGATGGGCGAGGGATAACTTATTTTAGCATTGATATTTTGAAAGACATGGTTGCTTATTGATATGTTTGAGTATTTAAATCTCATGTCAAAACTAGACAATTGCTTTGAACCATATAAAAGTCCAAATGTCCATGCTAGAAAGAAACGAATATGATATGACCTGATAGGCAGCATTCCACATCAAAAAAATTGTTTTTATCACTTACCTACTCGAGGACGAGCAGGAGTTAAGCTTGGGGATGCTGATATGTCTCCAACGTATCTATAATTTTGTATTGTTCCATAATGTTATATTATCATTCTTGGATGTTTTATAATCATTTTATAGTCATTTATATCATTTTTTGGTACAAACCTATTGACATAGTGCCAAGTGCCACTTGATGTTTTCTGCATGTTTTTTACATCGCAGGAAATCAATATCAAACGGAGTCCAAACACAACGAAACTTTTTGCAGATTTTTTTGGACCAGAAGAAATCTAATGGGCCAAGGCAGCACCTGGGGGGTGCTCGGAGGGGAGCACAACCCACCAGGGCGCGCCACCCAGGCGCGCCCTGGTGGGTTGTGCCACCTCGGGTCCCCCCGGACCGCCTCTTTGCTCTATAAATACACCAATATTCCAGAAATCCTAGGGGAGCAGGCGGAATTTCAATCCAGCCGCCGCAGAGTCCGGAACCACCAGATCTAATCTAGACACCATCGCGGAGGGGTTCACCACTTCCATTGGTGCCTCTCCGATGATGTGTGAGTAGTTTCTTGTAGACCTTCGGGTCCATAGTCAGTAGCTAGATGGCATCATCTCTCTCTTTTTATTATCAATACAATGGTCTCTTGGAGATCCATATGGTGTAACTCTTTTGTGGTGTGTTTGTTGGGATCCGATGAACTTTGAGTTTATGATCAGATCTATCTTTTTATATCCATGAAAGTTATCTGAGTCTTCTTTTGATCTCTTATATGCATGATTGCTTATAGCCTCGTATTTCTTCTCCGATACTGAGTTTTGTTTGGCCAACTTGATCTCTTTATCTTGCCATGGGAAGAGGTGCTTTGTAGTGGGTTCGATCTTACGGTGCTTGATCCCAGTAACAGAAGGGGAACCGACACGTATGTATCGTTGCTACTAAGGATAAAATGATGGGGTCTATTTCTACATAAATAGATCTTGTCTACATCATGGCATCATTCTTATTGCATTACTCAGTTTCTCCATGAACTTAATACACTAGATGCATGCAGGATAACGGTCGATGTGTGGAGTAATAGTAGTAGATGCAGGTAGGAGTCGGTCTACTAATCTTGGACGTGATGCCTATATAATGATCATTGCCTGCATATCGTCATGATTATTTGAAGTTCTATCAGTTGCCCAACAGTAATTGTTTTCCCATCGTTTGCTATTTTCTCGAGAGAAGCCACTAGTGAAATCTACGGCCCCCGGATCTCTTCTTCATATTATTTGCCTTTGCGATCTATTTTTCCTTTGCTTATATTTCAGATCTATTAAACCAAAAACCCAAAAGTACCTTGTTGCAATTTATCTTATTTACCGTCCGATCTATCAATATTTATGTCTCTCTCACGTCTGTTACCTGAAAGGGATTGACAACCCCTTTTACAGGTCGGGTTGTGAGTATTTGTTATTTGTGTGCGGGTGTTGTTTACATTGTGTTGCTTGGTTCTCCTAATGGTTCGATAACCTTGGATTCATCACTGGGGGAAATACCTATCGCTTCTATACTACATCATCCCTTCCTCTTTGGGGAAAAAACCGACGTAGCTTTAGCAGCCATCAGTCACTCTCGCAACCCACCATCTAATTACTACTCCACAATGCATTCCCTTAGGCCCAAATATGGTGAAGTGTCATGTAGTCGACGTTCACATGACACCACTAAGGGAATCACAACATACATACTATCAAAATATCGAACACATATCAAATTCACATGATTATTTGCAACATGGTTTCTCCTGTGACCTCAAGAACAAAGGTAACTACTCACAAGTGATGAACATGCTCAAGATCAGAGAGGTAATATATATCATAATGTATCTGAACATATAATCTTCCACCGGTTAAACCATATAGTAATCAACTACAAGATGTATTCAACACTACTAGTCACCCACAAGCAACAATCTATAGTTCCGGTAACAAGATTGATCACAAGAGAAACTAGGGTTTGAGATGAGATGGTGCTGGTGAAGATGTTGATGAAGATAGCCCTCCCCAAGATGGGAGAGTTGTTGGTGATGATGATGATGATGATTTCCCCCTCCGGGAGGGAAGTTCCCCCGGCGGAATCGCTCCACCGGAGGGCAAAAGTGCTCCTGCCCAAGTTCCGCCTCGAGATGGCGGTGTTCCATCCCCAAAGTCTTCTCCTTAATTTTTCTAGGTCAAAATGACTTATACACCAGAAGAGGGGCACCGAAGGTGGGCCGGGGTGAGCACAACCCACCAGGGCGTGCTTGGGGGCCCTGGCGCGCCTAGGTGGGTTGTGCCCACCTGGTGGGGCCCCTCTAGTGGTTATCAGCTCCAATATTTCTTAAATAATCCATAAAAAATCTTCGTGAAGTTTCAGCTTGTTTGGAGTTGTGCAGAATAGGTGGCCTGACGTAGCTTTTTCAGGTCCAGATTTCCAGCTGTCGGAATTCTCCCTCTTGGTGTATACCTTGCAAATTATGAGAGAAAAGGCATTAGAATTATTCCAAAAAGCACAATTATACATAATAACAACATAAATAATAGCAAGAAAACATTATGCATAATGGACGTATCAGTTCCCAGAACGCCGACAAGTAATAAGGTACTTAGTTTTGCTCGAGTGTTGACTGTGCTCAAGAAGAAAAAGGGACAACAAGTTACAGGTGGAGTCACATGGAGTCTTGGAGTAGCAGAGATACTCATGAGATAAGCTCAAGTCCAATGTACATGGATGCTTGACGCATTGACAAATTCAAGGTGGTGCAGAATATTCGCCAAGGTGGAGTTTGTTAGAGTTGTGCCGAACATTGTGTACAAGGTAGGTTACAGTTGGACTCTGAGTAGAATTGTTTTTAGATAGGATATGGAGTCGTGTCCTAGTAGGACACTTGTATCCTAGGCCTCTCATATATAGCGAGGGTAGACACACAATGTAACCTATGCCAGCATAATAGCACTGGAACGCAGGGGAAGCCGGTGGCATATGTCGGCGGCCAGGGCAACCAGGTGTGGTGTTATAGCGGTGTCATGGGGAGGAGCGCCCATAGTTAGGCCCCGGGGATGTAGCCATATCGGTGAACCTCGTTAACAAATCTCGGTGTCGTGCTCGTGCGATTGCTTGGTCCTCGGATGATCGACAGTGGCCTCGAATTTATTCTAACAACACCAATGAAATCAAATGTGAATGCTCAAAGTTCATTAGGGATGGTATACCGTGCTGCCACATATTCAGACTTTTCACACAGTTTGGGGTCAATGAAATACCAGAGCAATACATAGTTCCCAAGTGGACTGTCAAATTTAGAGAAGAGCAGATGAAATAGTACAGGGAGAAATGCTTGGACAACCTTTTTTTAGAATAATATATGTATCAGCCTGTGCATTTATGGTGTCAGAACTCAGAAGTTATGAGCTAAAAATAATATGAATTTGGACAAATTAAACCTTCTAAGTAAACTTGAAAATTTTACAAAACTGCGGGGCAAAGAACCACCGAATTGACAACTAATTGGAAAGTTTGGAACACAAGGTACTTTGGACATCAGCTACAATATTATAGATGATAGAATGCGATTAAAACATGGTAAGAGAGATTTCATATCTGCAAAACCAAAATGTCTACAGACCATTTTATCAATAAAAATGTGTATAGTCCTAAGTAATTTAGTATCCAAATTCTGCAGGTTGTACACAACTACATGGCACGAGAGAAGTATAGGGAAAAAATATCTCCAAATAAACCATCACCCTCGATCCCTAGGAGGAAAAAACATGACGGTATGGTGATCACATATTCTAAACTCACTATATACATAATATTTTAAGAACAACGTTCGGACACAAAGGAAGAACAAGATCCCGAAGAGAGTATGTTACTTCATCCACCCATCAAAGTACTTCCCAGTTCAACCTTGTAGCTCAACCACGATCCTCCAAGGATTAAAACAGCTAGGTTGATATGCAAACAACCAATAAGGTTCAAGAGTGGGAAAACAAGCCTTATCCCGCACATCTAAACAATATATAAAAAAAATAACACCATTTTATGACCACGAGTACAAATTCCATTGGAGTTTACAATTTTCAAAGCTGCAAACATATCTTCTTGCAGTCATGTTTATTTCTTGCTAGCCTATGTATCAATCTGTTAGTTTGCTATCGCATGTGGACACTCTTTAGGAATTCATGATTAAAATAATCCGCAAGGCACATGTTACATGTTCGGTGCGCCAATTACCATCTTTGGCACTCTGATTTCTGCGCGTGCTTCTAGCTACAGTGGTCAATAGTGGGTTGTCATTGATGTGATTTAGTCTCCAACATGAATTCCACATAAGGAACTAGTAAAAAATTGCACCATTCTATGTGTTAAAGTTGTGTGTCTCATCTTATTAAATCTGAAAAATGTGTGTGTTTGTATTTCTAAGAAGGCCATTTTTCAGATATATACATGTATACTTGATATGTATAATACCTGAAAGGTAAATTAGGCTCGTGTGCGGAATATTCTGGAGCCAAACATGTGTGTCGTTTAACACAAAAAATTACAGTCCAGCTATGTAGGGTGAATGAACTTGAATGAAATCATATTATACCGTGAATCCTTTTCATGTTGTCAAAACAAAAGGACGAACAAGGAGCTCCAAAGAACAATAGGCATGAAAGACATCAGGAAAACTCAACCAAAGTGTCTTTCAACGTTGCACAAGGAACTGAGAGAGTAGTAGCCTTCCATCATGTTCCCATGCCTAGTGTTCCTAGGTCCTTTTTCCTTCCTCTTCTTGTCCCACAATGAACATATCATTTGAATATATGCATATGTATGTATTTTTTTTTCTTTTTCTAAGCAATTTAGCAAACAAAAAAGAAGAGGAAGGAGTGCCTAAGAATGATAGGAATGAGAGGCATCGGGAAATGTCAAACTTAATTGTCACCTCAAGACTAGAGGTGAAGAACCAACAAGTTAGGCTTTCCTCTATGTTCTCATTCCCACTGCTCTTATGCCCTCTCTTTCTTCCTCTTCCTAGCTCGCTTTTGAGATCACACATTAAATATGTGCACACATATATTTGGTTTTTAAGCTAAAGTAACCAAGCAAGCCAAAAAAGGAAGAGGAAGGAGTGCTTGAGAACAATAGGAATGGGAGGCATCGGGAAACACCAAAGCAAGTACTCACCTCCAACTCTAGAGGTGAAAACAAAGCAAGTTAGGCTTTCCTCCATGTTCCCATTCCCACTGATCTTATGCCCTCTTTTCTTCCACTTCCCGGCCCGCCTTCAAGCTCTCAAGTTATATAAATATGTGGACAAATGTCTATCATATCTCCATCAAAGCTATTGTGCAATCCAAAAGGAAGAGGAAGGAGTGCACAACAACGGTAGGAATGGGAGGCATCAGGAAAGGATCCATGCCAAATATTTGCACCTCCAACACTAGTGGTGCTAAAAAAAAAAGCAGGGCTTTCCTCCATGTTCCCATTCCCAGTGTTCTTGAGCTCTCTCTTTCTTCCTCTTCCCGGCTTACTTTAAGAGCCTAGAAATGTAACGAAACAAAATCTCTCGAAGGACAAGCTTGAATTGTTGGACCAAGTGTATCATCTTTGAGGTATAAATAATGGGTGGTGCACCATATGCAGAACCTTAGAGGACAAAGCAATGAAGACACCTAGTGCATGAGGGCACCATTCTACAGTCAATGACAAAGGAGCCACATAATCACTAGCCATGTCCTATTGTCCTCTACTCTTAATTTATAGCATGTGCGTAAAGATCTCTTCTGATTACCTTTATTAACCATATCCGAAACTAGTACATAATATCCGTACCAACCTTTTTTTAGAACAATATATGTATCAACATCTGCATTTAGTGTCAAAACATGTAGCAATAAGAAGTTATGAGCTAAAAATAATATGCATTTGGATAAATTAAACCCTCTAAGTAAACTTCAAAAAAAAAAACAATGGGCAAAGAAACACCGAAGTGGCAATTAATTGGAACACATGATACTTCGGACATGAGCTGCATCTCTTATATGTGAAATCAAAATGTCTATAGGTCATTTTATCAAGAAAAAATATGTATAGTGCTAAGTAATTTAGTATCCAAATTCTGCAGGCTGTACACAACTACATGGCACGAGAGAACAACAACAACGACAAAGCCTTTCGTCACAAATAAGTTGGGGTAGGCTAGAGGTGAAACCCATAAGATCTCGCGGCCAACTCATGGTTCTGACACATGGATAGCAAGCTTCCAAATATAGGAAAAAACATATCTTCAAAGAAACCATCAGCCTCAATCCCTAGAGGAAAATCACATGAAGGTATAGTGATCACATATTCAGTCTAAACTCATTATACACATAGTATTTTAAAAACAAGGTTCGGACACAAAGGAAATAAGACCCCAAAGAGAGTATGGTAGTTCTTCCACCCATCGAAGTACTTTCCGGTTCAAACGAGAGGCACGCTCGAAAATGGGTCACCTGATCACTTTAACTACCGGAGTGCCATTCTTTTCCGAGCGCTAGCGCATCTCGATATCACTGCCATGTGGGACACACGGGCCCATTGGTCAGGTCAAAAAATTCAGTCAACGGTGGGATGCCGAGCGGGATGAGAAAGCTCTCGGCAAAGAAAACTCATCATATTATTCCTTTTAAAAACTTATCAAATACTCCCTCTGTCCCATAATATAAGAGCATTTTTGACACTATACTAGTGTCAAAACCTACTGTGGCTTTTGCATCATGTCCTACTAAAACGTCTTCTTTCTCCACGAAAAAAGAATACATGGGTCATCACTCCCTGAATCCGAGGCACCAATGAGGCCTCGGAAGATTATTATTTTTTGAAATGAGGCAAAAGATTTGTCTTTTTCATTGATTAAGAAGAAGAGATTTTCCCGGTTAATTAGAGGAAAACCAGGCGAAAACCCATACACAACCCCACAAGGGGCACAAACAGCCGACCTGGCCACAAACAAATGCCAAACAGTCGACCGAAGTGCCGAGGACATGAAGCCTGAAGAGACAAAAGAATAATTTGAATGGTGATTTCAAGAAGGCAAAGATAAAGCTTTGGCTTCTGAGCTTTGGCTTCTGATATACTGATAGTTATTTCATTGTAACCGTTTGTGTTTTTGGTGAAAGGAAGGAGAGCATGAAGAAGGTGGCACTGCTGAAATGTTAAGTGAACCACCAGCATTGGCCACACCCTTGTTAAGTCATATCAAGGCCAACTAATTAATGAGATCAGGGAGATGTTAGGAGAGAGGGAGCTTGTTTTGAGCAAGATTGATAGCATGCAGAAGAGGGCTGCAGACCGATTAGCCTATTTGTCGAGAGCGGAGCACCTGACCGACTTGTGGTTGCAGGATGCTCCAAATGCTTTGGTTAGCCTGCTGGCTACCGATTGTAATCCTGCTACTTGCTCCCTCTGTAAACTAATATAAGAGCGTTTAGATTACTAAAACAGTGATATAAACGTTCTAATAATAGTTTACGGAGGGAGTAATTAATAAAGCTCTCCTTTCCACCGCAATTTTTTTTACGTTTTCTGAACATTCATGGGTCTTTTTTCGTGTTCAAAATCCTGTGCTTACTAAAACACATAGGAGAGAAAGAAAACGAGGAAGATATGCATCGCTCTGGCTATGGCTGTTAGTATCTATACAACAAATGTACAATAGCTAGCCTGATCTGGATACATGAGATGTTACAACCGATTGGCCTTGATGCGCAAGACACAATCTTAACACCCATATTTGCGCTTTTGAAACTTGATGTATTTATGTATCCGTATGGCCCCAATACTGATACGCATATCCGTATCGGTGCAATTTAGGGAGTCCCAAATTTGTAGAGCTTCGCTGGGACAACGATCCCTTCTTGTGCAGGAGAACTAGTAGGTAGCGAAGCAACGGGCCTGTTAATCACTGGCAGCTAAGGGGGACTCATAACTGCCAATTTCAGGATACCGATTTAGTGAATGTAGAATCAAAATTCCAATGAAGTAAAATAACTCGATCACCATTCACCTGACAGGAGAATCTTTTGGAGCAATATATTCCGTTCTACCGTGACATATTGAAAACAACTTGACTAGCTCCCTCGTGAGGTTCCATGAGAATGTAGCAGTGAGTCTTTTTTCTTCCACTCCCAAACGGCAAAGGTCATGTTGAAATTTCAGGATGAAAACTATTTCATGCCAATAATATCGGTGAGCTTTATGTGAGTATTGCTACAACATAAGAACCGTTTTTGCTTTGCTCGCTTGTCTCTCTCTCTCTCTCTCTCTCTCTCTCTCTCTCTATTCTCTTTCAAAGGCGGCTGATAAAAGAGAAACCACATATGACAGCCCCACTCAAAACCAGCAACAATTTTTTGTACAACCTCCTGCAGTTGCTTCAGATGCAAATGTACCTCTACCTCACAGCTGTCGGCCGCAATTTTTCAGAAAAGCGCAAGTGCTATTCATGGCGGAATCTTGGACGTCCACCCCCACTGACACACCCTCGCCCGCTTTCGTCGGCCACCATATTTAACTATGACCATCTGACCAGAGAGGCTCGATCACTCGCAGTTTAGCTATGAGACCTACGCGCTAGCCAACTGCGCCACCACCCCATTTGTTGTTTTGAAAGCGATACAAATTCTTAAGTAAGGAAGAGCATTCAAACCATGGATTGTCTCCGGACCATGTTTTGTAGGGTGGGCGTCAGGCGTAACTACTGCATGAAACGAGCCCAGGAAATGATTTGTAGCTGGTGGAGATCATCAGGAGGCTTGATCTCAAGTCTGGTTCAGGTTTTCCCCTTGCACACTGCTGCAATCTGGCTGCCCACACGATGACCATGCTAGGCGGATGATTATTTTTTCCCCCACTGGTATAAAGCTGGCTGCAGGTGCCTTCTCTGTACTTGTCCACAAAACAAAGCATGAGCTTCAGATGTTAATCCCAAGGAAACAAATAGCGCAACGGGATTAATGCCAATCATGCTTTTGTTCACTTCTCTTTCTTGGCACGTTAGGAAATAGATACGTCCCCCAGCAATCGAACAATTAAATTCATCATATATAGTGGTTTCTTACAGATGAACTCAAAAGGTGCCTATACTGAAAAAATGGATAAAAAAAAGAAGACCAAGGTTCAGACATGCTCGTGTTCACCTGACGAATCAGATGTACAATGTGGCGACCCAAGTTGCCACTGAGCGTTTCATCACTACGATGGTGTTCAATTTTACGTGGGGCTGCAGAGGCTCGAACTCTCGACCTCAGGGATGAGACCTACAAGCGCTGTCCAACTGCGCCACCAACCCGCTTGTTGTGTTGGTAGCGAAACAGGCGGCCTGGGCCACCACTGGAGGCAGCATCGCACAAGTAGGAGAGCCAATTACTTGTGGGTGTCCAGGCAGAGGCAGCTGGTGCCTCTTTTTTTTTTTTCTGGTACATGTCCAGGAAACAAAAGAGTGAGATTCAGGAAAATAAAAGAACATACGTATACTCAGAAGTTTATATCATACAGTACATTTGTAGTTCTTCAATTTCTTCTCTTTCTTGCCACGCTAGCTAACCAACTGGATACTCCTCACAGTTAGTACAGAATATGAATTATATCAGTAGATTCTAAAAGGGTGCAGAGACTGTTCAGCAATACCAATAAGATATTCATTCATCCGAACTCCGAAGGTTCATAGCTATGCGTTGTTATCACCATTTCCCAATATCACTATTCCCATGCCCATAAATCAAGAACCAAATGAATGACAACTGAAGAATATTTTAGCCCATTTCAAATAGAGAAGTGAGAATCAACATTTACAAGTTGATGTAAGCTCATAAGCAATACATCTCTGATGGCACGAATCAATTCATTCTATTAAAAGCATGCATAAAAAAAGTTTGCCAGGACATGCATCAGAAAAAGTAACACATAAGATGCCTTATCCACTTTGACTAGAGTCTGTCATTAGAAATACTAGCGCAAATGCCCGTGCGTTGCAACGGGACAAAAATTGATGTGTATTCGATTATGTGCAAAACACATCTGTTGTTCATGAAAATTGTGCATGCAAAAGATTCATTGTATTGCAATGGATATCTATAATACTTAAATAGTTCATCCCCACTATCTTATTTCTCTTAACATGCAGCCATGCCACATCGCTACACATGCCAACTCAGCTCTTGCAGCCAACCACGTGATGACATTTGTTTTCTACATGCACCACACATATGATGAAGCAGGGCCATTCGTTGTTGTCATTAATTTCTAAGCACCCTACGATTTGCACCGTCCATATACCAGCGTTGTAGTTATTGCTGCTGTAGTTGCTTCATACTACTTTCCCATAACCCATCAGTTAATTGGCCTCCAGCAAGCAGACTTTGAACTTTTATCACAGAACTAGGTGCATGTACACAATACCCTTGAGGAAGACGACCAGTCGGTGCCGAGGTCAGCAGGCAGCGAGCCATCCTGCAGCATGCAAGTTTGTCCCTTCCTCTTCTCACAACACTAGGTGCATGCACACAAGGAAAAGGCAAGGCAGGCGACCATCGGGCTGCCGAGTTAAACAGGCGGCGGGCTACCTATTTACTCTCCCGTGCCTTGAATTTGTGTCTTGACAACCATCTCCTCAATCATTTGGATGTTCTCAGTTCTCGTGACTGCCATGAGTTCTACCCATCAGGTACCACAATTGCTAACCACCAAGAAGATCACGTCGTCCACCCTGCGCAACAATATATACCTTCATGGCATCCTTCTTCAAAGACTCAATCAGTGGAAGCACCATCTTTCTCGAGATTTAGCATCCACCAGAAGACCACAACAGTGATGGATTTCATACGAAGGGTGAGGTCCACCATCATGTAGCCGGTACAGCGCCATCGGCCAGCATCGACTGGAATGTTGGCTGTCCGTTGAAACATTTCTGACCACGGAGGTACCAACCATGGGATTTCTCTTCCATCTCACTCCCTACATATATTTTTCATTTTATGATTTTCTTTGCATTCTAGGATTCACATTATTACTTTGGTCAGTTTAGCCTTTTGCCATCTAACGCATTTTATTTTTTCATAGTCTTTGTTTTTTCATCAATAGGTCGTTATGTGGCTACAATTTACGGGCAAGAGATTCCAACCGGCAGGCATAAAGTTCAACATTTGGGTCATAATATTTGTAACCGTGTTGTATTTTTCTCCTCTCCTATTTTATTCCACTTTCTACTTCCAAAATTGGACAACTGCTCCTCTTTCATGATTTAGAGCAATTCATTGTCTTTGAAATATGTATATTTTGTTCTGGGTATTTCAACATTTTTTGAGTTATAGATCCATTGTTCCCGACAAGAGATAGATGGCAACCCTTTCCCAAAGAACAGAAGAAAAGAATGAGATCCCACCTTTTATTATGTGCAGACTAAATTTACGGCTCCTCTTGCGAAATCGTTATATTTGAGTTAGTACCATGCCAAGTTAATAATTGGATAATTTATAATCACAAATTTAACAGGCCTTCTTTTCTCTTATAAATAATAGAATTATCCGTCAATGATATACCACTTTCGGGGGTCTGTTCAGAAATTTATTCTATATATCATGTGTGAACTGAAAAAAAACTCGGTTTTTGCCGATACTGTCTATTTGTAACATTCTGTCAAATGTTGCATTTAGTAAGATATTGTTGTATTTGATCTTGAAACCCTCCTCAAATTAATAAACGGGATTCACTGGAGCAAAGCACGAGGAACTTAGTAAGAAAATACACTTTTAGCTCTTATTATCCATCATTCAAGTTCTACTCTTATTATAATTTCTGCAATTCTATAAAGATACAACTACATGTACCCGCAGCAACGCGCGGGGTATCATCTAGTTATATAAAAAAATTAGTTTGTGTGGTACTCGATAGTTTACCTCATCGTGCACAGTCCGCTTCTGCCTCCCTTATCTTTCCTTTGGCGTGATACTGCTGGCATGCAATGCCGATCCTTAAAAAAGTAGAAAACGATACGATTTGGATATACATGTGACATTATCCTATAAAGTTTTTATCAGATTATCGATCAAATGCATGCCACTTCTATATATTGCACAAGCAATTGAGAAAAATATATATTATTGGGTTTGGGTCAAAATCTACTACCTTTGCTTTCCAAGAAAATAACTTCCTTCGAAATGCATAATTACCACTCACATGATGCTCAATGTGAGCAAATCTTTTTATAAATCTATGCAAACCCAAATCACTAAAGTTACTTATCAAGATTCACAATGCAATTTCAAAGAGGGAAATGAAATATAATTTTGTAGGGAATGGGTGCTAGGGTTATGAACTTATAATCATGGAATCGACTTGATCATCAGATTATAAGTTCATTCCATACCGAGCCAGACCATGCACGTTCTTATTATGAGAAGGGGTCATTCGAGCCTATGGAAACAGTAGAGAAGTGAGAATCAACAGTTACAAGTTGCTGTAAGCTCACAAGCAATAGACCTCTGATGGCACGTATCAATTCATTTTATTAAAAGCATGCATTAGAAAGGTTTGCCAAAACATGCATCAGAAAAAGTATGACACATAAGATGCCTTATCCGGTTTGACTAGAGCCTGTCATTAGAAATACAATATCAAATATTTATTGACAACCTACAATCCCAACCTAATGCATGTACTGTTGGCAAAAACCAACTACTACTATTGTTAGAGCATCTCTGATAAATGATGTGGATGCAAAAATAACTATTTTTTGCATCTTCAAGGCTCCAATACTCTTCTTCAACAGATGATGTAGATGTAACTTTTTTTTACATCTTCACCTTCAGGAGATGTCAAATACAACACCTGACGATGCAAATTTGCGTCTCCACCTTCATGAGATGTCAAATACAACACCTGAAAAATGCAAATTTGCATCTCCATCTTCAGGTGATGTAAAACCGACGGCCGCACGTCAACTGCCCAACCATTTTCATTGTCCTTTCGCCATCCCGCTCGCCGACCACCACTTGGGCCATAGCCGACTCCGATGACATCGCCGCCTCCTCTGCAGCATTCGCCGCTGGTCTGACCCACCCTGCCGCATAGTCGTAGTCGTCGAGGAGCCGCCGATTTGAGTCCGTCCCGCCGCAAGTTCCCCAATGCGCCACTTGCCCACCGCACCACACCGTCGCACCCCGCTGCCAAATCCGGCCGCTCCACCGCCCTCGATGTCGGTTCCGCCGTTGCTCTGCCGCCGCCCGCCTTCAAACCGGCCGAATTGGCCCCTTCTCTGTCGCCGTGCCGCCACATTATTTGAGCTCCAACCGTCCCGGATTCGAGCCGCACACCCGCCTCCACGTCGTTGCCACTTTCCGCCTCCAGACTCGACCTTCTCGCGCCGCACGGCCGTCGCCGCCGCTTTTCCGCCACCAGACTCGACCTTCTCATGCCGCACGGCCACCGCCCCACCGCCACCAATCTGCCGCTCGATTCATAGCTGCGCCGCCTGCCATTCGAGCTCCCCCCGCCACATTCGACCTCCCGGCTCTCATCGCTCGGCCGCCGCTCGGTCCACAGACGCTCCTTCCATCTCTCGGCGCTCGGCCACCGGCGCTCATGCCAACTAGTTGTACACAGCTGCACGGTCAGTAGCCGATTTTACATCTCCACTTTGCATCATCTATTGGAGTTGCTCTTTTACATCTCCAATATACATCATAAGTTGGAGTTGCCTTTTTTTAGAGATGTAAAATGCATTTTTTGAAGATGTATATTTTTACATCTCCTGTTTTACATCTCCAAATTGAAATCATCCATCGGAGATTCTCTTAGTATTGTGTTTAAGTTGTACACTTATACTTGCAAGAAACGAGCCCAGGAAATGATTTGTAGCTGATGGAGAACATGGCACGGTAGTGATCATCAGGAGGCTTGATCTCAAGTCTGGTTCAGGTTTCCCCCTTGCACACTGCTGCAATCTGGCTGCCTGCACGATGACCATGCTAGGCGGATGATTATTATTTTTCCCCACTGTTATAAAGCTGGCTTCAGGTGCCTTCTTCTCTGTACATGTCGAGAAAACAAAGCATGAGCAATAAATTCATCATAGTGGATTCCTACAGATGAACTCAAAAGAGAACCCAAAAAGTGCCCAGACTGTTCCATCCAAGTGATTCCGCCTAGCGTGATCATCAGGAGGCTTGATCTCAAGTCTGGTTCAGGTTTTCCCCTTGCCACTGCTGCAATCTGGCTGCCTGCACGATGACCATGCTAGGCGGATGATTAATTTTTTCCCCACTGTTATAAAGCTGGCTTCAGGTGCCTTCTTCTCTGTACATGTCCAGAAAACAAAGCATAAGCAATAAATTCATCATAGTGGATTCCTACGGATGAGCTCAAAAGAGAACCCAAAAAGTGCCCAGACTGTTGACTGTTCCATCCAAGTGCTTCGTACCAATTCTCACACCATTCAAAATCCATAACCCGAAGCTGTGTTATATATAGCTCACGAAGACTTCTGCAGCATGATGAAGATATTTTAGGCAATGTATCTCATGTGAAATTCGAACCTTTTGCGAGCCTGAACATCGGTTGCTTGGGCAGTAGGACTAGGGAGGAAGAGATGAAGGCGCAGCAGTGGAGGGAATTACTTGTTGTGCAGAACCAAATAATAATAAAAAGGATGAGACCAGGTTCAGACTTGCTCGACTCACTCTGATGCTTCAGATGTATATGTGGCGACCCAAGTTGCCACTGAGCGTTTCATCACAACGATGGTCTTTTTAGTATCGAACTCTCGAACTTGGCCATGAGACCTATGCGCTAGCCAACTGCGCCACCACCTCACTAGTTGTTTAACGAACGAAACAAACGTACTTGTTAAAAATAGAACAGAACGGTGCAACGCCTAGACGGGCGATGGCCGCCGTGGCGCGACGGTCATGCTGCACAAATGAATCGACGCAAGCGCTGGCTTCTTAGAGTATCTCCACTCGTTCGGCCCCACGGCGTACCCGGCATTGCCTTTTGGTCCATGCGTCGGCGGTTTTTTCGTCCTGGAGGCGATCCAGTTTTCAGCCGCGCCCCCACATTTCGGCCCCAAGGCACATAAATTCAAATTTGTCTTTTCCCACTGCCAAAAAAATATCACAAGTTCGTCGATCAACGACAATCTCCACAAAGTTCGGCAATCACCATGCCACTGTTTGGCGATCAAACATACTGCAAAGTTCGGCGTTCAAAAGGAAAGCCGCATAGGCAAAGGAATGCATCAAACGATGGGCGCCTCCGGCGTGGGACTGGCTAACATAGGCGTGCTCGACGTCGGCGTGGCTTCTGTGCTTGGACTGGTCAGCGTCGGCGTGACTTCTGTGCTCGGGTTGGTCGGCATGGCATCATCACTCGGGTTGGGTGGCGGCATTGGTGTCGGTGTGGGCGTAGGCGCTGTCGTCGACGGCATCTGGTTCAAGATAAGGTCATGCTCCGCCAGGTACCACGCCTTGATCTACTCATTCATCGTGGACATGTCCGCCCCCATCAAGAATGCCAGGTCGGTGTTTTTCTTCTTGGCGGCAACGTTGGTCCGGAGTAGGTCGAGCTTGACAGCGCTGGTCGTCATCAACGTCGACCACCGCGCGTCGGACTTCTCCTCCCTCTTGGCGGCGTGGTTCTTGCGTCGGTGATGCGCTGCTTGATCAACGATTGCAGCCGGTGCGGCGTCCTTTGCCGTCTCGACTCTTTTATTGCTGTCAGGGCGCCCATCCCCCGCCCCCGGTGCGGGCGCGTCCGACTTGTATGTTTCCTTGGCCTTGACGAGGGTACGCCGGACATTGATCCACTTCTCGCATTTCTCGACCCGGGAGAACACATGGAGGATTTGAACTCTTGGTCGCCACTGTCCTAGCGGTACATGGTGAACATCCAAACCATCTGCGCAGCCGAAGAACAAGTGTTGGCGATGTACACGGCGGAAAGAAGCTAGAGTCGGCGGTTGTACATACCCGACCCTCGATGTTGGCGCAGCTTTCCGGGCGAGCCGCGATCTCCTCGACGATCCCGTGCCATTTGTTGCAGGTCGCCTGGATGATCGCCCAATGGTTCGACATGGCTTTTGCGTCGCGCTTCATGTGAATAGTGGCGAAGTTGGGTCGACAAGCTTGCGCTCATCGAACGCCGACTGGATGTGCGTCTGGTACGTGTCGGTGTTCTAGTTCGCGCCAGTGACCGGGTCAAGGCTGATGGTCTTACATGCTTCGGCGAGGCACTCGTCTTTTTTGGACATCCACTTGACGCGCAGCTCGCCCGCCCTGGCATTGGCCCCCTGCTTCTTCTTTTCCCTTTCCTTGCTGGAGCCGGCTCCACCTCCTCCTCCTCTTCCTCCTCCTCCTCGGCGTCGTCGAGCTTGTCGTCCATGTCGCCGGTGGTGTCCACTGTGTCCTCTTGCTCGTGGAAGCCGGGGCAGGAGGCGGCGGCGACCAAGCCACTCGTGATGATCTCTTCCATGTCGGCGTCCGTCCCGTCCGGGTTGCCAAAATGCTACGCCGAGGCTTGCGAGAAGGGCAGGGCACCACGGCATAGAGGCGGCGGCGGCAAGGTTGTGTACGCTGACGGCGAGCAGGTGTACGGGGGGTATTGGAGGCCGGCGAACACGGGCGAGGGAGTGCGTTGGTCGAGGTTCAGACCGAAGGGAGAGGCGCGTTGCCCATGCAGAAAAGTGATGTTGGGGCTGAATCCGAAATGCGCATCGCCATCGGAGTAGCCAGGCGAGGGGGTGCAACCCCAGGGCGGCGGGCGGCGGCGAGAAGTTGGTTCGCGATGCGGCGTTCTGTTGGCTCCACGCAGCTTGCGGGCCGTGGCTGCCGGTTGGATTCATCATCCCAGCGCGAAACACCTCGGCCTGTTCAAACGCCGCTGACGCAGCATAGTCCCGGGCCTTCTTGGCGTTGAGCCTGTTCCGTCGGTCGGTAGTGACAGCCTCCCGGCGTTGAACCTCCGCCGTCCACTCGGCGTTCGACATGCCCGGTGGTTTTGCCATCAGCGCCCTCGGCTTCCTCTGCTTTGACTGGGTGGAATTAGCTGCGACAGCGGCGCGAGGGGCCGAATACTTTTTCGGTGGCATGGCTGGACAGCGGCCAGATGGCGGGGAGCGGCAGGAGAATGCCGGGATTAGAGGGGCAGAATGGGGGAAAGTAATGAGAAATGGAGGGAAAAGTGGCCGAAAAGTGGCGGAACAGTGGGAAATGGAGGGAAAAGTGGGAGGGAACTCGCCGACAGAGCGGACCCACGCGCCTTTTCACTTCGCGGCCGGCGCCCTCAAATGCCCCCTAGGGGGATGAGTTCGGCTCGGGTTCGCCAGCTATTATTTCCGTCCAAACCGGCGACAAACAAGGACCACGGGGCGCGACTGGGCCAATTTTTCGGCACCGGCGCGAAAAAAATCGTCCTGGGGAGGACTATTGGGGGCGCGGCTGGAGATGCTCTTACCAGCAGATGCCTCCTTTTTCTACACATGTCCAGGAAACAAAACAGTGAGCTTCGTAAGTACGTAGTACAAGTGTATAACACAACTGATGGTTCAAGTGAAAATAGCATCACAAGCATATTTTTCAAACTTGATGTCCCACAAATAACTATAACACGGAAATGATGAAATACTCAAATCAATGGACTGTTCAAACTTGATACGTACGTTCCTTTTTTGAGGATATTAATTATATCAGTGGATTCTAAAAGAGCGCACAGACTGTTCAGCAATGATATTCATTCATCTCAAGGTTCATAGCTATGCATTGATACCCCATTTATCAATATCAATATCCCCAAAACCAATAAATCAAGAACCAAAAGAATGATAACTCAAGAATATTTTAGCCCATTTCAAATAGAAAAGTGAGAAGCAACATTTACAAGTTGCCGTAAGCTGCAAGCAATACCTCTCTGATGGTACGAATCAATTCATTCTATTGAAAGTGACGACATTTATGAACAGTTTGCCAAAACATGTATCAGAAAAGTACTAACACATAAGATGCCTTATCCAGTTCTTCTCCGATATTGGGTTTTGTTTGGCCAACTTGATCTCTTTATATTGCCATGGAAAGTGGTGCTTTGTAGTGGATTCGATCTTACGGTGCTTGATCCCAGTGATAGAAGGGGAACCGACATGTATGTATCGTTGCTACTAAGGATAAAACGATGGGGTCTATTTTTACATAAATAGATCTTGTCTACATCATGTCATCGTTCTTATTGCATTACTCCGTTTCTGAAGGAAATATGCCCTAGAGGCAATAATAAAGTTATTATTTATTTGCTTATACCATGATAAATGTTTATTATTCATGCTAAAATTGTATTAACCGGAAACTTAGTACATGTGTGAATACATAGACAAAACAGAGTGTCCCTAGTATGCCTCTACTAGACTAGCTCATTGATCAAAGATGGCTATGTTTCCTAGCCATAGACATGAGTTGTCATTTGATCAACGGGATCACATCATTAGGAGAATGATGTGATGGACAAGACCCATCCATTAGCTTAGCACTATGATCGTTTAGTTTTACTGCTATTCTTTCTTCATGACTTATACATGTTCCTATGACTATGAGATTATGCAACTCCCGTATACCGGAGGAACACCTTGTGTGCTATCAAACGTCACAACGTAACTGGGTGATTATAAAGATGCTCTACAGGGGTGTAACACCCCGGTATAATGATGCTACAGTAACCCTTGGGGTTAAGATAATCATTTTGCTGAAATGGTTCTTAATCACTTTGGTCATTATCTCTTTGCAATTTCAGTCAGATTCAAACTCTAATGTTAAGTGGAGTTCAAAATTGCTCAAACATTAAAACTAAAATGTTCGGAGTGTGCCAATTAATGCCTATGTATTTATGGTGCAGAAACCACACTTTTAAAAAATGCCTAGATACTTTAAAATGACTTACAACAGAAAGGTTTAAAAAAAATCTAAACAGAACAAAAGCCCCCCTTCTCCACTGGGCCTCTTGGCCCGTCAGCTCAGCCGACCAGGCCGGCCCAGCCGGCCCCTCCTCACTCCCCTTAACCCAACCCCGACCGGAACCCTAGCCCGGTCCATCCCCCACTCCCCACGATCTCTCTCTGCTCCCTCATTCATGCCCCCCGACCCGAACTGGATCGGGATCGGGCGCCCGCCGCCGCTCGCTGCCGGACCACCCCGCCTTCGCCCTCCTTCCCGCCGGACCGCACCGAGCCTGGCGCTGCTCGACCCCGACGTCGCCACCTCCTCGAGCCCACTGCCTCCTCCCTGCAGCTCCCTTGTGAGGACTCCCCCTTTTTCTGTCATCTTCCCTTCCTCCTTCTACATGCCCGCCGCCGGGCATCCCCCGCGTCTCCCGCGGCCGGCGAGCCACGGCCTCGCCTCGCCGTGCCGGGCTGCGGCCTTCGCTGGCAACCGCAGCCACGGCCAGCGCCCGGCCGCCCGTTATGCGCAGCGGCAACTGCCGCCTCCGCCCGCGTGCCCCCCGTCCTCGCCTCGTCGGAGCGGAGCTGCTCCGGCCGAGCCCTCTCCTCGCCCCCTCTCGTGAGCCCCGCCAGGCTCCCTCTGGCCGCCCTGCCGTCCCCGTGGAGCAACCGAGCGCCACCGCCCTGCCCGTCGGTGCCTGGCCGCAGCCGCCTCCGGCTGCCCCGCCTTCGGCGCCTCACCGAGGCCTCCCCCGCGCCCCCTGGCCGCCGACCGCGCCCCGCCATGGCTTCGGGTGCGGGCGCCTGTGCCCGAAACCGCCCGAGCCAACCCGCCCCGCTAAGCCCTGGCTCACTGCCAGGCGGGGCCCAGCCCCCTTTTATTTATTTATTTTTTTAAAAAAGTTAGAAAATATATTAATAAATTAATTAACTTAATTAATCAACTTAATTAATCATGTTAATTAAACTAATTAATCATGATTAATTAACCTTAACTATCTGTTTAGATAATCAGACAATGACGGTAGGACCCACACGTCAGTTTGACTAAGTCAACTGACCGCTGACATCACCCTGACATCATGCTGACGTCATCACATACTGTTCTGGATAATGTTAGATTTAAATTAATTAAATAAATTCTAGAAAATGTTTAAAACTTTAGAAATTCATATAAAATAATCCATAACTCGGATGAAAATGTTTTATATATGAAAGTTGCTCAGAACGACAAGACGAATCCGAATACGCCGCCCGTTCGTCCGCCACACGTCCCTAGCATAGTGAACCTGCAACTTTCCCCTCCGATTCATCTGTCCGAAAAAGCCAAACTTCGAGAATACTTTCCCGGATGTTATCCCCCTTCGCCGGTATCATGTAGCACCGCGTTAGAGCACCCTAGCACTGCGTGTTAACTTGCAGTGCTTCTTTATTGCATCTGTATGCTTTGTATTTATTGTTTCTCCCCCCTCTTCTCTCCGGTAGACCCCGAGACCGATGATGCCCCGGTGATCGACTACGGTGTTGACGACCCCTCCTTCTTGCCAGAGCAACCAGGCAAGCCAACCCCCTTTGATCATTCCGATATCGCCCATTCTCTTCTCTCTTATGCTTGCATTAGAACTGCTACTGCTTTTTGTATGATCCTATTCTGATGCATAGCCTGTTGTTGATACTGCTTTCATACCTTACATGTTTATACTAAACTGCTTAGTATAGGCTGGTTAGAGATCCACCAGTGACCCCCCTACCTTGTCCCGACTGCCCCGCTGGATTATCAGAAGACCCGATCAACGGGATCGAAGACCAGGACACGGCACCACACATCACTTTCCCCTTAGTTGCTCGACACTACTGGGTTACTATCGAGTGCCGAGGGTGAGACCTCATCAGCACTTCTGATGTTAACCTTGTAGGTTAGTTGATCGGTTGTGGTCATCGAGGGTGATTCCTCTTTCTCCACTCCTGATAACGACACTATCATGCAACTCCTCAAGAGTGGACCTCGAGGGTGACTCCTCTTTCGTTCACCTTGACGATAAACATCAGGTGGAATTCCATCGAGGGTGATTTCCTCAGGTTTTCCTTTGGTGTCAGACACACAGTTACTATGGTTACTATGACTTTACACTGAACCTGGTTACTAAAGACGGGTCGACCCTGAGGGGTACCCGCGCGAGCTTAATTGCGAGTGATGTGTAGTCGGGTTGACCTAGAAGGTGCCCGCGAGATAATACGAGGCGTGGTCGGGCACTCGCCCTTGCCGCAAGTTCTCGAGACGGGGCGATGGGGTCACATGTTCGTGAGTCTCTGCTCGTTACCGCGCGTTCCCAAGACACTAAACGGTTTGGTTATTTGATCCAAGGGGCCTCTGGCCTGATAGCGCTAACCATCACGTGGGCACAGTATGGGCGTTCTGCGTCGTATGCATCAGCCGAAGCTTAACTGACGTCATTGCGACTGAGCGGCGCGCGTCGGGTTGGACTGGTTAGGCTCCTACCTTTTTAAAGGAGGTTGCTAGGTCTGCTCACCGGCCGCGTACGCAACGTGCAGGAGTTCCCGGGGCGATTGGCCCATGACCCCTGGGGGCATAGGGTTTAGTCCGGCGTGCATGACCTCTCTATTAAGCCTAGGTCGGGTTGCGACGTATTGTTTGGCCGAGGGCGGGCATGACCTGATGGTGTGTCCGGCCGGAGTTAAGCAAGCGTGTTGGGTAAGTTGGTGCACCCCTGCAGGGAAGAAAACATCTATCGATAGCCTGTCCTACGGTAACGGACACTTGGGGTTGTATCCCGATCGCTACAACTAGAACTGGATGCTGAGGCATTGTGTGGATATGTTGCTTCGGGAGTCAAGAAAGGATCCCGGAGCGTTGGAACAACAACATAAATATGACTTATGTTACACTACTCTACTTCCCCCTCTTGCTGCAAGACGGTGGTTTCCAGAAGATGCTAGTCTTCGATAGGGCTAGCTTCTCCCCCTCTTATTCTGGCATTCTGCAGCTTAATCCACAGATACTACCCTTTTCATTGATACTGATGCATATGTAGTGTAGATCCTTGCTTGCGAGTACTTTGGATGAGTACTCACGGTTGCTTTGCTCCCCATGTTCCCCCTTCTTCTTCTTTCTGGTTGATGCAACCAGATGGTGGAGTCCAGGAGCCAAATGCCACCTTGACGACTGCTACTACCCCGACGGAGCCTACTACTACGTGGAGACAACTGACGACCAGGAGTAGTTAGGAGGTCCCAGGCAGGAGGCCTTGCCTTTTCGATCGTGTTGTTTTGTGCTAGCCTTCTTAAGGCAAACTTGTTTAACTTATGTCTGTACTCAGATATTGTTGCTTCCGCTGACTCTTGTGCTTTCGAGCTTATGTATTCGAGCCCTCGAGGCCCCTGGCTTGTAATATAAAGCTTGTATTATTTTATTTGTGTCTAGAGTTGTGTTGTGATATCCTCCAGTGAGTCCTTGATCTTGGTCGTACACATTTGCGTGCATGATTAGTGTACGGTCAAATCGGGGGCGTCACAAGTTGGTATCAGAGCCGACTGCCTGTAGGAACCCCCATTTCCAACTCCTTGGCTGAAGTCGAGTCTAGTCTTTGAAAAACTGTTTTACTAACTTGGCTGTGTGGCTTACGGGCCCACGTCGCCAATTGGGTGGTATTAGGATCTTTTACTCCTCGCCTATACTCCGGGACTCTGAACTCTCTTCTATTCGGGTTAAACGAATTTGCTAACTCTAACATTAGGATCCCGTGACCACATTCACCCCAAAGTTGGATAAGCCATAGTTATTCCTTAGGTTAGTATTTTGAATAAGTACCCCTCTCTGTCTTGCCGACTACTATGTGGTACCCGTCGAACCTCATTCATTCTACATGTTAGATAATGAATAATTCTTTTTCTTTGCAAATGATTAATGTTGAACTACCCCTGTTATATGTTAGCAGGATGGTTAGACCAGTTGGTCGTGGCCGTGGTGGCAACGCTCCACCACCGCCCGAATTCGTGGCAGGAATGATCCAACAGTTTGAGCTGAATCGCCAGTTCATGGAAGGAGTGATGGCTCAGTTTCGTCGCCCAAATATGAATCAGCAGCCAGCCCCAGTGACTCTGCAAGACTTTGCGCAACTCAACCCTATCGTCTACCGCAGCTCAACTCAACCACTGGATGCTGATGACTGGCTCCGTGACATCGCTTTCGAGCTAGAGTCTGCCGATGTAGCCCCTGCCAACTATGTCACCTTCGCGGCATACTATCTGAAGGGCCCCGCAGCTCAATGGTGGGACAGCCACATGCATACCCTACCTGCTGGAACGGTCATCACTTGGCCGGATTTCCAAGCCGCCTTCCGTGCCCGCTTCATTCCTCAGGGAATCATGGACAGGAAGAAGCGAGAGTTCCGCAACCTCATCCAAGGCAGCAAGTCTGTAGATGCTTATCAGCGAGAATTCTTGGACTTGTCCCGCTACGCTGAAGAAGACATTGCTACTGATGCTCGCAGGCAAGAAAAGTTTCGTGATGGACTTCACCCTAATATCAAGCTAGCACTTCTCGCTCATGACTTTGCCGACTTCGCCACCTTGGTGAACAAGGCTATTCAGGTTGAGACTGGTCTTCAGGAACACCAGGGATCCCTCAGGCGCAACCGTGACGCTGGCTCATCTTCGGGCCCGTCCACACAGAAGCGTCGGATTTGGATCCCCCACAACATGTATCGTCCAACTGCTCCTGCTCCAAGACCATCCTATGTTGCTCCGCGTCTACCCCCTCCACCATCGAGGCAACCTCTCCGGACTGCACCACCCCGAGCTCCTGCTCCCAATCCCAATGGTGATTTGTGCTACAGATGTGGCCATCCAAGTCATCGTGCTAGGGATTGCAGTCAGAGCAGGAACCAGCTGGCCCTCCCTACAGCTGGCCGTAACAATCAGCGCCACAATAAAAATGCAAGACCTTATGGTCGTGGTCAGGCTAACCACGTTGATCTGAATGAAGCTCAAGACCAGCCTACTACTGTGATGGGTACTCTTCTCGTGAACTCAGTACCGGCTTCTGTGTTATTCGATTCAGGAGCATCACATTCATTCATGTCAGAAAAATTTTCTTACGCCCACGACATTCGATGCGAGCCCATGAACACTCCGATAGTGGTACGCACCCCTGCGGGCCAATATCAAACTACCATGATTGGTCGCGACGTCCCTGTTGAAATTGAAGGGCTGGAATTCCATGTTTCCCCCATTATATTGGAGTCTTCCAATATTGATCTCATTCTGGGGATGGAATGGTTGAAAGCACATACTGCCTCTATCGTTTGCGCCACCAAAGTCGTTCATCTCCTACATCCATCGAATGAGATAGTAAGCTACCATGCTCAAGTTGTTCAAAATGCCGAGGCACGACTTTATGCCTTGAATGCATTGAACGCAGCACCTCTTGAGGGCATTGAGAAGATTCCAGTCGTTCGCGATTTCCAACATGTCTTTCCAGAAGAACTCCCAGGCATACCTCCTACATGGGATGTTGAATTTGTCATCGACTTGAAACCAGGCACCGTTCCTATCGCCAAACGACCTTACAAGATGCCACCTCATGAGCTCCTTGAACTTAAGGAGGAAATCGACAAGTCTCTTCGCAGTGGATTCATTCGTCCAAGTTCCTCTGCTTGGGGAGCACCTTCTCTCTTTGTGAAGAAGAAGGATGGCACGAACCGTTTGGTCCAAGACTATCGTCCTATCAACCAAGCTACAATTCAGAACAAATATCCGCTTCCTCGGATCAACGATCTGTATGATCAACTGGCTGGTTCATCAGTTTTCTCTAAACTCGACTTGAGGTTGGGTTACCACCAGATCCGTCTTCGTGAAGAGGATATTCCAAAGACCGCTTTCGTCACTCGTTATGGTTCGTACGAGTACACCATCATGTCCTTCGGTTTGACCAATGCTCCAGCGACATTCTCTCGTCTGATGAACTATATATTCATGGATTACCTCGACAAGTTCGTCGTGGTATATCTGGATGATATCCTGGTATATTCGAAGAATAAAGAAGAACATGCTGAACATCTTCGTCTTATTCTGGAAAAGCTTCGAGAGCATCAACTATATGCCAAGTATTCTAAGTGTGAATTCTGGCTACCCGAAGTAACCTACCTTGGTCATGTGATCTCCAAGGATGGAATTGCTGTCAACCGAGAGCGAGTTCAGGCTATTCTTGACTGGACCCCTCCCAAGAATGTCAAGCAAGTCAGAAGCTTTCTCGGACTCGCCAGCTACTGCCGTCGTTTCGTTGAGAACTTCTCCAAGATCGCCAAGCCACTGACCAATCTGCTACACAAAGGCGTTAAGTTTGAATGGACAGACAAATGTCAGGAAAGTTTCCAGGCTCTCAAGGACAAGCTAACTTCCGCCCCAGTGCTTGCCCCTCCGGATTCTCAGAAGGATTTCGTCATATATTGCGATGCTTCACGTCAAGGGTTAGGCTGTGTCCTAATGCAAGAGCGCAGGGTGATTGCTTATGCCTCTCGTCAAGTGCGTTCTCACGAAGAAAACTACCCGGTTCATGACCTCGAGCTTGCAGCGGTTATTTATTCATTGAAGCTGTGGCGACATTACCTTCTCGGTAATCGTTGCGAGATCTTCACCGATCATCAGAGTCTAAAGTATCTATTTACTCAACCAGACCTGAACCTCCGTCAGCAAAGATGGATGGAGGCTATAGCAGATTATGACGTGGGTATTTCCTATACCCCAGGCAAGGCTAATGTCATGGCCGATGCCCTGAGCCGCAAGTCGTATTGCAGTAACCACATGGTTCATAAAGCTCAACCCCGCCTTTATGAAGAGATCTGCAAGCTGAACCTTCAACTAGTTCCACAGGGTTCTCTAAATAACCTTGTCCTGGAACCAACTCTATTGAAAGCAATTAAGTCTGCTCAAGCCAAAGATGCTCACGTTGATATAATGAAAAAGGATCTTGCCTTAGAGAAATCCAGAGATTTCTCACTTGCTGAAGATGGGACCTTGTACTTCAAAGATCGCATAGTGGTACCCCACTTCGAGCTTATGACAGAGAAGGTGATGAAAGAAGCACATGACACCCCTCTCTCTATTCATCCAGGAAGTACTAAGATGTATCTAGACATCCATCAGAAGTACTGGTGGTCTAACATGAAGCAAGACATTGTTCGGTATATCGAAGAATGTGACGTTTGTCGTCGCGTCAAAGCTGAACATCAGAAACCAGCTGGACTTCTACAACCACTTCCGATTCCTGAATGGAAGTGGGATAAGATTCAGATGGACTTTGTCACTGGCCTTCCTAAGTCTCAGAAAGGTAATGATGCT
Source organism: Secale cereale (assembly GCA_902687465.1). Taxonomy (NCBI): domain Eukaryota; kingdom Viridiplantae; phylum Streptophyta; class Magnoliopsida; order Poales; family Poaceae; genus Secale; species Secale cereale. The sequence continues at coordinate 622,782,749 of LR738709.1, read as the reverse complement.
ATCTTTGTCGTCATCGACCAATTCTCAAAGGTTGCTCACTTTCTGCCAGTCAAGGAGACAATCACTGCTAGTCAATTAGCAAACTTATATATCTCCAGAATTGTGTTACTCCACGACATTCCGAAGGAGATCAGTTCAGACCGTGGTAGTATTTTCACTTCGAAGTTCTGGGATAGTTTCCAAGAGGCAATGGGAACTCATATTACCTGGAGCACTGCTTATCATCCCCAATCCCAAGGCCAAGTCGAGCGAGTCAATCAAATTCTTGAAGACATGCTTCGGGCTTGTGTTATTTCTTTCGGCAAGAAGTGGGAAGAATCTCTCCCTTATGTGGAGTTCTCTTATAATAATAGTTATCAAGTCAGCTTGAAGATGGCACCCTTCGAAGTGCTTTATGGACGTAAGTGCCGAACCCCTCTGAATTGGTTAGAAACTGGGGAACGGACGCTCATTGGTCCAGACATTATTCAACAAGCTGAAGAGCAGGTTCGCATTGTCCGGGATAATCTCAAGGCGGCCCAGTCCCGCCAGAAGAGCAACTATGACCGGAAACACTAGGGTTCAACTTATAAACCCGATGAACAAGCTTATCTGCGTGTCACTCCTTTGAGAGGAACTCATCGGTTCGGAGTGAAGGGCAAGCTTGCTCCGCGCTACATTGGTCCCTTCCGCATTCTCGCCCGTCGTGGACTGGTGGCTTATCAATTGGAGTTGCCACCTCAGTTCTCTCACGTTCATGATGTCTTCCACGTGTCGCAACTTCGTCGATGCTTCAAGGATCCAGAACGTGAAGTGGATCCGGAATTGATTGAAATTCAAGATGATCCCACATACATGGAGCATCCGATCTGCATTCTTGAAGAAGCTGAACGTCGAACACGCCAGAAGGTTACCAAGTTCCTCAAGGTGCAATGGTCAAATCATTCTAAGGATGAAGCCACTTGGGAACGCGAGGATAACCTCCGTGCTGAATACCCCGACCTGTTCCCTTCTACCTCTTAATTCTTGGGACGAGAATTTCTTTTAGAGGAGGAGAGTTGTAACACCCCGGTGTAATGATGCTACAGTAACCCTTGGGGTTAAGATAATCATTTTGCTGAAATGGTGCTTAATCACTTTGGTCATTATCTCTTTGTAATTTCAGTCAGATTCAAACTCTAATGTTAAGTGGAGTTCAAAATTGCTCAAACATTAAAACTAAAATGTTCGGAGTGTGCCAATTAATGCCTATGTATTTATGGTGCAGAAACCACACTTTTACAAAATGCCTAGATACTTTAAAATGACTTACAACAGAAAGGTTTTAAAAAAATCTAAACAGAACAAAAGCCCCCCTTCTCCACTGGGCCTCTTGGCCCGTCAGCTCAGCCGACCAGGCCGGCCCAGCCGGCCCCTCCTCACTCCCCTTAACCCAACCCCGACCGGAACCCTAGCCCGGTCCATCCCCCACTCCCCACGATCTCTCTATGCTCCCTCATTCCTCCCTCCCGACCCGAACTGGATCGGGATCGGGCGCCCGCCGCCGCTAGCTGCCGGACCACCCCGCCTTCGCCCTTCTTCCCGCCGGACCACACCGAGCCTGGCGCTGCTCGACCCCGACGTCGCCACCTCCTCGAGCCCACTGCCTCCTCCCTGCAGCTCCCTTGTGAGGACCCCCCTTTTTCTGTCATCTTCCCCTCCTCCTTCTACATGCCCGCCGCCGGGCATCCCCCGCGTCTCCCGCGGCCGGCGAGCCACGGCCTCGCCTCGCCGTGCCGGGCTGCGGCCTTCGTTGGCAACCGCAGCCACGACCGGCGCCCAGCCGCCCGTTATGCGCAGCGGCAACTGCCGCCTTGATGGCTTCTCGCCCCTCGTTGGTTACCCCAAGTGGAAGGTTTGAGATGCAGTGTAGCGGTAGTTTTCCCTTGGCAAAGATACCAAGGATCGAATTCCCCTGAGACTCCAAGGTTCAACAAGAAGGTGTCAACTGCTAATGGCGCCAGATACTTAGCAATTAACTGGACCTGCACACAGATACAAATAACTTTGCTCCCAACGAGTACAGAGAGGTTGTCAATCCCTCCGGCCTTGTCGTTTACAAAGGATCAAACGCAACAGATAATAGTGATAGGTATAATTGCAACTAGTAAGTAAAAGCAGAAAGTAAATAGCGGATGTGATCGATGATGGTAATACGGACCGGGGTCCCATGATGTTCACTAGTGATGTCTCTCTCCCAAAAGACGATAAAACAGCTATGTGAGGTAAACGAATTACAGCTGGGCAATTGACAGAATTATGTGCGCAAACCAATGCTAACTATGCTGCAAGAAAGGTTGAGGCTCAAAAGCATGGGCGGTACGCCAAGGTAAGTAGACCGAAATCCATCTGCATCTACTACTAATCATCCACCTTGAGATATCTATCCAGAACATCTCGCTGGTATTAAGTTGCGAGTCCCACCCATAGTGTAAACTCAAAGCAACAGACAACTGCATTAATAGAACTTTGTGTAAAGTAAACAATCCTTGCACCCGCAAGTACAAGCACCGTTGTTTTCCCCCTTGTGGCAACAGCACATCCCCTAGACTCATGTTTCTGTCACTCAAACTAGTCATCGAGGGGCATGAACCCACAATCAAGCATAACGTTCCCTCTTGGAGTTACTACATACTACTTGGCCAAAGCAATAAACAGCAACGGAGAACATGCAAGAATTACTCAAGAACATAAATATAAAAGAGGTGAATCAAATATATTACTCACACACATTCTGAACATAATCTCACAATCCATCGGATCCCAGCAAACTCAACATAGCAACAGCATAAGGATTACATATGTGCCTCGATCATGTAGGGCAGCTCACGAGGTCTAATTAGTGAAGAACAAAGAGGGGAGGAGAACATCACATAGCTACTGGTCATGGACCCATGGTCCAAGGGAGACTACTCACAACTCATCCGGGAGGCGTCCATGGTGGTGGAGAGGCTCCCGGTGGTGATCCCCCCCTCCGACAGGGTGCCGGGAAGAGTTCTCCTAGTGCTCCCGATCTTGGAAGCGCGGCGGCGGCGGAACAGAGATGAGATCGCGAATAAGGGTTCCGTCCTCGAGGGTTTCGGGACGCAGTGTAAATATATGCCAAAGGGGGGCATCAGCGGAGACCTGGGGGGCCCAGGCGCCCCCCGGCGCGGCCAGGAGGGGGGCCGTGCCACTAGGGCGCCTGGAGCCCTGGTGGCCCCCCTCCGGCCCTACTTTGTCTGCAAGGAAGCTTCCGGAACGCTGATTTTTTATATAATTTTTCCGGGATTTTTCTAGCAGTTTACGTAATGGGAAAACCTGAAATACAAAAACAGCAAAAAACAGAAACTGGCACTGGGGTGCACTGAGTTAGTAAGTTAGTCCAAATATGATCAAAAGTGTATGGAAGTGTATATATATCATAGCAATATCACACAAAAGAGGCATGGAGCAAGCAGAAATTATAGATACGTTTTGGACGTATCAACATCCCCAAGCTTAATTCCTGCTCGTCCTCGAGTAGTTAAATGATAACAAGCTTAATTTCTGTGGTGACATGCTATTAACCATATAAGAACTTTTCATAGTCACATGACAAGTGCTTACTGAGACAATGAATCTGTAGTAATTAAGTTGCCTTATTAGAAAATCACAAAGAACTGAAAGTTTTACAATATGATACTGAAATACTCAAAAGAATTTGTAATGAGCATGGTGTGCAAATATGATAAAGTGGTACCTCGCTTGCCCCCTTTAGTGAAGCAAAACATAAATGCAGGGGCACCTCCAAGGTTTAAGTGATGACTAGATACAATGATTTCAGAATAAACGATATCATAATCATGCAAAAGACAATGCTACTTTGGGACAATGCACATTACACTCAGAATGACAATCATGCTCTCAGTAGTTGGTGCTTTAAAGAAGGTGGAGACTCTCGAACTGTGGCTTTTGATGGCAAGGTTGAAAACCCGTGGTCGGAAACAAAAACTAAACATGTACCAGAGCTCTTGGTTTTAAAAACAGAGGTAATAATTATTATTTTAGATTATGCATATTTCGTCAACGAATGCTAGCAGATAACTCAATCACTTCTTGAGCTGGACAAGTTTCGAGGAACGGCTCCCGAATGAGGACGATCACATCCTCTTAGTCTCCTTTGTTTATCACTGCCAAAGTTTTCTGATTTCTCATGAACAAAGCGTGAAGGAGGGTTTGTTTGTTGTATAATTTTTTAATGAGCCGGGCGCACTCTATGCCAGTTCCTTCTCGTATTATGGGTTTGCACATTAGACATGCAATCCCGGGGTGAAGCTTGTCCAACATAAAAAGATCATGAATTAACTACTACTTCCTCATGAAGTAAAACAGAGGCACAAAAGAGAAATGCTTTTTTGAATAATTTCGAGATGGTACATGAAAGTCTTCGTTAGGAATGGCAGGTAAATACCATGTATAGGAAGGTATGGTGGACTCATATGGCATAACTGGTTTAAAAGATTTTGGATGCACAAGCAGTCAGTCCGCTTAGTACAGGCGAAGGTTAGCAAAAGACTGGGAGCGACCAACTAAAAGAGCAATGACGGTCATAATCATGCAGAGCGACAAAGCAACATTGAATCAGGCATGGAAGTTATATCGCTACTCAGAAATTAAAGATCATCAAGGCTTGATAGACTTTCTTTACAGTCTTAAATATGCGTGAGCATACGCCAAGTCAATCAAAATAAATTCTTGAAGGAAGATATCACTAAACCATACCACATCATAGGCAAACAAATCATGTTGGTACTCCAATAACACATTGAGAACCCCCCAGCTATTTGAGACTAACCATAAGAAAACATGAACTACTAAGCATCATTATGCACATAGCATTTTATCATAGACATATCAACCAATGCAACAGAAGCCAACTCTCTTAATAAGATAAGCATGATAACTAAAGAGAGTTCCAGCGACCAACTAAACAAAAGCTCTTTAAAAAGATAAGCATGAAAACTAAGAGCTGAACATGATAGTAGCTATTGAAAGACCAAGAACACACACAGCAAAGATAGACATGAAAATTCTATGTTATGTTCTAGGTTGAAGTGGAGCGTGTTTCTCTCCCACACAAAGAAAGATGAGTTCCAACTCGTTATGAACAGCAAGCAAAGCTAAATAAAATTAAAAAGGAAACTAAAAGCAAGACGCTCCAAGCATAGCACATAACACATGAAGTGATAAAAATATAGTGGAACGAAAGACGAACTGATAATTGTTGATAGAGAAGGGGATGCACGGGGGCATCCCCAAGCTTAGACGCTTGAGTCTTCTTGAATATTTCTTGGGGGTGCATGGGGGCATACCCAAGCTTGAGCGTTTGACACTGCTGAATCTTTTTATCATCTTCCCTCGCACACTTGAAAACTCCCTTCATACATAACTCATCATAATCTGATTAGCGAGGTTAGTACCCATAATAAAATAATTGTTCCTTGCTGGAAATAAGGATATTCTTGAAGGTCTACTGTTTCTCAAGATTGCCAAAAGGTTTTTCCAAAGAAAAAGCAAGCTCAAGGTTTGCAAAATGAAGGAAAGGCAAAACAGGACAGAATCTGTGAAAAACAGACCAGCAGGTAGTAAATGATTTTTTCGGGGCACTTGTGCAACTCAAATCAAAAAACTCAGAACAGATGCCCGAAAGACAATTGTATAGAGCACGCTGTCGAAAAAATTCAGACCAAAAAGATGATCTGGTGATTTTATACGAATTTTGCTATCCAAGGACAGAATCTATTTCCTGGACAGCACGTCACAACTTTTGAACTTTCTTGCAATCAGAGGCTACACTTGGCACAAAGCTGAAAAGTAAAGATACAATGATGATGTTACTGTAGTAACAACATCAAGACACAACAAAAGCAAAATAAAATTTTATTCATTGTGGGCTGCCTCCCAAAAGCGCTTTCTTTTATGCCTTTAAGCTAGGCATAATGCAAAGAGATCAAGTCTTATCAAGAGTAAAAGAATATCTAGCCCGTATAACGGACTCAAAAGGTAACTTAATCTTCTTTCTAGGGAAGTGTTCCATCCCTTTCTTGAGAGGAAATTGGAATTTTATATTCCCCTCTTTCATGTCAATGATGGCACCAACGGTGCGAAGAAAAGGACGTCCCAAAATAATTGGACAAGAAGGTTCACATTCAACATCCATAATAGTAAAATCAACGGGAACGTAGTTGTCATTGACAATGAGAAGAACATCGTCGATCCTCCCCAAAGGTTTCTTTATGAAAGAATCAACAAGACGAACACCAAAAGAACAAGAATCAAAAGGTTTCAATTTAAGCATATCATATATTCTTTTGGGCATAACGGAGGTACTAGCTCCAACATCACATAAAGCATAGCAAGAGAAGTTATTCAACTTAATTTTAATCATAGGATCCCAACCATCTTCTAGCTTTCTAGGTATGGAGGCTTCTACCCTAAGTTTCTCCTCCCTAGCTTTGATGAGAGCATTAGTGATATGCTCGGTGAAGGCAAGGTTAAGCGTGCTAGTGCGGGGATCTCTAGAAATCTTGTGAAGGAAATCAATAACTTCGGTAAGGGTGCAATTATCAAAATCAAGGTCACTACTATCAAGTAAAGTGGTAGTGGTGTCCTTTAGGCTCACTTGTTTGGTAGTTTCTATGGTCATAGCATCACCATTAATAGGTCCAATGGGACCAGGAGTGCATTGGGTGCTAAGTGTTTGGATATCCTCAACAACTTGGATAGTAGCAACAGTGTGGTGGGTAGGAAGGTTCTCAATTCTATCTTCTTCCTCCTTTTCTCTAGCCCATCTCTCTTTAAGTTTAGCCAACATCCTAATGTTTTCATTAATTTGCACTTGAATAGCATTCATAGGAGTGACCTTCCTCTCCTCGAGAGGAGAAGTTCTAATTTTAAGCAATTCTACCTCATGGGCTAAATTGTCTACCTTCGAAGAGAGATTATCTAGTTTGTTTAGTTTTTCTTCTACACTCTTATTAAAGGCTTTTTGGGTAGTGATGAAATCTTTAAGCATACTCTCTAGTTCATAAGTGGAGTTCTTGGTGCTAGGATAAGCATTGTTGTTCCCATAGGAATTAGAGGGGAACGGTCTAGGATTGCTACCAAAATTACTCCTATAAGCATTGTTATTAAAATTGTTTCTAGAGATAAAGTTCACATCTACTTGATCTTGAGCAATCAAAGAATTTAAAGGAACATCACGAGGATCAATAGAAGATTGCTTGGAAAGTAGAGACATGATCAAGTCAACCTTTTCATTTAGGGAGGAAATCTCCTCGATAGAGTTTACCTTCCTACCTGTTGGAGCGCGTTCGGTGTGCCATTGGGAATAATTGGTCATCATCTCATCGAGAAGCTTTGTGGCAGCACCAAGTGTAGTTGACATAAAGGTTCCTCTCGCGGCTGAATCTAACAAGTTCCGTGAGGTAAAGTTCAAGCCTGCATAAAAAGTTTGGATAACCATCCAAGTAGTCAAACCATGAGTAGGGCAGTTCTTGACAAGAGACTTCATGCGTTCCCAAGCTTGGGCAACGTGTTCATTATCCAATTGTTTAAAATTCATTATGTTACTTCTTAGTTGGATAATTTTAGCAGGTGGATAATACTTTCCAATAAAAGCATCCTTGCACTTGTCCCAAGAATCTATGCTATTTCTAGGCAAGGATTGAAACCAAATTTTAGCTCCTCCTCTCAAGGAGAAAGGAAAAAGCTTAAGCTTAACAATATTACCATCTATTTCTTGGTACTTTTGCATAACACAAAGTTCAACAAAATTGTTCAAGTGTAAAGCAGCATCATCTCCAGCACCGGAGAATTGATCTTTCATAACTAGGTTCAGTAAAGCAGGTTTAATTTCATAAGAAGGTGCTGAAGTGGCAGGTGTAGTGATAGGCGTGCAAATAAAGTCATCGTTGTTATGACTAGTGAAGTCACACAACTTGGTGTTCTCGGTGGAACCCATAGCAGCAAGCAAGCAAGATAACTATTTTTGTGATTTTCGATAAAAGATACTAAAGAAAAAACTGAAAGGTAAACTAACAAGACTAAAAAGCAAAGGTAAAAGATAGCGTGCAACTCCCCTATCTTGAAGAGTGGAGTCCCCGGCAACGGCGCCAGAAAACTTTGCTTGATGGCTTCTCGCCCCTCGTTGGTTACCCCAAGTGGAAGGTTTGAGATGCAGTGTAGCGGTAGTTTTGCCTTGGCAAAGATACCAAGGATCGAATTCCCCTGAGACTCCAAGGTTCAATAAGAAGGTGTCAACTGCTAATGGCGCCAGATTCTTAGCAATTAACTGGACCTGCACACAGATAAAAATAACTTTGCTCCCAACGAGTACAGAGAGGTTGTCAATCCCTCCGGCCTTGTCGTTTACAAAGGATCAAACGCAACCGATAATAGTGATAGGTATAATTGCAACTAGTAAGTAAAAGCAGAAAGTAAATAGCGGATGTGATCGATGATGGTAATATGGACCGGGGTCCCATGATGTTCACTAGTGATGTCTCTCTCCCAAAAGACGATAAAACAGCTATGTGAGGTAAACGAATTACAGCTAGGCAATTGACAGAATTATGTGCGCAAACCAATGCTAACTATGCTGCAAGAAAGGTTGAGGCTCAAAAGCATGGGCGGTACGCCAAGGTAAGTAGACCGAAATCCATCTGCATCTACTACTAATCATACACCTTGAGATATCGATCCAGAACATCTCGCTGGTATTAAGTTGCGAGTCCCACCCATAGTGTAAACTCAAAGCAACAGACAACTGCATTAAAAGAACTTTGCGTAAAGTAAACAATCCTTGCACCCGCTAGTACAAGCACCGTTGTTTTCTCCCTTGTGGCAACATCACATCCCCTAGACTCATGTTTCTGTCACTCAAACTAGTCATCGAGGGGCATGAACCCACAATCAAGCATAACGTTCCCTCTTGGAGTTACTACCTACTACTTGGCCAAAGCAATAAACAGCAACGGAGAACATGCAAGAATTACTCAAGAACATAAATATAAAAGAGGTGAATCAAATATATTACTCACACACAATCTGAACATAATCTCATAATCCATCGGATCCCAGCAAACTCAACATAGCAACAGCATAAGGATTACATATGTGCCTCGATCATGTAGGGCAGCTCACGAGGTCTAATTAGTGAAGAACAAAGAGGGGAGGAGAACATCACATAGCTACTGGTCATGGACCCATGGTCCAAGGGAGACTACTCACAACTCATCCGGGAGGCGTCCATGGTGGTGGAGAGGCTCCCGGTGGTGATCCTCCCCTCCGGCAGGGTGCCGGGAAGAGTTCTCCTGGTGCTCCCGATCTTGGAAGCGCGGCGGCGGCGGAACAGAGATGAGATCGCGAAAAAGGGTTCCGTCCTCGAGGGTTTCGGGACGCGGTGTAAATATATGCCAAAGGGGGCATCAGCGGAGACCTGGGGGGCCCAGGCGCCCCCCCCCCGGCGCGGCCAGGAGGGGGGCCGCGCCACCAGGGTGCCTGGAGCCCTGGTGGCCCCCCTCCGGCCCTACTTTGGCCGCAAGGAAGCTTCCGGAACGCTGATTTTTTATATATTTTTTCCGGGATTTTTCTGGCAGTTTACGTAATGGGAAAACCTGAAATACAAAAACAGCAGAAAACAGAAACTGGCACTGGGGTGCACTGAGTTAATAAGTTAGTACAAATATGATCAAAAGTGTATGGAAGTGTATAAATTTCATAGCAATATCACACAAAAGAGGCATGGAGCAAGCAGAAATTATAGATACGTTTTGGACGTATCACGCCTCCGCCCGCGTGCCCCCCGTCCTCGCCTCGCCGGAGCAGAGCTGCTTCGGCCGAGCCCTCTCCTCGCCCCCTCTCCTGAGCCCCGCCAGGCTCCCTCTGGCCGCCCTGCCGTCCCCGTGGAGCAGCCGAGCGCCACCGCCCTGCCCGTCGGTGCCTGGCCGCAGCCGCCTCCGGCTGCCCCGCCTTCGGCGCCTCACCGAGGCCTCCCCCGCGCCCCCTGGCCGCCGGCCACGCCCGCCGACCGCGCCTGCCAGCCGCGCCCCGCCATGGCTTCGGGTGCGGGCGCCTGTGCCCGCAACCGCCCGAGCCAACCCGCCCCGCTAAGCCCTGGCTCACTGCCAGGCGGGGCCCAGCCCCCTTTTATTTATTTTTTTAAAAAAGAAGTTAGAAAATATATTAATAAATTTATTGAATTAATTAATCAACTTAATTAATCATGTTAATTAAACTAATTAATCATGATTAATTAACCTTAACTATCTGTTTAGATAATCACACAATGACGGTAGGACCCACACGTCAGTTTGACTAAGTCAACTGACCGCTGACATCACCCTGACATCATGCTTTCGTCATCACATACTGTTCTGGATAATGTTAGATTTAAATTAATTAAATAAATTCTAGAAAATGTTTAAAACTTTAGAAATTCGTATAAAATAATCTGTAACTCGGATGAAAATGTTTTATATATGAAAGTTGCTCAGAACGACGAGACGAATCCGAATACGCTGCCCGTTCGTCCGCCACACGTCCCTAGCATAGTGAACCTGCAACTTTCCCCTCCGATTCATCTATCCGAAAAAGCCAAACTTCGGGAATACTTTCCCGGATGTTATCCCCCTTCGTCGGTATCGTGTAGCACCGCGTTAGAGCACCCTAGCACTGCGTGTTAACTTGCCGTGCTTCTTTATTGCATCTGTATGCTTTGTATTTATTGTTTCTCCCCCCTCTTCTCTCCGATAGACCCCGAGACCGATGATGCCCCGGTGATCGACTACGGTGTTGACGACCCCTCCTTCTTGCCAGAGCAACCAGGCAAGCCAACCCCCTTTGATCATTCTGATATCGCCCATTCTCTTCTCTCTTATGCTTGCATTAGAACTGCTACTGCTTTTTGTATGATCCTATTCTGATGCATAGCCAGTTGTCGATATTGCTTTCATACCTTACATGTTTATACTAAACTGCTTAGTATAGGCTGGTTAGAGATCCACCAGTGACCCCCCTACCTTGTCCCGACTGCTCTGCTGGATTATCAGAAGACCCGATCAACGGGATCGAAGACCAGGACCCGGCACCGCACATCACTTTCCCCTTAGTTGCTCGACACTACTGGGTTACTATCGAGTGTCGAGGGTGAGACCTCATCAGCACTTCTGATGTTAACCTTGTAGGTTAGTTCATCGGTTGTAGTCATCGAGGGTGATTCCTCTTTCTCCACTCCCGATAACGACACTGTCATGCAACTCCTCAAGAGTGGACCTCGAGGGTGACTCCTCTTTCGTTCACCTTGACGATAAACATCAGGTGGAATTCCATCGAGGGTGATTTCCTCAGGTTTTCCCTTGGTGTCAGACACACAGTTACTATGGTTACTATGACTTTACACTGAACCTGGTTACTAAAGACGGGTCGACCCTGAGGGGTACCCGCGCGAGCTTAATAGCGAGTGATGTGTAGTCGGGTTGACCTAGAAGGTGCCCGCGAGATAATACGAGGCGTGGTCGGGCACTCGCCCTTGCCGCAAGTTCTCGAGACGGGGTGATGGGGTCACATGTTCGTGAGTCTCTGCTTGTTACTGCGTATTCCCAAGACACTAAATGGTTTGGATATTTGATCCAAGGGGCCTCTGGCCTGATAGCGCTAACCATCACGTGGGCATAGTATGGGCGTTCTGCGTCGTATGCATCAGACGAAGCTTAACTGACATCATTGCGACTGAGCGGCGCGCGCCGGGTTGGACTGGTTAGGCTCCTACCTTTTTAAAGGAGGTTGCTAGGTCTGCTCACCGGCCGCGTACGCAACGTGCAGGATTTCCCGGGGCGATTGGCCCATGACCCCTGGGGTCATAGGGTTTAGTCCGGCGTGCATGACCTCTCTATTAAGCCTAGGTCGGGTTGCGACGTATTGTTTGGCCGAGGGCGGGCATGACCTGATGGTGTGTCCGGCCGGAGTTAAGCAAGCGTGTTGGGTAAGTTGGTGCACCCCTACAGGGAAGAAAACATCTATCGATAGCCTGTCCTATGGTAACGGACACTTGGAGTTGTATCCCGATCGCTACAACTAGAACTGGATGCTAAGGCATTGTTTGGATATGTTGCTTCGGGAGTCGAGAAAGGATCCCGGAGCGTTGGAACAACAACATAAATATGACTTATGTTACACTACTCTACTTCCCCCTCTTGCTGCAAGACGGTGGTTTCCAGAAGATGCTAGTCTTCGATAGGGCTAGCTTCTCCCCCTCTTATTCTGGCATTCTGCAGCTTAATCCATAGATACTATCCTTTTCATTGATACTGATGCATATGTAGTGTAGATCCTTGCTTGCGAGTACTTTGGATGAGTACTCACGGTTGCTTTGCTCCCCCTGTTCCCCCTTCTTCTTCTTTCTGGTTGATGCAACCAGATGGTGGAGTCCAGGAGCCAAATGCCACCTTGACGACTGCTACTACCCCGACGGAGCCTACTACTACGTGGAGACAACTAACGACCAGGAGTAGTTAGGAGGTCCCAGGCAGGAGGCCTTGCCTTTTCGATCGTGTTGTTTTGTGCTAGCCTTCTTAAGGCAAACTTGTTTAACTTATGTCTGTACTCAGATATTGTTGCTTCCGCTGACTCTTGTGCTTTCGAGCTTATGTATTCGAGCCCTCGAGGCCCCTGGCTTGTAATATAAAGCTTGTATTATTTTATTTGTGTCTAGAGTTGTGTTGTGATATCCTCCAGTGAGTCCTTGATCTTGGTCGTACACATTTGCGTGCATGATTAGTGTACGGTCAAATCGGGGGCGTCACAAGGGGTCTCTGAAAGTGTTCGTGGTGTTGGCATAGATCAAGACTAGGATTTGTCACTCCGAGTGTCGGAGAGGTATCTCTGGGCCCTCTCGGTAATGCACATCATAATAAGCCTTGCAAGCAAATGACTAATGAGTTAGTCACTAGATGATGTATTACGGAACGAGTAAAGAGACTTACCAGTAACGAGATTGAACTAGGTATAGAGATACCGACGATCGAATCTCGGGCAAGTAACATACTGATGAGAAAAGGAACAACGTATGTTGTTATGGGGTTTGACCGATAAAGATCTTCGTAGAATATGTAGGAGCCAATATGAGCATCCAGGTTCCGCTATTGGTTATTGACCGGAGATGAGTCTCGGTCATGTCTACATAGTTCTCGAACCCGTAGGGTCCGCACGCTTAACGTTTGATGATGATCGGTATTAAGTTTATGAGTTTTGATGTACCGAAGGTAGTTCGGAGTCCTGGATGAGATCACGGACATGACGAGGAGTCTCGGAATGTTCGAGACGTAAAGATTGATATATTGGACGACTATATTCGGACACCGGAAGTGTTCCGTAAAGTTTCGGAATTAACCGGAGTATCGGGGGGGTTACCGGAACCCCCTGGGGAAGCTATGGGCCTTGATGGGCCGTAGGAGAAAGAGGGAAGGAGGGCCAGGGCTGGGCCAAGCGCCCCCCATGTGACGCCCGAAGACCGACGTCCCAGAAGATTCCAGAAGATTCCAGATGTTCCGGGTTGCCCGTGTGTTCTTTTGTGCTTGTGTTATTTATTTTTGCATTGCATCATGTCATCATGCCATCATGTCATATTTTATTTTTTGCATCTCAACCAAATAAATTGTGTGGACCTTCGGTCCATTTAAATCGAGGGAAGTGACTTCTCTTTATAACATATAAAAGTCTCTCAATATTTTAGGGAGCTATATTAAAATATTCCATTTGCTTCGGAATAACCCAACACACTTGCATTTATTCTCCAGACATCTTTGATTCAAGTTTCATCGTCAAACCTTCCCTATAATTCTTTTCCGTTGTTTCGAGGTTCCTCCAAATTTTCGAACATTTTTTGACACTTCTATAATCACATCTTAGCTCAAACCTATTTGAATTAAATTCAAATATGTTTGAATTATTTCTCTCATTTTTGCCTTTTCTATTTTTCTCGGACCGTGCTATTTTTGATGCCCGAGAAAAATATCCTCTTGTGTTTTTGCCCTAAACCTCCTCCTCATATTCTTTTCTTCTCCTTTTGGTTTCTGCTAAACAAGGTTCAGTTTTAAAAGAGCAGAGGCCATCAGGCCATCTTCCCCGCAGCCTTTCTGGCCCAAGCGCACCGGCCATCCCTCCTTTGGCCCAAGCCGCAGCTGGCCAAGCCGGCCCACTTCTCCTCCTTGGCCCGCTCCAACTCCCCTAACCCTAGCGCACTCATCTCTCCCTCTCCTCGACCCCCCAGCCGCCGCATCGCTCCTTCTCTCGCAGCCCGACCGCAGCCCCGTTTCCCTCCTCCTCCTATCAAGCCTCCCTTCGCCCCGATCCACTCCTTTCCCTCGATCCCATTTGTCCCTCTGCCCGATTCCCTGGCGCCTCGCTCCCTCCTCCGCGATCTCCCGCGTCGCCCTCAGGTCCTCCAGCGCGCCCGCGCCATGGTGCCGTCCGCCCGCGCACGAGGCCGCGCCCGGCCTCCTCCCCGCGACCTTCGCCGTCCGACGCTCCAAGGTCGCCGCCGGCCTCCCCTGCACCGCGTCTGCTTCGCCAAGACCACCATCTCCAGCAGCAAGGCCGCGCCTCTGCGCCCTTCCCTGCCGCCCCGAGGCCCCTCCAGCACCGAGCGCCAGGAGACGGGCTCCAGCGCGTCGTGGCTTCCTCCAGCCGCAGCCCGTCGTCGCCAAGGCCGCCCCTCCGCTTCTGAGGCCCCTGCCTCCCTCCGCGCCGTGCCGCGTCCTCGCCTCGTCGCCCGCCAAAACCGCTGCGGCTGCTGTGTTTCTTGTCGGCCTCATTATGTTGTTTTGGTCCAGCAGTTTTTCGGCAAGTTCCACGACACGTGGCAAGTACAACTACGGACGAGAACATCTACCGCGACAAGTACCTCGACGGCCACTGTTTTGAAGACCCCAAGTACCTCTACGGTTATGAGCACATCTACGAACGGGAACGCCTACACGATGACCGACTCAACAAGTACCACTACTTCCACTACCGTCGCAAACGAGAACCCCAAGTACCACGACGACCCGAACGACTACCGTCGCCGTGTACCACTACCGTCGCCGAGACCCTCAAGTACCTCTACGAACGGAACGACTACTCGTTGGCAACCTCGTGTACAACTACTTCCTCTCCGATGAACGAGAACAACTACTTCCCTCTACGGCATGTACCACTACCGTCGCCCCGTGTACCACGACTCGTGTACCACTACTTCCACTACTACGGCTACTTCCTTGACGCTCTCGAACCGCCCCGTGAACGTTTGTTCCGAAGGTATAACCCCGAGACGATGACCCGTGTGATGCTTGCTTGTGTTGTATGAAATGTTTCCTTGTGTGCATCGTGCCCGTTTCATCTTTTGTCGTGCTCCTCGGTTGCCTCGTCGCCGACTCATGGGAACCCGGCAACAGGATCGCCCCACCTTTCATCTCGTTTGACTCACGCTTCGCCGCCCTTCATCTTTTGCACCGGAATCTCAACGAGTTACCGGAACCGATATGTTGCCGTGGCATCATTTTCGGATCGTTGCCGTGGCCCCCTTTCTTTCCACCACGATGACTATTTCTCCTTATCATCTATATCTCTTTTAAGTCAACCTTTTAATAACAATTGCATAAACTTGATCATGTCATCCGCATCATGTTAACAACATTAATATGTTTAATTGTTGTTGCTTTATAATTATTAAACATGCTCATGGGGATTTTCCGGATATGTTGTTGTTATTTCCGGCCTCATTTAAAATGTCTAAATAGGTAGTTTGTTTTTGCTTCACCTCTTGCCATGTTAACAAACTTTTAATCTTGTCTTGTTAATAACTAGAGTCAATTAAATAATTAAAATATGGTGTTTCGTCAATATGCAACTCGTTGCATATTGAGCTCCACTTAACTTGTAGTTTTGTTTGTGCACTTTGCCATGCCATGCATATTTAAACCGGACATGCATCATACTTGGATGTGCATCGTATGCCATGTTTATGCTTGTGTGTTTACCGTGTTGTTTGCTTCTTTCCGGTTTGCTTCTCTTGATAGCTTCGGTTTCGTTCCGGAGTTGTGAGGATTCTCTCGTCTGTGTTGCTCCGCCTACTTCATGGATCCGTTCTTCTCCCTTGTGGAATCCCAGGCAAGATGACCGAACCTCGATAACATTACTATCTTTGCCTATTGCTAGTAGTTCCGCTCTATAGTTTTGCCTCGATGCCCATGATCTTCTTGTCAGCCTCCTACTTGTAACCATTGCATGTTTAACCAACCTACCTATGCAAACCGTTGCTTGGCTAAGTACGCTTCGCTCAGCCCTTCTTATAGCATTGCTAGTTGCAGGTGAAGATCGAAGATGCTTGCTTCATGTTGAAGTTTGGTTGGGTTATATCACACTATATAAATGCTTAAATGAAATCATCTATATATTGGCAAGGGTGGAAGGCTAAGCCTTTTGCTTGGTGATTTGTTCCACTCATGCCGTTAGGAACCGTATAAACCGGTGTTATGTTCCTTGATTATGCGTTCCTAACACGGTTGGGGTGTATGGGACCCCCTTGATAAACCGCTAAGTGCTAAGTCTTTTCCAGCAAGTCCCAACATTGGTACTATTTGCCTAATAACTAATAAAACTTGCATGTGGACTAGCTATCCCTTTTATTTTAATTCAACAACCCCGGGCCAGTGCTCCACATGAGTGTTGGTCCGAAACGGGGGTTACGCGGGGCCACCTCGAGGAAACTCAAGGTTTGGTAAAAACCTGTGGGATCACCCATCCGGTCGTGTCCTGAGACTTAGATACGCGCGGCTACTATCAGGGTGTCGACACGCCGGGAGGATTTGCTGGATTAGCCTTACCTTAGTTCGGAGTATCTTGAGCACGGGATTCCGAGAATACTCGGGTCTTCCCACCTATGGAGTTGCGACTTCGCGGATCGTGGGCTTGTAATGGGTCAAGTTGGAACACCCCTGCAGGGTTTTGAACTTTCGAAAGCCGTGCCCGCGGTTATGTGGCAGATGGGAGCTTGTTAATATCCGGTTGTAGATAACTTGACACAATGTTCCAATACACTACCAGCGTGTGTACCGTGACTGTCAATTTCCGAATAGGGATTCGGGAGTTGAACACGGTGGGGTTATGTTTGACTGGCTTTAGCTAGGATCACTTCGTGATCATCTTTCGACCGAGGCACTTCTCTTCTCGCTCTCTTTTACGTAAGTTAGTGCTAGTTGCTGCTGCAGACTCTTGTTGTTCCTTCACCTCTCGTTCTTTCTTCAGCCTTGTCCTCACCCAAGGCTTAAATAGTCGTGTTACCCGGGAACGGGATTGCTGAGTCCTCTGTGGCTCACCGTTACTTCACCACACCAGATGCAGGTTCAGCCGAGTTTGATGCAGGAGTTGGATCAGTACTTCACCAGGAGCTCGATGAAGAGAGTGGCCGTATGCTTGTGACGTTTCGACGATCAGTAGTGGTTTCTACTAGGATTCGATCCGGACCTGTGGCGTTATGTTGTTTTGGTATCTTTCTTTTGGATCTTCGCCCGTAGTCGGGTTGTGATGTTTTGAATGATGATTGCTTATGTAATGTATTGTGTGAAGTGGCGAGTGTAAGCCAACTATTTCATTTTGCAATTTAATCCCTCTTTTACATGAGTTGTGCAAAGATACCAAACTTGAGATCATTCTAGGATGGGCTTATACCTTTAAGTCGTGCCTCGACACGTAGGAGGTATAGTCCCATCCTGGGCATTACACCCCACCCCTTGGTCCGAATTGGACAAGGAAGGAGGGGGGGCCGGCGCCCCTTTCCTTCTCCTTCTCCCTCTCCTTCCTTTCCCCCTTCTCCCTTTTGGTAGTTCCTACTAGGAATAGGATTGCAATCCTATTCCTAGTAGGATTGCTCCTCCTTGGCGCGCCAATAGGGGCCGGCCGGACTCCCCCCTTGCTCCTTTATATATGGGGGCAGGGGGCACCCAAAGACACACAAGTTGATCAGTTGATCTCTCCCAACCGTGTGCGGTGCCCCCCTCCACAGTAACACACCTCGGTCATATCATTGCAGCGCTTAGGCAAAGCCCTGCGAAGGTAACTTCATCAAATCCGTCACCACGTCGTCGTGCTGACGAAACTCTCCCGTGAAGCTCAACTGGATCAAGAGCTCGTGGGACGTCATCAAGCTGAATGTGTGCTGAACGTGGAGGTGCCGTACGTTCGGTACTTGATCGGTTGGATCGCGAAGAAGTTCGACTACATCAACCGCGTCACTAGACGCTTCCGCTTCTGGTCTACGAGGGTACGTAGACACACTCTCCCTCTCGTTGCTATGCATCTGGTAGATAGATCTTGCATGATCGTAGGAAATTTTTGAAAATACTACGTTCCCCAATAGTTTCTCCATGAACTTAATACACTAGATGCATGCTGGATAGCGGTCGATGTGTAGAATAATAGTAGTAGATGGAGGCAGGAGTCGGTCTACTAATCTTGGACGTGATGCCTATATAATGATCATTGCCTACATATCGTCATGATTATTTGAAGTTCTATCAATTCCCAACAGTAATTGTTTTCCCACCATTTGCTATTTTTTCGAGAGAAGCCACTAGTGAAATCTACGGCCCCCGGGTCTCTTCTTCATATTATTTGCCTTTGCGATCTATTTTTCCTTTGCTTTTATTTCAAATCTATTAAACCAAAAACCCAAAAATACCTTGCTGCAATTTATCTTATTTACCGTCCGATCTATCAATATTTATATCTCTCTCACGTCCGTTACCCGGCCGAAAGGGATTGACAACCCCTTTTACACGTTGGGTTGAGAGTATTTGTTATTTGTGTGCAAGTGCTGTTTACGTTGAGTTGCTTGGTTCTCCTACTGGCTTGATAACTTTGGTTTCATCACTGAGGGAAATACCTACCGCTGCTATACTGCATCATCCTTTCCTCTTTGAGGAAAAACCGACGCAGCTTTAGCAGCCATCAAAAGGAACTTTCTGGCGCCGTTGCCGGGGAGCACCTTCAACATATACCTGAAAGGAAATATGCCCTAGAGGCAATAATAAAGTTGTTATTTGTACAGACTTTTGGAGAAGTCTGTATTTACAAGAAAGTAAGTGGGAGCTCTGATATTATATGTAGATGACATATTGTTGATTGGAAATGATATAAAATTTCTGTATGGCATAAAAGGATACTTGAATAATAATTTTTCAATGAAAGACCTCGGAGAAGCTGCTTATATATTAGGCATCAAGATCTATAGAGATAGATCAAGACGCTTAATTGGACTTTCACAAAGCACATACCTTGATAAATTTTTGAAGAAGTTCAAAATGGATCAGTCAAAGAAAGGGTTCTTGCCTGTGTTACAAGGTGTGAAGTTGAGTAAGACTCAATGCCTGACCACTTCAGAAGATAGAGAGAAAATGAAAGTCATTCCCTATGCCTCAGCCATAGGATCTATCATGTATGCAATGTTGTGTACCACACCTGATGTGTGCCTTGCTATAAGTTTAGCAGGGAGGTACCAAAGTAATCCAGGAGTGGATCACTGGACAGCGGTCAAGGACATCCTGAAATACCTGAAAAGGACTAAGGATATGTTTCCCATTTATGGAGGTAACAAAGAGCTCGTCGTAAATGGTTACGTCGATTCAAGCTTTGACACTAATCCGGATGACTCTAAGTCACAAACCGGATATGTATTTTTGATGAACGGTGGAGCTGTCAGTTGGTGCAGTTCCAAGCAAAGCGTCGTGGCGGGATCTACGTGTGAAGCGGAGTACATAACTACTTCGGAAGCAGCAAATGAAGGAGTCTGGATGAAGGAGTTCATATCTGATCTAGGTGTAATACCTAGTGCATCGGGTCCAATGAAAATCTTTTCTGACAACACTGGAGCAATAGCCTTGGCGAAGGAATTCAGGTTTCACAAGAGAACCAAGCACATCAAGAGACACTTCAATTCCTTCTGCGATCAAGTCAAGGAGGGAGACATAGAAATTTGCAAGATACATACGGATCTGAATTTCGCAGACTCGTTGACTAAGCCTCTTCCACGAGCAAAACATGATCAGCACCAAGACTCCATGGGCGTTAGAATCATTACTATGTAATCTATATTATTGACTATAATTCAAGTGGGAGACTGAAAGGAAATATGCCCTAGAGGCAATAATAAAGTTGTTATTTGTATTTACTTATATCATGATAAATATTTATTATTCATGCTAGAAATGTATTATTATTCGCCCTCTGTTTCCATTTGCCGTTTTCCGGTCGGATCTGTTGCCACTGGTGTTCTTGTTTACAATTGCTCAAAATTGACGCAAGAGAACATTAAGTTGTGTGATTTTTCCAATACCAACAACAATGATTTTATTGGCACTCCGATTGCTCCTCCCGCCACTAGTGCGGAGACTTGTGATATTAATACTGCTTTGTTGAATCTTGTCATGAAAGATCAATTTTCCGGAACTCCTAATGAGGATGCCGCATCCCATCTTAATACCTTCGTGGAATTATGTGATATTCAGAAGAAAAAATATGTGGACAATGATATTGTGAAATTGAAATTGTTTCTGTTTTATTTGCGAGGTCATGCAAAAATTTGGTGCCCTGGCGCGCCCAGGTGGGTTGTGCCCACCTGGTGGGCCCCCTCTAGTGGTTAGCAGCTCCAGTATTTCTTAAATAATCCATAAAAAATCTTCGTGAAGTTTCAGCTTGTTTGGAGTTGTGCAGAATAGGTGGCCTGACGTAGGTTTCTCAGGTCCAGATTTCCAGCTGCCGGAATTCTCCCTCTTAGTGTATACTTTGAAAATTATGAGAGAAAAGACATTAGAATTACTCCAAAAAGCACTATTATACATAATAACAACATAAATAATAGCAAGAAAACATTACGCAAAATGGACGTATCAGTTCCCAGAACGCCGACAAGTAATAAGGTACTTAGTTTTGCTCGAGTGTTGACTGTGCTCAAGAAAAGAAGGGACACCAAGTTACAGGTGGAGTCACATGGAGTCTTGGAGTAGTAGCGATACTCATGAGATAAGCTCAAGTCCAATGTACATGGAAGTTTGACGCATTGACAAATTCAAGGTGGTGCAGAATATTCGCCAAGGTGGAGTTTGTTAGAGTTGTGTCGAATATTGTGTACAAGGTAGGTTACAGTTGGACTCTGAGTAGAATTGTGTTTAGATATGATATATAGTCGTGTCCTAATAGGACACTTGTATCCTAGGCCGATCATATATAGCGAGGGTAGACACACAATGTAACCTATGCCAGCATAATAGCACTGGAACGCAGGGGAAGCCGGTGGCATATGCCGACGGCCAGGGCAACGAGGTGCGGTATTATAGCGGTGTCATCGGGAGGAGCGCCCATAGTCAGGCCATGGGGATGTAGCCATATCGGTGAACCTCGTAAACAAATCTCGGTGTCATGCTCGTGTGATTGCTTGGTCCTCGGATGATCGATGGCGGCCTCGAATTTATTCTAACAACACCAATGCAATCAAATGTGAATGCACAAAGTTCACTAGGGATGGTATACTGTGTTGCCACATATTCAGACTTTTCACACAGTTTGGGGTCAATGAAATACCATAGCAATACATAGTTCCCACGTGGACTGCCAAATTTAGAGAAGAGCAGATGAAACAGTACAGGGAGAAATGCTTGGACAGCCTTTTGTTAGAATAATATATGTATCAGCCTGTGCATTTATGGTGTTAGAACTCAGAAGTTATGAGCTAAAAATAATATTAATTTGGAAAAATTAAACCCTCTAAGTAAACTTGAAAAATTTACAAAAACGCGGGGCAAAGAACCACCGAATCGACAACTAATAGGAAAGTTTGGAACACAATGTACTTTGGACATCAGCTACAATATTATAGATGATAGAATGCGATTAAAACATGGTAAGAGAGATCTCATATCTGCAAACCCAAAATGTCTACAAACCATTTTATCAATAAAAATGTGTATAGTCCTAAGTAATTTAGTATCCAAATTCTGCAGGTTGTACACAACTACATGGCACGAGAGAAGTATTGGGAAAAAATATCTCCAAATAAACCATCACCCTCGATCCCTAGGAGGAAAAAACATGAAGGTATGGTGATCACATATTCTAAACTCACTATATGCATAATATTTTAAGAACAACGTTGGGACACAAAGGAAGAACAAGATCTCGAAGAGAGTATGGTACTTCATCCACCCATCAAAGTACTTCCCAGTTCAACCTTGTAGCTCAACCACGATCCTCCAAGGATTAAAACAGATAGGTTGAGATGCAAACAACCAGTAAGGTACAAGAGTGGGAAAAAAGCCTTATCCCGCACATCTAAACAATATATTAAAAAAATAACACCATTTTATGACCACGAGTACAAATTCCATTGGACTTTACAATTTTCGAAGCTGCAAACATATCTTCTTGCAGTCATGTTTGTTTCTTACTAGCTTGTGTATCAATCTGTTAGTTTGCTATCGCATGTGGACACTCTTTAGGAATTGATGATAAAAACAATCCGCAATGCACATGTTACATGTTCGGTGCGCCAATTACCATCTTCCGCACTCTGATTTGTGCGTGTGCTTCTAGCTACAGTGGTCGGTAGTGGGGTGTCGTTGATGTGATTTAGTCTCCATCATGAATTCAAAATAAGGAACTAGTACAAAATTGCACCATTCTATGTGTTAAAGTTGTGTGTCTCATCTTATTAAATCTGAGAATGTGTGTGTGTTTGTATTTCTAAGAAGGCCATTTTTCAGATATAGATATGTATACTTGATATGTATAATACCTGAAAGGTAAATTAGGATCGTGTGCAGAATATTCTGGAGCCAAACATGTGTGTGGTTTAACACAAAAAGTTACAGTCCAGCTATGTAGGGTGAATGAACTTGAATAAAATCATATTATACTATGAATCCTTTTCATGTTGTCAACACAAAAGGACGAACAAGGAGCTCCAAAGAACAATAGGCATGAAAGACATCAGGAAAACTCAACCAAAGTGTCTTTCAACGTTGCACAAGGAACTGAGAGAGCAATAGCCATCCATCATGTTCCCATGCCTAGTGTTCCTATGTCCTCTTTCCTTCCTCTTCTTGTCCCACAATGAACATATCATTTGAATATATGCATATGTATGTATTTTTTTTCTTTTTCTAAGCAATTTAGCAAACAAAAAGGAAGATGAAGGAGTGCCTAAGAACGATAGGAATGAGAGGCATCGGAAAATGTCAAACTTAATTGTCACCTCAAGACTAGAGGTGAAGAACCAACAAGTTAGGCTTTCCTCTATGTTCTCATTCCCACTGCTCTTATGCCCTCTCTTTCTTCCTCTTCCTAGCTCGCTTTTGAGATCACAAATTATATATGTGCACACATATATTTGGTTTCTAAGCTAAAGTAACCAAGCAAGCCAAAAAAGGAAGAGGAAGGAGTGCTTGAGAACAATAGGAATGGGATGCATCGGGAAACACCAAAGCTAGTTCTCACCTCCAACTCTAGAGGTGAAAACAAATCAAGTTAGGCTTTCCTCCATGTTCCCATTCCCACTAATCTTATGCCCTCTTTTCTTCCACTTCCCGGCCCGCCTTCAAGCTCTCAAGTTATATAAATATGTGAACAAATGTCTATGTTATCTGCATCAAAGCTATTGTGCAATCCAAAAGGAAGAGGAAGGAGTGCACAACAACAGTAGGAATGGGAGGCATCGGGAAAGGATCCATGCCAAATATTTGCACCTCCAACACTAGAGGTGCTAACAAAATAGCAAGGCTTTCCTCCATGTTCCCATTCCCAGTGTTCTTGAGCTCTCTCTTTCTTCCTCTTCCCGGCTTACTTTTAGTGCCTAAAAATGTAGCGAAACAAAAGCTCTCGAAGGACAAGCTTGAAATGTAGGAGCAAGTGTATCATCTTTGAGGTATAAATAATGGATGGTGCGCCATATGCAGAACCTTAGAGGACAAAGCAATGAAGACACCCAGTGCATGAGGGCACCATTCTACAGTCAATGACAAAGGAGCCACATAATCACTAGCCCTGTCCTATTGTCTTCTACTCTTAATTTATAGCATGTGCGTAAAGATCTCTTCTGCTTACCTTTATTAACCATATCCGAAACTAATACATAATATCAGTACCAACCTTTTTTTAGAACAATATATGTATCAACATGTGCATTTAGTGTCAAAACATGTAGCAATAAGAAGTTGTGAGCTAAAAATAATATGCATTTGTATAAATTAAACCCTCTAAGTAAACTTAAAAAAAATACAAAACAATGGACAAAGAAACACCGAAGTGAGAATTAATTGAAACACATGGTACTTCGGACATGAGCTGCATTATTTCAGATGTCAGAATTTGATTACAACATGATGAGAGAGATCTCATATATGTGAAACCAAAATGTCTATAGGTCATTTTATCAAGATAAAATGTGTATAGTCCTAAGTAATTTAGTATCCAAATTCTGCAGTCTGTACACAACTACATGGCACGAGAGAACAAGAACAACAACAACAACAACAACAACAACAACAACAACAACAACAACAGCAGCAGCAGCAGCAACAACAACAGCAACAACAACAGCAACAACAGCAACAACAGCAGCAACAGCAGCAGCAACAGCAACAGCAACAACAACAGC
>LR738709.1:622689104-622748480 GCA_902687465.1 Secale cereale | reverse complement strand
CCGGGGCGGCCCTCTCCCCCCCTCGCGCCCAGCCCCCTCCTCCCCTCCTCCTCCTGCCGCTGCCGCCGGCTGGCGTGGCCGGGCGTTGCCCGCGCGGCGCCGTGGCATGGCCGGCGGCAGCGGCCCTCTTCCTCTTCCCTTCGCGGATCCCCGGCTCGGGCGGCGGTGTCCGGCGACGGTGCTCCTCGGCGGGTGGTGCTCCGGTGTAGATCGGGCGCAGATTCGGCGGTGGCGCGACTGTTTGGCGGCGGCGGCGGCGGCTGGCGGCGGGGGTTGGCCGGCAGAGCCCTTCGGGCCCAGATCTGGGCCCTTTTGGGCCCGATCTGGGTCAGGGCGGGTTGGTCTGGCCTCCGGTGGGTCGCCTCCGGCTGGGCAGGCGAGGCACGGACGTTGGGATCGGCGGCTCTTCGCTGCGTCGGCTGCAGCGCGGCGGCGGGAGCTTAACGGGCCCGATCTGGGCCCGGCTGGGCAGGGGGTCCGGCGTGCTCCTGCGCCGGCGTCCGGTTTGCTACTGCTTGTGTCAGTGGAGGTTGTCCCCTCCCACGTGGCTGTGGTGCTCCCGGTCCCTATCGTCGGTGTCCTCGTCTGGCTCGGTCGGCTTCGCAACGTCTGCGGTGGAGAGACGACGGTGGTGTCCTCGTGACCGTGGTGGCGCAGGTTGGTGGGCGGTTGGCATGGCGGAGCCATCGGTTGGTCCTGGGTTGTGGGTATGAGGGGTAGGGTGAAATCCCTCTCGGGTCTGCCCGGCACCGACGCGGTGACGCCTGCGGGTGCCATCAACCTTCTTGATGGGCGTCAGGTGTACCTCTCCTCCGCTTTCCTCCGTGTACCGGGAGAAATCCTAGGATACGTCCGGGCAGCAGCGTCGTCGTTGTCGCGGTCCTTCTTGAAGGTGTTGCTTGATACGCGGCGACTCGGTGGCATTGGAGCGTGGTGGTTGTTTTTTGTGGGCGCAGCGGTTGCGGGATGCCTCAGCTTTCGTTGATCCGGTGTTGCTGGCATTTCTTTCTCTTGTTTTTCTCTTGATTTTCTTTTGGACGTAATTGTGCTGTTTGCCCCAGCGTTGAACTCTGTGGTGGTGTGCTTTATATATAAAGCGGGGCGAAAGCCTTTTTCGGTATTGTGATTTTTATCTCCTACTTGAAGGTAGCCAAGACTGGATTCTACGACCCCGAAAATATATGTATGTTCAGGTTCGTAGTTACTTGAACTGCCAATTTCAGGATACCGCCTTAGTGAATGTAGAATCAAAGTTCCAATGAAGTAAAATAACTCGATCACAATTCACCTGACAGGAAAATCTTTTGGAACAATGTCTTCCATTCTATTGTGACATACCGAAAACAACTTGACTAGCTCCCTCCTCCCTCCACAGCAAAAGAAAAAGAATAGAGCTCAAAACAGCATATGACACAAACGGTAAAGGTCATGCTGAAATATCAGGATGAAAACAGTTCATACGATCCCAGTAATATCGGCGAGCTTTACATGAGTATATGGCTGCAACATAATTAAGAATCAATTACACCGTTTTTTTTTTTTTTTGCTTTGCTCGCCTGCTCTCCTCTCTCTCTTCTCTTTCAAAGGAAACTGATAAAATAGAGAGAAAGCACATATGACAGCCCCCGCTCCAACCGGCAACCCCACTTGTTTTCAGCTATGAGACCTACCCGCTAGCCAACTGCCCCACAACCCCACTTGTTGTTTCAGAGGCGAAACAAACATCCTACTTCTTACGTCCGGAAATACTTGTCATCAAAATGAATAAAATGGGATGTATCTAGACGTATTTTACTTCTAGATACATCCCTTTTTATTTATTTTGATGACGAGTATTTCCGGATGGAGGGAGTAGTTAGCAACAGGGCGATGCAAGATGGCTCCTGTTTTCTTGAATTTTTGTGCCGACAAGTACGAGACACATGATTAGTTAGGAGCAAAACGAACGCTGTAACTACATTAAGCAGCAAGACCATGCAAAAACCATGGAGTGAATTCAAACAGCAGAGGCAGTCCAGCATATGTTGCATCATCTGGGGAAATTCTGTGGAATGGAGACAGCACAGATTCTTCCTGCTGACGGCTAAACGCGCCACAATCAACTAGACCCCTCTGAAGGAAGCAACTGTGTTTGCAGGGTGGACGTCCAGGAAATGATTTGTAGCTGATGGAGGACACGGCAAGGTAGTGGCCGATCACCTCAGAAAGCTTGTACTCATTCTGGTTCAGGTTTTCCTCTTGCACGCTGCTGCAATCTGGCTGCCTGCACGATGACCATGCTAGGCGGATGGTTTTTTTCCCCCACTGTTATAAAGCTGGCTTCAGGTGCCTTCTTCTCTGTACATGTCCAGAAAACAAAGCATGAGCAATAAATTCATCATAGTGGATTCCTACAGATGAACTCAAAAGAGAACCCAAAAAGTGCCCAGACTTGCTTCGTACCAATTCTCAAACCATTCAAAATCCATAACCCGAAGCTGTGTTATATATAGCTCACGAAGACTTCTGCAGCATGATGAAGATATTTTAGGCAATGTATCTCATGTGAAATTCGAACCTTTGTGAGCCTGAACATCGGTTCCTTGGACAGTAGGACTAGGGAGTAAGAGATGAAGGCACAGCAGTGGAGGGAATTAACTGTTGTGCAGAACCAAAAAAAATATATGAGACCAAGTTCAGAATTGCTTGAGTCTATCTGATGATTCAGATGTACTTGTGGCGACCCAAGTTGCCAACTGAGCGTTTCATCACAACGATGGTCTTTTTTGTTGGGTGACGAGAGAAAGTCTCGAACTCTCGACCTCGGCTATGAGACCTATGCGCTAGCGCAACTGCGCCACCACCCCACTCGTTGTTTAACAAACGAAACAAACGTACTTGTTAAAAATAAAACAGAACGGTGCCCCGCATAGATGGGCGATGGCCGCCGTGGCGCGACAGTCATGCTGCACAAATGAATCGACGCAGGCGCTGGCTTATTAGAGTATCTCCACTCGTTCGGCCCACAGCGCATCCGGTGATTGCCTTTTGACCCATGCGCCGGCGGTTTTTTCGTCCTGAAGGTGATCTAGTTTCCAGCCGAGCCCTCACGTTTCGGCCCCAAGGCACATAAATTCAAATTTGTCTTTTCCCACTGCCAAAAAAATGTCACAAGTTCGGCGATCAACGACGATCTCTAGAAAGTTCGGCGATCATCGTGCCACTGTTTGGCGATCAAACATACTGCAAAGTTCGGCGTTCAACAGGAAAGACGCGTAGGCAAAGGAATGCATCAAAGGATGGACTCCTCCGGCATGGGACTGGCTAGCATAGGCGTGCTCCACGTCCGCGTGGCTTCTGTGCTCGGACTGGTCAGCGTCGGCGTGGCTTCTGTGCTCGGGTTGGTCGGCGTGACATCATCACTCGGGTTGGGCGGCGGCATTGGTGTCGGTGTGGGCGTAGGCGCTGTCGTCGACGGCATCTGGTTCAAGATAAGGCCACGCTCCGCCAGGTACCACGCCTTGATCTACTCGTTCATCGTGGACATGTCCGCCCCCATCAAGAATGCCAGGTCGGTGTTTCTCTTCTTGGCGGCGACGTTGCTCCGGAGTAGGTTGAGCTTGACAGTGCTGGTCATCATCAACATCGAGCACCGGGCGTCGGACTTCTCCTCCCTCTTGGCGGCGTGGTTCTTGGCGTCGGTCATGCACAGCTTAATCAACGATTACAGCCGCTCGGCAGCCGGTGCGGCGTCCTTCGCCGTCTTGGCTCTTTTATTGCCGTCAGGGCGCCCATCCCCCGCCCCCGGTGCGGGCGCGTCCGGCTTGTACGTTTCCTTGGCCTTGGCGAGGGTACGCCGAACATCGATCCACTTCTCGCACTTCTCGACCCGGGAGAACACGTGGACGAATTTGAACTCTTGGTCGCCACTGTCCTGGCGGTACATGATGAACATCCAAACCATCTGCGCAGCCGAAGAACAAGTGTCGGCGACGTACACGGCGGAAAGAAGCTAGAGTCGGCGCATGTACATACCTGACCCTCGACGTTGGCGCCGCTTTTCGGGCGAGCCACG
The DNA here is from genome assembly GCA_902687465.1 of Secale cereale. NCBI lineage: Eukaryota > Viridiplantae > Streptophyta > Magnoliopsida > Poales > Poaceae > Secale > Secale cereale. The sequence continues at coordinate 622,744,426 of LR738709.1, read as the reverse complement.
ATCTCCTCGACGATCCCGCACCATTTGTTGCAGGCCGCCTAGATGATCGCCCAATGCTTCGGCATGGCTTTTGCGCCGCACTTCATGTGAATAGTGGTGAAGTTGTGGTCGACAAGCTTTCGCTCATCGAACGACGACTGGATGCACGTCCGGTATGTGTCGGTGTTCTGGTTCGCGCCAGTGACCGGGTCGAGGCTGATGATCTTCCATGCTTCGGCGAGGCACTCGTTTTCTTTGGATATCCACTTGACGCGCGGCTCACCCGCCCTGGCATTGCCCCCTGCTTCTTCTTTTCCCTTTCCTCGCCGGAGTCGTCTCCACCTCCTCCTCCTCCTCCTCCTCCTCGGCGTCGTCGAGCTCATCGTCCATGTCACCGGTGGTGTCCATTATGTCCTCTTGCTCGTGGAAGCCGGGGTAGGAGGCGCGGCGGCGACCGAGCCACTCGTGATGGTCTCTTCCATGTCGGCGTCTGTCCTGTCCGGATTGCCGAAATGCAACGTTGAGGCTTGCGAGAAGGGCAGGGAACCACGGCGTAGAGGCGGCGGCGGCAAGGTTGTGTACGCTGATGGCGAGAAGGTGTACGGGGGGTATTGGAGGCCGGCGAACGCGGGCGAGGGAGTGCAATTGTCGAGGTTCAGACTGGAGGGAGAGGCACGCTGCCCATGCAGAAAGGTGATGTTGAGGTTGAATCCGCCATGCGCATCGCTGTCGGAGTAGCCAGGCGAGGGGGTGCAACCCTAGGGCGGCGGCGGTGGCGAGAAGTTGGCCGGTGACGCGACGTTATGTTGGCTCCATGCAACTTGCGGGTCGTGGCTGTCGGTTGGATTCATCATCCCAGCGCGAAATGCCTCGGCCTGCTCAAACGCCGCCGATGCGGCAGCATCCCGGGCCTTCTTGATGTTGAGCCTGTTCCGCCGGTCGGTAGTGACAGCCTCCCGGCGCTGAACCTTCGCCCTGCACTCGGCATTCCACATGCCCGGTGGTTTTGCCATCAGCGCCCTTGGCTTTCTCTGCTTCGGTTGGGTGGAATCAGCAGCGGCATCGGCGCAAGGGGCCGAATACTTTTTCAGCGGCATGGTTGGACGACGGCCAGATGGCGGGGCACGACAGGAGAATGACGGGAGCAGAGAGACAAAATGGGGGAAAGCAATGAGAAATGGAGGGAAAAGTGGGGGAACGGTGGGAAAATGGAGGGAAAAGTGGGAGGGAACTCGCCGACAGGGCGGACCTGTTGGGGAACGTAGTATTTCAAAAAAAATCCTACAATCACGCAAGATCTATCTACTAGATGCATATCAACGAGAGGGGAGAGTGTGCCTACGTACCCTCGTAGACCGAAAGCGGAAGCGTCTAGTGACGCGGTTGATGTAGTCGAACATCTTCGTGATCCAACCGATCCAAGCACCGAACGTACGGCACCTCCGCATTCAGCACATGTTCAGCTTGATGACGTCCCACGAGCTCTTGATCCAGTTGAGCTTCATGGGAGAGTTTCGTCAGCACAACAACGTGGTGACGGAGATGATGAAGTTACCGGCGCAAGGCTTCGCCTAAGCACTGTAATGATATGACCGAGGTGTGTTTCTGTGGAGGGGGGGGGGCACCGCACACGGCTAAAACAATGTTGCTTGTGTGTTCTAGGGTGCCCCCTGCCCCTGTATATAAAAGAGCAAGGGGGAGGGCCGGCCGGCCCTAGGGGCGCGCCAAGGAGGGAGCTTTCCTACTCCTAGTAGGAGTAGGAATCCCCCTTTCCTATTCCTACTAGGAGTAGGAAAGGAAGAAGAAGGGGAGAAGGAAGGAGAGGGGCGCCTCCCCCCCCCACTCATAGTCCAACTAGGATTTCCTTGGGTGTCGCGGCCAGCCCTAGTGGGCTGCCTCTCTCTTTCCCTCATGGCCCACTATGGCCCAATACTCCCCCGGGGAGTTCCGGTAACCCCTCCGGCACTCTGGTTTTCTTCGAAATCACCCAGAACACTTCCGGTGTCCGAATATAGCCGTCCAATATATTAATCTTTATGTCTCGGACATTCCGAGACTCCTCGTCATGTCCGTGATCACATCCGGGACTCCGAACTACCTTTGCTACATCAAAACTCATAAACTCATAATACCGATCATCATCGAACATTAAGCGTGCGGACCCTACGGGTTCGAGAACTATGTAGACATGACCGAGACTCATCTCTGGTCAATAACCAATAGCGGAACCTAGATGATCATATTGGTTCCTACATATTCTACAAAGATCTTTATCGGTCAAACCGCATAACAACATACGTTGTTCCTTTTGTCATCGGTATGTTACTTGCCCGAGATTCGATCGTCGGTATCATCATACCTTGTTCAATCTCGTTACCCGCAAGTCTCTTTACTCATTCTGTAATACACCATCTCGTGACTAACTCATTAGTCGTTTGCTTGCAAGGCTTATTATGATGTGTATTACCGAGAGGGCCCAGAGATACCTCTCCGACACTCGGAGTGACAAATCCTATTCTCGATCTATGCCAACACCACAAACACCTTCGGAGACACCTGTAGAGCATCTTTATAATCACCCAGTTACGTTGTGACGTTTGATAGTACACAAGGTGTTCCTCCGGTATTCGAAAGTTGCATAATCTCATAGTCATAGGAACATGTATAAGGCATGAAGAAAGCAATAGCAGTAAAACTAAACGATCAAGTTGCTAAGCTAATGGATGGGTCTTGTCCATCACATCATTCTCCTAGTGATGTGATCCCATTGATCAAATAACAAATCATGTCTATGGCTAGGAAACATAACCATCTTTGATCAATGAGCTAGTCTAGTAGAGGCATACTAGGGACACTTTGTTTTGTCTATATATTCACACATGTACTAAGTTTCCGGTTAATACAATTCTAGCATGAATAATAAACATTTATCATGATATAAGGAAATACAAATAACAACTTTATTATTGCCTCTAGGGCATATTTCCTTCAGTCTCCCACTTGAACTAGAGTCAATAATCTAGATTACATAGTAATGATTCTAACGCCCATGGAGTCTTGGTGCTGATCATGTTCTGCTCGTGGAAGATGCTTAGTCAACGGGTCTGACATTCAGATCCGTATGTATCTTGCAAATTTCTATGTCTTCCTCCGTGACTTGATCGCGGATGGAATTGAAGCGTCTCTTGATGTGCTTTGTTCTCTTGTGAAACCTGCATTCTTCGCCAAGGCTATTGCTCCAGTGTTGTCACAAAAGATTTTCATTGTACCCGATGCACTAGGTATAACACCTAGATCGGATATGAACTCCTTCATCCATACTCCTTCATTTGCTGCTTCCGAAGCAGCTATGTACTCCGCTTCACACGTAGATCCCGCCACGACGCTCTGCTTGGAACTGCACCAACTGACAGCTCCATCATTCAATAAAAATACATATCTGGTTTGTGACTTAGAGTCATCCGGATCAGTGTCAAAGCTTGAATCGAAGTAACCGTTTACGACGAGCTCTTTGTCACCTCCATAAACGAGAAACATATCCTTTGTCCTTTTCAGGTACTTCAGGATGTTCTTGACCGTTGTCCAGTGATCCACTCCTGGATTACTTTGGTACCTCCCTGCTAAACTTATAGCAAGGCACACATCAGGTCTGGTACATAGAATTGCATACATGATAGATCCTATGGCTGAGGCATAGGGAATGACTTTCATTTTCTCTCTATCTTCTGCAGTGGTCGGGCATTGAGTCTTAGTCAACTTCAAACCTTGTAACACAGGCAAGAACCCTTTCTTCGACTGATCCATTTTGAACTTCTTCAAAACTTTATCAAGGAATGTGCTTCGTGAAAGTCCAATTAAGCGTCTTGATCTATCTCTATAGATTTTGATGCCTAATATATAAGCAGCTTCACCGAGGTATTTCATTGAAAAATTCTTATTTAACTATCCTTTTATGCCATCCAGAAATTCTATATCATTTCCAATCAGCAATATGTCATCTACATATAATATCAGAAATGCTACAGTGCTCCCACTCACTTTCTTGGAAATACAGGCTTCTCCAAAAGTCTGTATAAAACCATATGCTTTGATCACCTCATCAAAGCATATATTCCAACTCCGAGATGCTTGCACCAGTCCATAGATGGATCGCTGGAGCTTGCACACTTTGTTAGCACCTTTAGGATCGACAAAACCTTCTGTTTGCATCATATACAACTCCTCTTTGAGGTATCCATTTAGGAATGCAGTTTTGACATCCATCTGCCACATTTCATAATCATAAAATGCGGCAATTGCTAACATGATTCGGACAGACTTAAGCATCGCTACGGGTGAGAAAGTCTCATCGTAGTTAACTCCTCGAACTTGTCGAAAACCTTTCGCAACAAATCGAGCTTTGTAGACAGTAACATTACCGTCTGTGTCGGTCTTCCTCTTGAAGATCCATTTATTTTCGATGGCTTGCCGATCATCGGGTAAGTCAACCAAAGTCCATACTTTGTTCTCATACATGGATCCCATCTCAGATTTCATAGCCTCAAGCCATTTTGCGGAGTATGGGTTCATCATCCCTTCCTCATAGTTCGTGGGTTCATCATGGTCTAGTAACATAACTTCCAGAACTGGGTTGTCGTACCACTCTGGTGCGGAACGTACTCTGGTTGACCTACGAGGTTCAGTAGTAACTTGATCCGAAGTTTCATGATCATCGTCATTAGCTTCCTCGCTAATTGGTGTAGGAATCACTGGAACTAGTTTATGTGATGTACTACTTTCCGATTCGGGAGAAGGTACAATTACCATATCAAGTTCTACATTCCTCCGACTCACTTCTTTCGAGAGAAACTCCTTCTCTAGAAAGGATCCATTCTTAGCAATGAATATCTTGCCTTCGGATATGTGATAGAAGGTGTACCCAACAGTCTCCTTTGGGTATCCTATGAAGACACATTTCTCCGACTTGGGTTCGAGCTTATCAGGTTGAAGCTTTTTCACATAAGCATCGCAACCCCAAACTTTAAGAAACGACAACTTTGGTTTCTTGCCAAACAACAGTTCATAAGGCGTCGTCTCAACGGATTTAGATGGTGCCCTATTTAACGTGAATGCAGCTGTCTCTAAAGCATAACCCCAAAACGATAGTGGTAAATCGGTAAGAGACATCATAGATCGCACCATATCTAATAAAGTACGGTTATGACGTTCGGACACACCATTACGTTGTGGTGTTTCGGGCGGCGTGAGCTGTGAAACTATTCCACATTGTTTTAAATAAAGACGAAACTCGTAACTCAAATATTCGCCTCCACGATCAGATCGTAGAAACTTTATTTTCTTGTTATGATGATTCTCTACTCCACTCTGAAGTTCTTTGAACTTTTCAAATGTCTCAGACTTGTGTTTCATCAAGTAGATATACCCATATCTGCTCAAATCATCAGTGAAGGTCAGAAAATAACGATACCCGCCGCGAGCCTCAACACTCATCGGTTCGCACACATCAGTATGTATGATTTCCAACAAATCTGTTGCTCGCTCTATTGTTTCGGAGAACGGAGTCTTAGTCATCTTACCCATGAGGCATGGTTCGCAAGCAACAAGTGATTCATAATCAAGTGATTCCAAAAGTCCGTCAGTATGGAGTTTCTTCATGCGCTTTACACCAATATGACCTAAACGGCAGTGCCACAAATAAGTTGCACTATCGTTATCAACGTTGCATCTTTTGGCTTCAATATTATGAATATGTGTATCACTACGATCGGGATCTAACAAGAATAGACCACTCTCCAAGGGTGCATGACCATAAAATATATTACTCATATGAATAGAACAACCATTATTCTCTTATTTAAATGAATAACTGTCTCGCAACAAACAAGATCCAGATATAATGTTCATGCTCAACGCTGGCATCAAATAATAGATGTAGAGGTAGCGTGCCGACGGTGATCACATCGACTTTGGAACCATTTCCCACGCGCATCGTCACCTCGTCCTTAGCTAATCTTCGTTTAATCCGTAGCCCCTGTTTCAAGTTATAAATATTAGCAACCGAACCAGTATCAAATACCCAGGTGCTACTACGAGCATTAGTAAGGTACACATCATTAACATGTATATCAAATATACCTTTGTTCACTTTGCCATCCTTCTTATCCGCCAAATACTTGGGGCAGTTCCGCTTCCAGTGTCCAGTCCCTTTGTAGTAGAAGCACTCAGTTTCAGGCTTGGCTGCAGACTTGGGTTTCTTCGCGGGAGTAGCAAATGTCTTGCTATTCTTCTTGAAGTTCCCTTTCTTTCCCTTGCCCTTTTTCTTGAAACTAGTGGTCTTGTTAACTATCAACACTTGATGCTCCTTTTTGATTTCTACCTCCGCAGCTTTGAGCATAACAAAGAGCTCATGAATTGTCTTCTGCATCCCTTGCATGTTATAGTTCATCACGAAGCCTTTATAGCTTGGTGGCAGTGATTGAAGAACTCTATCAATAACACTATCTTCGTCAACTTTGCAACCAAGCTGAGTCATATGATTGTAGTACCCAGACATTCTGAGCAAGTGTTCACTGATAGAACTGTTCTCCTCCATCTTGCAGCTGTAGAACTTATTGGAGACTTAATATCTCTTAATTCGGGCATTTGTTTGAAATATTAACTTCAACTCCTGGAACATCTCATATGCTCCATGATGTTCAAAACGTCGTTGAAGTCCCGGTTCTAAGCCGTAAAGCATGGCACACTGAACTATCGAGTAGTCATCAGACCACGTCTGCCAGACGTTCAAAGCGTCTAAATTAGCGGGAGGGGGCTTGTCACCTAGCGGTGCTTCAAGGACATAATTCTTCTGTGCAACAATGAGGATAATCCTCAACTTACGGACCCAGTCCGTGTAGTTGCTACCATCATCTTTCAACTTAGCTTTCTCTAGGAATGCATTAAAATTCAAGGGAACAGTAGCACGGGCCATTGATCTACAACAACATAGATATGCAAAAACTATCAGGACTAAGTTCATGATAAATTAAGGTTCAATTAATCATATTACTAAAGAACTCCCACTTAGATAGACATCCCTCTAGTCATCTAAATGATCACGTGATCCAAATCAACTAAACCATGTCCGATCATCACGTGAGATGGAGTAGTTTTCAATGGTGAATATCTTATGTTGATCATATCTACTATATGATTCACGCTCAACCTTTCGGTCTCCAGTGTTCCGAGGCCATGTCTGTACATGCTAGGCTCGTCAAGTTTAACCCGAGTATTCTGCATGTGCAAAACTGTCTTACACCCGTTGTATTTGAATGTAGAGCTTATCACACCCTATCATCATGTGGTGTCTCGGCACGACGAACTTTCACAACGGTGCATACTCAGGGAGAACACTTGTACCTTGAAATTTTGTAAGGGATCATCTTATAATGCTACCGTCGTTCTAAGCAAAATAAGAAGCATAATAAGATAAACATCACATGCAATCAAAATATGTGAAATGATATGGCCATCATCATCTTGTTCTTTTGATCTCCATCTCCAAAGCATCGTCATGATCTCCATCGTCACCGGCTAGACACCATGATCTTCATCGTAGCGTCGTGGTCGTCTCACCAACTATTGCTACTACTACTATCGCTAACTCATAGTGATAAAGTGAAGCAATTACATGGCCTTCGCAACTCATACAATAAAGAGACAACCATAAGGCTCCTGTCGGTTGCCGATAACTTTACAAAACATGATCATCTCATACAATAACGTATAACTCATCACGTCTTGACCATACCACATCACAACATGCCCTGCAAAAACAAGTTAGACGTCCTCTACTTTGTTGTTGCAAGTTTTACGTGGCTGCTACGGGCTTAGCAAGAACCGTTCTTACCTATGCATACAAAAATCACAACGATTTTTCGTCAAGTATGTGATGTTTTAACCTTCACAAGGACCGGGCGTAGCCACATTCGATTAAACTAAAGTGAGAGAGACAGACACCCGCCAGTCACCTTTAAGCAACGAGTGCTCGTAATGGTGAAACCAGTCTCGCGTAAGCGTACGCGTAATGTCGGTCTGGGCCGCTTCATCTCACAATACCGCTGAATAAAAGTATGACATGCTGGTAAGCAGCATGACTATTATCGCCCACTACTGAAGGAAGCCACAAATGACTTTTCCGCTGCTGCAGCTCTCTGACCTCCTGAGATCCCATCTGGAGGCCTTTTCCGGTACTCTGTCGAAGGGGGTTTCGACCACGGAGGGCCCTCCACCCGTATGGCCGCCTCGTGGCTCCTCTGACTTGGGCTCCAAGCCCCCTGGGTGTCTTTTGGTCCAAGAAAAATCATCGCGAAGGTTTTATTCCGTTTGGACTCCGTGTGGTATTCCTTTTCTGCGAAACTAAAAAACAAGGAAAAAAACAGAAACTGCCACTGGACTCTAGGTTAATAAGTTAGTCCCGAAAATAATATAAAATAGCATATTAATGCATATAAAGAATCCAAAATAGATAATATAATAGCATGGAACAATAAAAAATTATAGATGCGTTGGAGACATATCAAGCATCCCCAAGCTTAATTCATGCTCGTCCTCGAGTAGGTAAATGATAAAAACAGAATTTTTGATGTGGAATGTTACCTAACATATTTATCAATGCAATCTCTTTATTGTGGCATGAATATTCAGATCTGTATGATACAAAACAAAAGTTTATATTGACATAAAAAATACTTCAAGCATATTAGAAAGAAAATCATTAATTTCAAAAATAACATGGCTAAAGAAAATTATCACTACAAAATCATATAGTCTTTTAATGCTCCCTCTTCTCAACACAAATTATAAATCATGCCCACCCTGGTGTCAGCCAAGCAATTGTTTCATACTTTTTAACGCGCTTCAGCTTTTTCAACTCTTCACGCAATACATGAGCGCGAGCCATGGGTATAGCACTATGGGTGGAATAGAAGGTGGTAGTAGACAAAAGAGGGAGAAAGTCTCACATCAACTAGGTAAATCAATGGACTATGGAGATGTCCATCAATTGATATACATGTGAGTGAGTAGGGATTGCCACGTAACGGATGCACTAGAACTATAAGTGTACAAAAGCTCAAAAGAAAATTAGTGGGTGTGCATCAACTTGTTTGCTCATGAAGACCTAGGGCATTTAAGGAAGCCCATCGTCGGAATATACAAGCCAAGTTCTATAACGAAAATTCCCACTAGTAATATATGAAAGTGACAAAATAGGAGACTCTCTATAATGAAGAACATGGTGCTACTTTGAAGCACAAGTGTGGAAAAGGATAGTAACATTGTCCCTTCTCTCTTTTTCTCTCATTTTTTTGGTGGGCTTCTTTGGCCTCTTTTTTATTTGGGCTTCTTTGGCCTCTTTTATTTTATTTGGGCTTCTTTGGCCTCTTTTCTTTTTAATAACCTCACATGGGACAATGTTCCAATAATGATGATCATCACACTTTTATTTACTTACAACTCAAAATTACAACTCAATGCTTAGAACAAAAGTATGACTCTATATGGATGCCTCCGGCGGTGTACCGAGATGTGCAATGTCTAGCGTAGCAATGACATAAAAAAACAGACAAGCCATGAAAACATCATGCTAGCTATCTTATGATCATGCAAGGCAATATGACAAAGATGGTGCGCGTCATAACAAACGGAATGGTGGAGTTATAGGAAATATATCTCGGAATAGCTATGAAAATGCCATAATAGGTAGGTATGGTGGCTATTTTGAGGAAGGTTATATGGTGGCTTTAATGCACCGGCGAAAGTTGCGCGGTACTAGAGTAGCAAGGTGGAAGGGTGAGAGTGCGTATAATCCATGGACTCAACATTAGTCATAAAGAACGCACATACTTATTGCAAAAAGTTTATTAGCCCTCGAAGCCAAGTAATACTACACATGCTCCTATGGGAGAGGTTGGTAGTAGTTAACCATCGTGCGCTCCCGACCTTCACGCAAAGATAAATAATCAAGACACAATGCGCTTCAATTTGGTTACACAGTTAGGAGACCATACGTGCATGCTACGGGAATCACAAACCTTAACACAATTATTTCTTTAACTCCACAATTTACTACTAGCATGACTCTAATATTACCATCTTCATATCTCAAAACAATCATAAGGAATCATACTTCTCATAGTATTCAATGCTCTATATATGAAAGTTTTTATTATATCTCCCTTGGATGCCCATCATATTAGGACTAAATTCATAACCTAAACAAATTACCATGCTGTTTAGAGACTCTAAAAATAATATAAGTGAAGCAAGAGAGTTCAACAATTTCTACAAAATAAAACCACCACCGTGCTCTTAAAAGATATAAGTGAAGCACTAGAGAAAAATTTCCTAGCTCAAAAGATATAAGTGAAGCACAAAGAGTATTCTAATAAATCACGATTCATGCGTGTCTCTCAAAAAGATGTATTCAACGAGGATGACTGTGGCAAACTAAAAAGCAACGACTCATATCATACAAGACGCTCCAAGCAAAACACATATCATGTGGGGAATAAAAATATAGCATCAAGTAAAGTTATCGATAGACGGAAGACAAAAGAGGGGATGCCTTCCCGGGGCATCACCAAGCTTACGCTCTTGGTTGTCCTTGAATATTACCTTGGGGTGCTTTGGGCATCCCCAAGCTTAGGCTCTTGCCACTCCTTATTCCATAGTCCATCAAATCCTTACCCAAAACTTGAAACCTTCACAAAACAAAGCTCAACACAAAACTCGTGAGATCCGTTAGTAAAACAAAATTCAATCCTTACAAGTAGGTACTGTTGTGAACTCATTCTTATTTTATATTGGTGTAATATCTATTATATTCCAAATTTTTCATGGTTCATACCCCCAACACTAGCCATAGATGCATCAAAACAAGTAAACAACACAAGAAAACCGAATTTGTCTTAAACAGGGTAGTCTGTAAAGATGCAAATTGATGTAAAACCTCTATATCTCTAAAAATTCTGAAAAATTAGGACAACGTGGGCAATTTGTAGGTCAGAGATGTGTAAAAAATTCAAGAATTTATATCGTTCCAGTAATCAGAAAAAATCCTAACACTGGGCGCAAAAGTTTCGGTTTTTCAGCAAAACCAATCTACTATCTTTCAAATCATCAGAAAGGTATTACTTGGCACAAACACTAATAAACACTTTATAAACTTATCTAACCAGAGGCTAGATGAAAAAATTATTCAAGACCAGGAAAAAAAATTGGGTTATCTCCCAAGAAGCGCTTTTCTTTAAAGCCTTTTAGCTAGGCATTGAGATTTCAATGATGCTCTGATGGCTTCTCGCCCCTCGTTGGTTACCCCAAGTGGAAGGTTTGAGATGCAGTGTAGCGGTAGTTTTCCCTTGGCAAAGATACCAAGGATCGAATCCCCTGAGACTCCGAGGGTCAACAAGAAGGTGTCAACTGCTTAGCGGCGCAACTTAGCGATTGACATGACCTGCACACAAATACAAATAACTTTGCTCCCAACGAGTACAGAGAGGTTGTCAATCCCTCCGGCCTTGTCGTTTACAAAGGATCAAACGCAAGAGATAATAGTGATAGGTATGACTGCAACTAGTAAGTAAGAACAGAAAGTAAATAGCGGATGTGATCAGTGATGGTAATATGGATCGGGGTCCCATGATGTTCACTAGTGATGTCTCTCTCCCAAAAGACGATAAAACACCTAAGCGAGGTAAACGAATTACAGCTGAGCAATTGACAGGATTATGTGCGCAAACCAATGCTAACTATGCTGCAAGAAAGGTAGAGGCTCAAAAGCATGGGCGGTACGCCAAGGCAAGTAGACCGAAATCCATCTGCATCTACTACTAATCATCCACCTTGAGATATCTATCCAGAACATCTCGCTGGTATTAAGTTGCGAGTCCCACCCATAGTGTAAACTCAAAGCAACAGACAACTGCATTAAAAGAACTTTGCGTAAAGTAAACAATCCTTGCACCCGCAAGTACAAGCACCGTTGTTTTCCCCCTTGTGGCAACAGCACATCCCCTAGACTCATGTTTCTGTCACTCAAGCTAGTCATCGAGGGGCATGAACCCACAATCAAGCATAACGTTCCCTCTTGGAGTTACTACCTACTACTTGGCCAAAGCAATAAACAGCAACGGAGAACATGCAAGAATTACTCAAGAACATAAATATAAAAGAGGTGAATCAAATATATTACTCACACACAATCTGAGCATAATCTCATAATCCATCGGATCCCAGCAAACTCATCATAGCAACAACATAAGGATTACATATGTGCCTCGATCATGTAGGGCAGCTCACGAGGTCTTGTTGGTGAAGAACAAAGAGGGGAGGAGAACATCACATAGCTATTGGTCATGGACCCATGGTCCAAGGGAGACTACTCACAACTCATCCAGGAGGCGTCCATGGTGGTGGAGAGGCTCCCGGTGGTGATCCTCCCCTCCGGCAGGGTGCCGGGAAGAGTTCTCCTGGTGCTCCCGATCTTGGAAGCGCGACGGCGGCGGAACAGAGATGAGATCGCGAAAAAGGGTTCCGTCCTCGAGGGTTTCGGGACGCGGTGTAAATATATGCCAACGGGGGCGTCAGAGGAGGTCAGGGGGGCCGAGGCGCCCTGGCGGCGCGGCCAAGAGGGGGGCCGCGCCCTCTGGCCGCCTGGAGCCCTGGTGGCCCCCCTCCAGCCCTACTTTGGCCGCATGGAAGCTTCCGGAATGCTGATTTTTTATATATTTTTCCCGGAATTTTTCTGGCAATTTACGTAATGGGAAAACCTGAAATACAAAAACAGCAGAAAACAGAAATTGGCACTGGGGTGCACTGAGTTAATAGGTTAGTCCAAATATGATCAAAAGTGTATGGAAGTGCATAAATATCATAGCAATATCACACAAAAGACGCATGGAGCAAGCAGAAATTATAGATACGTTTTGGACGTATCAACATCCCCAAGCTTAATTCCTGCTCGTCCTCGAGTAGGTAAATGATAACAAGCATAATTTCTGTGGTGACATGCTATTAACCATATAAGAACTTTTCACAGTCACATGACAAATGCTTACTGAGACAATGAATCTGTAGTAATTAAGTTGCCTCATGAGAATATCACAAAGAACTGAAAGTTTTACAATATGATACTGAAACACTCAATAGATTTGTAGTGAGCATGGTGTGTAAACATGACAAAGTGGTACCTCGCTTGCCCCCTTTAGTGAAGCAAAACATAAATGCAGGGGCACCTCCAAAGTTTAAGTGACGACTAGATACAATGATTTCAGAATAAACGATATCATAGTCATGCAGAAGACAATGGTACTTTGGGACAATGCACATTACACTCAGAATGACAATCATGCTCTCAATAGTTGGTGCTTTAAAGAAAGAAGATGGAGACTCTCGAACCGTGGCTTTTGATGGCAAGGTTGAAAACCCGTGGTCGGAAACAAAAACTAAACATGTACCAGAGCTCTTGGTTTTTAAAAACAGAGGTAATAATTATTTTTTAGAGATGCATATTTCATCAACGAATGCTAGCAGATAACTCAATTACTTCTCGAGCTGGACAAGTTTCGAGGAACGGCTCCCGCACGAGGACGATCACATCCTCTTAATCTCCTGTGTTTATCACTGCCAAAGTTTTCTGATTTCTCATGAACAAAGCGTGAAGGAGGGTTTGTTTGTTGTATATTTTTTAATGAGCCGGGCGCAATGTTTGCCAGTTCCTTCTCGCATTAGGGGTTTGCACATTAGACATGCAATCCCGGGGTGAAGCTTGTCCAACTTAAAAAGATAATGAATTAACTACTACTTCCTCATGAGCTAAAATAGAGGCACAAAAGAGAAATGCTTTTTTGAATAATTTCGAGATGGTACACGAAAGTCTTCGTTAGGAATGGCAGGTAAATACCATGTATAGGAAGGTATGGTGGACTCATATGGCATAACTGGTTTAAAGGATTTCTGATGCGCAAGCAGTCAGTCCGCTTAGTACAAGCGAAGGTTAGCAAAAGACTGGGAGCGACCAACTAAGAGAGCAATGATGGTCATAATCATGCAGAGTGACAAAGTAACATTGAATCGGGCATGGAAGTTATATCGCTACTCAGAAATTAAAGATCATCAAGGCTTGATAGACTTTCTTTACAGTCTTAAATATGCGTGAGCATATGCCAAGTCAATCAAAATAAATTCTTGGAGGAAGATATCACTAAACCATACCACATCATAGGCAAACAAATCATGTTGGTACTTCAATAACACATTAAGAACCCCCGAGCTATTTGAGACTAACCATAAGAAAACATGAACTACTAAGCACCATTATGCACATAGCATTTTTATCATAGACATATCAACCAGTGCAACAAAAGCCAACTCTCATAACAAGATAAGCATGATAACTCAAGAGAGTTCCAGCAACCAACTAAACAAAAGCTCTTTAAAAAGAAAAGCATGAAAACTAAGAGCTAAACATGACAGTAGCTATTGAAAGACAAAGAACACACACAACAAAGATAGGCACGAAAATTCTATGGTGTGTTCTAGGTTGAAGTGGAGCGTGTTTCTCTCCCACACAAAGAAAGATGGGTTCCAACTCGTTATGAGCAGCAAGCAAAGCTAAAGAAAAACTAAAAAGGAAACTAAAAGCAAGACGCTCCAAGCATAGCACATAACACATGAAGTGATAAAAATATAGTGGAACGAAAGACGAACTGATAATTGTTGATGGAGAAGGGGATGCACGGGGGCATCCCCAAGCTTAGACGCTTGAGTCTTCTTGAATATTTCTTGGGAGTGCACGGGGGCATCCCCAAGCTTGAGCGTTTGACACTCCTGAATCTTTTTATCATCTTCCCTCGCACACTTGAAAACTCCCTTCATACATAACTCATCATAATGTGATTAGCGAGGTTAGTACCCATAATAAAATAATTTTTCCTTGCTGGAAATAAGGATAATATTGAAGGTCTACTGTTTCGCAAGATTGCCAAAAGGTTTTTGCAAAGAAAAAGTAAGCTCAAGGTTTGCAAAACGAAGGAAAGGCAAAACAGGACAGAATCTGTGAAAAACAGACCAGCAGGTAGTAAATAATTTTTTCGGGGCACTTCTGCCACTCAAATCAAAAAACTCAGAACAGACGCCCGAAAGCCAATTGTATAGAGCACGCTGTCGAAAAAATTCAGACCAAGAAGATGATCTGATGATTTTATACGAATTTTTCTGTCCAAGGACAGAATCTGTTTCCTGGACAGCACGTCACAACTTTTGAACTTTCTTGCAATCAGAGGCTAAACTTGGCACAAAGCTGAAAAGTAAAGATACAATGATGATGCTACTGTAGTAACAAACATCAAGACACAACGAAAGCAAAATAAAATTTTATTCATTGTGGGCTGCCTCCCAAAAGCGCTTTCTTTTATGCCTTTAAGCTAGGCATAATGCAAAGAGATCAAGTTTTATCAAGAGTAAAAGAATAGCTAGCCCGTATAACGGACTCAAAAGGTAACTTAATCTTCTTTCTAGGGAAGTGTTCCATCCCTTTCTTGAGAGGAAATTGGAATTTTATATTCCCCTCTTTCATGTCAATGATGGCACCAACGGTGCGAAGAAAAGGACGTCCCAAAATGATTGGACAAGAAGGTTCACATTCAATATCCATAATAGTAAAATCAACGGGAACATAATTGTCATTTACCATGATAAGAACATCGTCGATCCTCCCCAAAGGTTTCTTTATGGAAGAATCAACAAGACGAACACCAAAAGAACAAGAATCAAAAGGTTTCAATTTAAGCATATCATATATTCTTTTGGGCATAACGGAGGTACTAGCTCCAACATCACATAAAGCATAGCAAGAGAAGTTATTCAACTTAATTTTAATCATTGGATCCCAACCATCTTCTAGCTTTCTAGGTATGGAGGCTTCTACCCTAAGTTTCTCCTCCCTAGCTTTGATGAGAGCATTAGTGATATGCTCTGTGAAGGCAAGATTAAGTGTGCTAGTGCGGGGATCTCTAGACATCTTGTGAAGGAAATCAATAACTTCGGTAAGGGTGCAATTATCAAAATCAAGGTCACTACTATCAAGTAAAGTGGTAGTGGTGTCCTTTAGGCTCACTTGTTTGGTAGTTTCTATGGTCATAGCATCACCATTAATAGGTCCAATGGGACCAGGAGTGCATTGGGTGCTAAGAGTTTGGATATCCTCAACAACTTGGATAGTAGCAACAGTGTGGTGGGTAGGAAGGTTCTTAATTCTATCTTCTTCCTCCTTTTCTCTAGCCCATCTCTCTTTAAGTTTAGCCAACATCCTAATGTTTTCATTAATTTGCACTTGAATAGCATTCATAGGAGTGGTCTTCCTCTCCTCAAGAGGGGAAGTTCTAATTTTAAGCAACTCTACCTCATGGGCTAAATTGTCTACCTTCGAAGAGAGATCATCTAGTTTGGCTAGTTTTCCTTCTACACTCTTGTTGAAGGCTTTTTGGGTAGTGATGAAATCTTTAAGCATAATCTCTAGTTCAGAAGTGGAGTTCTTGGTGCTAGGATAAGCATTGTTGTTCCCATAGGAATTAGAGGGGAACGGTCTAGGATTGCTACCAAAATTACTCCTATAAGCATTGTTATTGAAATTGTTTCTAGAGATAAAGTTCACATCTACTTGTTCTTGAGCAATCAAAGAATTTAAAGGAACATCACGAGGATCAATAGAAGATTGCTTGGAAAGTAGAGACATGACCAAGTCAACTTTTTCATTTAGGGAGGAAATCTCCTCGACAGAGTTTACCTTCCTACCTGTTGGAGCGCGTTTGGTGTGCCATTGGGAATAATTGGTCATCATCTCATCGAGAAGCTTCGTGGCAGCACCAAGTGTAGTTGACATAAAGGTTGCTCCCGTGGCCGAATCTAACAAGTTCCGCGAGGTAAAGTTCAAGCCTGCATAAAAAGTTTGGATAACCATCCAAGTAGTCAAACCATGAGTAGGGCAGTTCTTGACAAGAGATTTCATGCGTTCCCAAGCTTGGGCAACGTGTTCATTATCCATTTGTTTGAAATTCTTTATGTTACTCCTTAGTTGGATAATTTTAGCAGGGGGATAGTACTTTCCAATAAAGGCATCCTTGCACTTGTCCCAAGAATCTATGCTATTCCTAGGCAAAGATTGAAACCAAAATTTAGCTCCTCCTCTCAAGGAGAAAGGAAAAAGCTTAAGCTTAACAATATTACCATCTATTTCTTGGTACTTTTGCATATCACAGAGTTCAACAAAATTGTTTAAGTGTAAAGCAGCATCATCTCCAGCACCGGAGAATTGATCTTTCATAACTAGGTTCAGTAAAGCAGGTTTAATTTCATAAGAAGGTGCTGAAGTGGCAGGTGTAGTAATAGGTGTGCAGATAAAGTCATCGTTGTTATGACTAGTGAAGTCACACAACTTGGTGTTCTCGGTGGAACCCATAGCAGCAGCAAGCAAGATAACTATTTTTGTGATTTTTGATAAAAGACACTAAAGCAAAAACTGAAAGGTAAACTAACAAGACTAAAAAGCAAAGGTAAAAGATAGCGTGCAACTCCCCTATCTTGAAGAGTGGAGTCCCCGGCAACGGCGCCAGAAAACTTTGCTTGATGGCTTCTCGCCCCTCGTTGGTTACCCCAAGTGGAAGGTTTGAGATGCAGTGTAGCGGTAGTTTTCCCTTGGCAAAGATACCAAGGATCGAATCCCCTGAGACTCCGAGGGTCAACAAGAAGGTGTCAACTGCTTAGCGGCGCAACTTAGCGATTGACAGGACCTACACACAAATACAAATAACTTTGCTCCCAACGAGTACAGAGAGGTTGTCAATCCCTCCGGCCTTGTCATTTACAAAGGATCAAATGCAAGAGATAATAGTGATAGGTATGACTGCAACTAGTAAGTAAGAACAGAAAGTAAATAGCGGATGTGATCAGTGATGGTAATATGGACCGGGGTCCCATGATGTTCACTAGTGACGTCTCTCTCCCAAAAGACGATAAAACAGCTAAGCGAGGTAAACGAATTACAGCTGGGCAATTGACAGGATTATGTGCGCAAACCAATGCTAACTATGCTGCAAGATAGGTAGAGGCTCAAAAGCATGGGCGGTACGCCAAGGCAAGTAGACCGAAATCCATCTGCCTCTACTACTGTCGGTGTACTAAAGTAGGGGTACCTTCGTATCCCGACTTGTGCACGGGCAGTAGCAGCGTCCCGTGGTCGGGCTCACCACGCGCCCGCCGAAGCCCACTCTGGTTCCCTTAAAGCCATTCAAGAACAAAGTATTCAAGTTAAGAAACAAGACCCCGGCAAGAGGAGCTTGCCGGGAAGGCCGCTCCAGGCTCGAGACCATCCCTTCTGCACAAGACCCTGGCAAGAGGAGCTTGCCAGGAAGGCCAAAGAATAGCATTTCAGAAGACCTGCCGTGGCGCATCACGCGCCCCGGCAAGACCCGGAGAGCGGCAAGCTTCTGGGCCCGGCAAGGTGCTTGCCGCGGCAAGCTTTCACTGTGTGCCTGTGCTCCAGCTCACCTGGCCACGCGTCGCCCTGGGGCCCTTCCTGGGGCACGTGGCGGATGGTTGTGCAGCCTGGGGGTACACGGTGGCAAGCCACGATGACGAGGCCTCCGTCGTGGCGAACGGAGGCGCCCGGGCGGACGCTTTTGGGGTGACGGCGACGGGCATTCAATGCCCTTGTCCCCCACCGTCAGGGTTAGGTATAGATCACTGTACATACACTGTACATGCACTGTTATAGCTACCACCAATTTTACGCTTTTACCCTCATCTACGTTGACACCTGTCGGTGACCCCTTTGAGCTATAAAAGGAGGCCCATGCACAACGTAGAGGGGGTTCGCTTTCCGAAACTTGATCACTCCCACGCTCGGTGTAGCTAGTACTGTAGATCTTCTTGCTCCCGAGCCAAGAACTTAATACAACCAAGGCACGAGTAGGGTTTTACGCATCCGTGCAGCCCGAACCTGGGTAAAACTGCTCGCGTGTGCCCCTCGATCTGCTCTTCGTGCTCCCTCCGCTCCCTTGCCGTACCGAAAAGGGGCTCCGGTCCCATAGGTGTTCGTGGGCGATCAGTTTCCCCGTACTGGCTGTGGACAAGTCCGGCAAGGAGGCTGGCGACAAGAAAACTCAGGCTGGTGGTTCCGGCAAGGAGCCTGCCACTATAGCCGCCGCCGACAAGCAAGACGGCTCCGACAAGCAGTACTGCAAGATCCACCGCACCAAGGGCCACGATCTCCAGAACTGCAAGCGGGTCGAATACCTCGTAGAGCAGCAGAAGGCTGAATACGAGCGACGCGACAAGGAGAAGGCTCAGGGAGGTGGGGGTGAGTCCAGCAAGAAGCGGCCATACAATGGCCGGGGAGGACGACGCGGCAAGGCCAAGCAGCGGCAAGGAGATAGACCTCCCCGGGGCCGCGACAAGGATGAAGACGAAGACGACGACGAGGACATGGACGACGGAGACAACAGCGAGCAGGAGTTCCAGAAGGCCACAGAAGTTCTGTGCGTCGATGGAGGTGCCTCTCTGCACACTTCCCACCGCCAACTCAAGCAATGGGTGCGGGAAGTGAATGCGGCAGAGCCACCCGTCGAGTCGCGCAAGCTACTAAAGTGGTCCAGCACGCCCATCATCTTCGACCTTGAGGACCACCCTGACCACACCACTGCGGTCGGGTGCTTGCCGATGTTGGTTTCACCAACCATCCGCAACCTCAAGGTCACCAAGATGTTGGTTGACGGCGGGGCCGGCCTAAACTTGATCTCCTCTGCTGTAATCCGGAAGCTGCAGATCCCCGACAGCGAGCTCGAGGAAACTGGAACTTTCCAAGGGATCAACCCGGGAAGGAGCAAGCCGAAGGGGAAGATCACACTGCCAGTGACCTTTGGCGGAGAGCTAAACTTCAGGACTGAGAGGATCACTTTCGACGTCGCCGATATTCCATTGCCATACAATGGAATACTCGGCCGTCTTGCGCTCGCCAAGTTCATGGCAGCCTCTCACTATGCATATAACATGCTCAAGATGCCCGGCCCGATAAGCGTCATCTCTGTCCCCGGCGACAAGAAAGACGCGCTTATCTGCGCCGACAAGATCTACCGGGATGCAGCAGCTGCGGCAGACAGCAAGACACTTGCCGCTGAAGCTCCCGGGGGGGAGACCAAGACCAAGTCCGGCAAGAGCTCTGGGGCCCACTCCGGCAAACGCACCTCTTCGGAGTGCTGCGCTGCCGTCGAGGACGCACCATCGAGCTCCACCGGCAAGTGCAAAAAGGGAATGGCAGCTCCACCCGCAACCAAGAAGGTGTCGGCCAAGGAGGACGGCACTGGTGGTACCTTCACCATCAGTGCTACGCTCGATCCCAAATAGGAAAGCGCACTCGTTGCCTTCCTGTGGGCGAATGTCGACGTGTTTGCATGGCAACCGTCCAACATCCCCGGCGTTCCCAGGAAGGTAATTGAGCACAAGCTTGCTGTTTGTCCTCACGCGCGGCCCGTCAAGCAGAAGGTCAGGAAGCAAGCGGTGGAGCGCCAAGAGTTCATTGCCGAAGAGATCAAGAAATTGGAAGCGGCGGGCCTTGTTAGAGGTGTGCTTCATCCTACGTGGCTAGCCAATCCAGTTGTCGTGCGCAAAGCTAATGGGAAGTGGAGACTTTGTATAGACTTCACTGATGTGAATAAAGCTTGTCCCAAGGATCCATTTCCCTTGCCGCGCATTGACCAGATCATTGACTCCACGGCTGGATGTGAGTTGCTTTCATTTCTTGACGCATACTCCGGATATCACCAGATATTCATGGCTGAAGAAGATGAAGAGAAGACCGCATTCATTACTCCGTGTGGCACTTACTGTTTCGTACGCATGCCCTTCGGACTGAAGAATGCGGGCTCAACATTTGCAAGGGTAGTCCACACTGCTTTTGAGCCACAGATACACAGGAATGTAGAAGCCTACATGGATGACATAGTGGTCAAGAGCAAGGACAAGGATACCCTGATCCAAGACCTGGATGAGACTTTTGCAAATCTGCGCAAGATACAACTCAAGCTGAACCCCGAGAAGTGCGTCTTCGGAGTACCCTCCGGCAAGCTTCTCGGGTTCTTTGTGTCCCAGAGGGGGATTGAAGCCAATCCCGACAAGATCAAGGCCATCGAGCAGATCGAAGCTCCGAAGCGCGTCAAGGATGTACGGAGACTTGCTGGTTGTGTGGCTGCCCTCAGCAGGTTCATTTCAAAGTCTGTGGAACGCGCCCTGCCTTTCTTCAAAATCTTGAAAAAGGCAGGTCCTATGAAATGGACTCCAGAAGCGGAGGCAGCGCTGCATGACTTGAAAGGATACCTGTCCTCCACTCCAATACTTGTCGCACCTAGGCCACAAGAGAAGTTGCTGCTGTACTTAGCAGCAACCAATCAAGTGGTTAGTGCTGCGTTGGTAGCGGAGAGGGAGGCAGATGAGGAATCCACAGCCCCGGCAAGCGCATCCAGCGACAAGCTTCCCCGACAAACTCTGGCCCCGACAAGGACGAGTCTGCGCAGATACAAGGAGAAGTGCGAAAGAAGATGGTACAGTGCCCAGTTTATTTTGTGAGTTCCCTCTTGCAGGGGGCTAGATCAAGGTACTCTGGGGTGCAGAAGCTGCTTTTCGGCCTCCTCATGGCCTCGAGAAAGCTGCGCCATTACTTCCAAGCACATGAGATAACAGTGGTCACTCGCTTCCCGCTGAAGAGGATATTGCAAAATCCAAAAGCAACAGGTAGGATTGTCGAGTGGGCACTGGAGCTGTCAAGCTTTGGTCTTAAGTTTGAAAGCACTTCAACTATACAGAGCAGAGCTTTGGCAGAATTCATAGCAGAATGGACACCAACGCCAGACGAAGAAGTTCCAGAGACAAACATCCCCGACAAAGAAGCGAGCAAAGAATGGATAATGTACTTCGATGGTGCCTTCTCGCTGCAAGGCGCCGGTGCTGGTGTGTTACTCGTAGCACCCACCGGGGAGCGCCTCAAGTACGTTGTTCAAATGCACTTTCCCAAGGAACAAGCGACAAACAATACTGCTGAGTATGAGAGTTTGCTTGCCGGCCTCAGAATTGCAGCCGAGCTTGGGATCAAGAAGCTGATTGTGCGGGGAGATTCATAGTTGGTGGTCCGACAAGTAAACAAGAGCTACCAGAGTCCTTTGATGGAAGCTTATGTCGATGAAGTGAGGAAGCTTGAAGAACACTTTGAAGGCCTGCAGATGGAGCACGTTCCAAGAGCTCAAAATGATATCGCAGATGGCCTCTCAAAGTGTGCTGCAATGAAGTTACCTGTGGAACCAGGGACCTTCCTGCTCAAGTTAACTCAACCATCCGTTACACCATCAGTTGGGCAGAGCAAGAAGAGAAAGTTGGTCTCCGGCGACTACTTGCCGGCGGATCTTCCTGAAGCCGCCGCCAAGACCCCCAAGATCGACGACCGAGCTGCTGAGGAACAGTCTGCTCCTGCGGACCCAAGGGTTCGTGCAGTTGAAGCAGATGTTCCCGGCAAGTCTTGCCCCGGCAGGCTTGCCGGGGAACGTGAAGCTCCGGCAGAACCTCAAGTCTTTGCCGTAGAAGCTGACGTTCCCACAGTAGCACTGATGCCTTTAGTCCTTGTTGTTGAGCCCCAAGCTCCAACCTGGGCACAGCAAATCGTCCGTTTCCTTCAAACTGGAGAACTTCCCGAAGAACCAGAAGAGATAGAGAGAATAACCAGGCAGTCAAGTATGTACCAGTTCGTCGGCAATGAACTGTACAGAAGAAGACTCAATGGTGTCAGATTGAAATGCATTTCTCGGGAAGATGGACAGAAGCTGTTGGCAGAGATACACGGAGGGATATGTGGACACCACATTGGCGCAAGAGCACTTGCCGGGAAGGCGTTCCGGCAAGGTTTCTTCTGGCCAGAAGCCCTCCAAGATGCAACTGCACAAGTAACCAAGTGTGAAGCATGTCAGTTCCATGCCAAGCAAATACACCAGCCAGCTCAAGCTCTCCAGACGATCCCTTTGTCCTGGCCCTTTTCGGTCTGGGGGCTCGACATCCTCGGCCCCTTTCCCCGCGCTGTCGAGGGCTTTGAGTACTTGTACGTTGCTATCGACAAGTTCACAAAGTGGCCGGAAGTGGAACCAGTGAGAAAGGTGACCGCACAGTCAGCAGTCAGGTTCTTCAGATCGATCGTTTGCCGTTTCGGAATCCCTAACAGGATCATCACCGACAACGGCACACAGTTCACAAGTCGCACCTTCATGCAATACGTCCAAGACCTTGGCGCCAAGATTTGCTTCGCTTCTGTTGCTCACCCGAGGAGCAATGGTTAAGCGGAGAGGGCAAATGCTGAAGTGCTGCGCGAACTCAAGACAAGAACCTTCGATAGGCTGCACAAGTGCGGAAGAAACTGGATTGAGGAGTTGCCGGTGGCTCTTTGGTCAATTAGAACGACACCAAATCGAGCCACCGGACAGACACCCTTTGCTCTTGTCTATGGAGCAGAGGCAGTTCTCCCCACGGAACTCGTATACGGGTCTCCTCGAGTGCTCGCTTACCATGAGCTCGAGCAAGAGCAGTTGCGGCAAGATGATGCATTGCTCCTCGAGGAGGACCGTCTCCAGGCTGCTGTACGAGCTGCTCGATACCAGCAAGCTTTGCGTCGCTATCATAGCCGCAAAGTCAAGGCCAGGAGTCTCGAGGAAGGCGACCTTGTTCTTCGGCGCGTTCAGTCCGCCAAGAACTCCAACAAGTTGACGCCGAAGTGGGAAGGCCCTTATCGGGTGAGGCAAGTCACAAGGCCCGGCGCTGTCCGCCTTGAGACCGAAGAAGGCTTACCGGTGAGCAACTCCTGGAACATTGAGCATCTTCGCAAGTTTCACCCATAAGGCGCGGTTGCCGTGATCCGCTCCGGCAACCACCTTTTGTACGAGTCTTGCCGCTGTTGCATGTAAACCTTTGTACAAATCCGGGCGCAGCCCCCGTGCATCAGTAAAACTTTTGAGCTTCGCACGGCTTGTCGTTTCATGCATTCATGTTTTCATTGCATGTATTATCTGACACTTTGTGCAGCACACGATCCCGGTAAGCAATAACGAGCCGCAAGGCTCCATATCTATGTTTCCTCCCCTCTTCCTTTTTCTCTCTCAAGCAGAAGAAGTGTTCCTCGCGCACAAGTTTGCCGGGGGGGAAGGAGACAGTGGTATGGACCAAGTGCTGTTCAAGGAAGGAAAGCCTTACCGGGAAGCAAACAGAACACAAAAGCTAAGTTGCCAAAGTTTGGGCATTCAAAATTTTAAAATTCTTAGTTATCTTCCTTGAACGACCACACTTTGTATGGAAAACCTGTGCGCGGAGGAACCTACCCGTGGCTAGCCGCACCCTTACTTTGTTTCGAGTACGCTCAACGGCTTAAGTGAGCTGCGACAAGTGTCGCGCCCTTATTTCGTTTTCGAGTTCGCTCAACAACCTAAGTGTGCTGCGACTAGCTGCGGCAAGGTTTCTTGCCGGCGAGGGCATTGCCAGCAGGCCGCTGAAGTCCCGCACTCAGCGCTCGCGGCAAAGGTCCCTTTGCCGGCAAGTTCCCTAGAAGCGTAGGGTGAGAAGCATACAAAGTAGAGGGATCAAGCAAGGGAGATAACACTGCATTGACTATCCAAAATAAAGTTATATTACAAGATAACTTGCCGCTGTTCTAACCAACTACTATTCATGACTTAATCGACAGCGGCAAGGGAAGCAGAAAGAAGGGAGCCTAGTCTACGCGGTCTCCGTCAACCCTCTTGATCTTGCCCACCTTGGCCACGATGTGGGCAACTTGTGCCTTCAGTGCTTCCTGGTCAGCTTCGGGCGGCAAGGTCCGGAGGACGTTCTCAAGATTAATCCCGGGGTTGCGGTAGACGATCTTCGACAACACCCGCTCCACGGTACCCGTGCAGAGCCTGCGCGCCTCGTTAGCCAGCTGCGTGGGGATCTTCTCTCGTAGCTGCGCGAGGGCCGGCGCCACTCCTCTGAAGAACAAGCTTAGCTTGGCGCTGTGGGGAAGGCTCTCATCGGGGGAGTACACGAGGTGCTCCGCCCTCAGCGCCACCATCTCCTTGTCGATGTTGGCGGCGGAGGCGACGAGCTCCTCGGTCCACTGCTCCACCGTCCGCTGGAAGTTGTTCTGCGACAGAGCGGCACTGTCCAGCAGCGCCCTTTCAGCCCGGAGGTCTTCCTTCAACTTAGACTCCCTGTTCCGGGCCCCGTCAAGCGACTCGGTGAGGGTGGACAGTTTTAGCTCCAAGTCTGCGATGGAGTCCTTGGCGTCGTTGAGCTCTTTGCCCTTCTCAGAGAGTTGGACCTGCAGCTCCGAGTGGTTGTGTGCGTCCTTCTCCCTTTCAAGTTTGAGCGCGGCAACCTTCTCCTCGCTCGTCTTCAGATTGAGCTCCAACTGCGCCACCCTCGCCTCCAGGTCCCTCTTGGCGTTCTCTGCAGCGGCAGTGGCGTCCCTCGCCTCCTGCAGAGCCCCGCCGATGGACTGCTCGTGCGTGGTAAGGTCGTCCTCGTGGCTATCGAGGTCGACCTTCCGCTGGTTCAACGCTCCTTCCCGCCGAGCCAGATCCTCGGCGGCCAGTCGTGGCTGCTCCTCAACCTCGGCCTTCTCGAGGATGAACGCCTGGTGCGCCTCGGCGAGCTCCTCGCGCTCCTCCGCCAAGTTCCGGAAGGCCGCTTGGTTGGCGGCGCGGAGCTCCGCGGCGCGCTTCTCCAAGTCGATGCTAGCCTTGGCGGCCAGAGCCTCTCGGGACTCCAGCTTGGCCTGCCTGGCTCGGTACAAGGCCAGAAGCCGGCGCAGGAGCTGCTCCTCTTCGGGCTCGCTACTGCTGCCGGGCGCGTCGACAACCCTTAGCCCGGCGGAGGTGAGGACTTCTCCATCGAAGCTCTCCCCCTCCGCGGGTTCCCTTGATGAGGACGCCCACGGGACTTGGATGAAGACCCCGTTGGCGGCCTCCAGATAGATACCCGGCCCAGTCGCGGCGGCGGAGGGGTCGGCGGCCGGTGCAGCGTCCGGCGCTCCTGCGGCCTCGGGGCCGTCAGTGCGGTCGCCGGTCTCCTCCCCAGCTGCCGCGTCAGTGGCCGCGGGGGTCTCATCGGCCACGGGCTCGTCAGCAGTGGCGGCGTCGCCAGCATTGTCGCGCACCTCCTCCTTGGCGATGGTCTCCGTCTCCATCGGCTCCGGGGCGGGCGGATCTGACAACAGAAAAAGAAAAGAAGAATCATCCAGCAAATATCCAAAAAAGAAGAGTTCAAAAGAAGGAAAGTACAAGGGTTTACCTGCGCGGGCCTCTTCAGTAACGGGGTCCCTCGCCGGGGAGTTCTCCCTTGGCGGCGTAGTGGTGGCCCCCGCCGGCGGAGGGCCGCTGGCGCCTTCCCTTGGCGGGGCGCCCTCCCTTGTCGGGGTGCTCGCCCTTGGCGGGGTACTCGCCCTTGGCGGCGTACCCGTCCTTGGCGGAGCGCTCTCCCTCGCCGGGGAGCTCCTCCTTGGCGGGGTGGGCGGGACAAGCGGCTCGTCGGGAGCAGTCTCTTGACGCTCCTGCGGCTGCGGCTCCGCGTCTGCACAAGTCAACAGGCAAACAAGACATCAATAAGGATAAGAAGCTCAAGCGCGCCCGATAAGCAGAGAAGTGAACAAGGAACTTACACTGGGGGCTGCGCTGGGGGCTGCCCTGCGGGGCAGCCGGCTGGTCCGGCAAGCCTGTCGCGGGCGCATCCCCTGCCGCGGCGACGGGCTCGTCATCCTCGAGGTCAACCACATGGATCTTGGCCCTCTTCGCCATCCTCTGGGTCAGGGTCCAGGAAGCCAAACAAGATCAGAATCAAGCAAGATAATTCAAGACAAGAGCAATAAGAATCAGAAGAAATAAGAGTTGCAAATACTTACTCTTCCTCCTCCTCGTCGGAACTAAGGGCGGAGAAGTCGAAGTCTGCCTCGTGTGTCCCAGCGTGAGGAGCTGGAGGAGAAGGCTCCCTCGGGCGCTTGGCGGGCTCCGGAGCTGTGGGTTGTGAAGACCCCGCTTCGGTCGTCGCCGAGGACCGAGGGGCAGAAGGAGCACCAGAGCCGGTTCAAGAGGATCCCCCTCCTCTTGCCGCTGAGGCGCGAGGCGCCTCCTTGACGACCTTGCTCGTCGTGGTGGCATGCGTCGCGCGGCGCTTCGGCTGCTGTCGGGGCGCCGGCTGCTTCACTGTCTCGGTGGTCTTGCGGAGGCGTTTCTTCGGCTGTGGTGGAGGACTTGGCGGTGGCGGAGAGTTCTCCGAGGATGAGGAAATGTCGTCGAGGTTCAGTGACCCGCCGGAGTCTTCGTCGGAATCGCTCGATTCGGCGTCCTCCTCGACGGGCTCACTGGACTCGGTCCCCTGCCCGGCAGCCTCGCTCTTCCCGGCAGGCTCCCCAGCAGGCTCCCTGGCAGGCTTCCCGGCGGGCCTCAGCAGTTTGAGGATCTCCTCCTCCTCGGCCCGGCTCACTGCATCCGCTGCTTCTGCTTCTTCCACGGTGTACCCAAACTCACCCGCAGCCGCCGCTGCGGCAGCCTCCTCCATCCTGCTGGCGATATACGCCATGTCCCGATCGGTGGTCGCACGGGTGAGGCCCTTCTTCTCTTCGGGGTTGCGCGGCCGTTCAACCAGGTTGTCAAAGAAGGTTTGCACGGTCTCTTCTGAAGGCGCCAGCCAAGTGGGATCCACCCCGTGGGAATCGCACAGAGGCATTGCCGCACGGATGGCGCTAAGGGCAGAGTTGTTGCATAGTGGAACTACTCCGTTCGACGGGGTGAACCACTCCTTGTGCTAGGGGTCATGCTTAAACAGCGAGCGGGCCATTCCCTTGAGCTCCAAGACGGTGAAGTTATAATTCAGGCCGGGGCGTAGCCTCATGAAGTCTGCCGCATTGCCGAACTCCCAAGCAGGCCTCTTCCTGTCCTGCAAGGGGGCAATGCGGCGGCGAAGGAAATCCGCCCCGACCTCACCTACAGTAAGGTTGGCGGCCCAGAGGCGAAGGATCCTAGTAAGGGCAATCTGCAGCTTATCGTCCTCCGGGGCCAAGTCACTCCAATCGTTGCCGCGCACTATTGCCGCTCGGTGCGGGGAGGTAAACTGCTGGGGTTCCTCTTCCATAACCCAGCACCAATCAGCCCTCCACTCATCCCACTTTCCGCGAAGCTCTCCAATCAAGTACGCCTCTTTCTTGTTGAGCCTGAAGATCCAAGAGATGCCGCCGGAGAGTGGGGATCCAGACTCTACTCTAGGTGTGAAAAAGTGGCGGAAGAGGGCTACGTTGGGGTGGACCCCGACAAAGTTATCGCACAAATGTGCGAAAACGGCCAAGGTCAAGACGGCATTCGGGGTGAAATCTAGGAGGTGGAATCCGTATGTGTTCATCACATCGCAGAAAAACTCAGAGTACGGAGGACAAAGACCGCAGTGGAAGAACAGAGCGAAGAAATGGTAACCTCCCGGATACATATCGCAGGCTTCGGCGGGGAGGACCCTGGTGCGCGGGTGAGCCTTCGTCTCCCTCGCCCAGAACAAGTAATACTTGTCCCTCAGCTCCCTCGCGCCGAGCCTCGGCGGGAAGACCACCATCCTCTTCCGCATGGCTGCCAGCTTCGCCGCCTTATCGGACTTCTCTTTCTTCGCCTTGTCGCTCTTCGCCTTGTCGCTCTTCGGGGCCATGGCGGGGACGGCGAGGGGGGTCGGCGGCGCTAAGGATGCTGGAGACGGCGGAGGAAGGGCTAGAGCTCGGCTCTCTATCAACCTTTGGGAGGCGGAGAGCGGCGGGGGTTTCTGGAGATTGAAGACGCAATGAAGCAATGGGGAGGGAACTGCCCCTGCTTCCTCTGCTTTTAAGGGGGAAGTGGGGGACGTTCCGCATTTTCCCATTAAAGAAACAGGCCACGATCTCTCCCACGACGCCGCAATCGACGCGTGCCGTTAGGGAGGGATGCGGTGGATGCGGAGTGGGAAACGGCGCGCCGTGGGCCGCGTGTGCCCGTGCACTGTTTTGGGCCTGGCCCAACAACGCTCGGCACCGTGTGTGGCCCAGGCCCGGGGGCTCCTGTCGGTGTACTAAAGTAGGGGTACCTTAGTATCCCGACTTGTGCACGGGCAGTAGCAGCGTCCCGTGGTCGGGCTCACCACGCGCCCGCCGAAGCCCACTCTGGTTCCCTTAAAGCCATTCAAGAACAAAGTATTCAAGTTAAGAAACAAGACCCCGGCAAGAGGAGCTTGCCGGGAAGGCCGCTCCAGGCTCGAGACCATCCCTTCTGCACAAGACCCTGGCAAGAGGAGCTTGCCAGGAAGGCCAAAGAACAGCATTTCAGAAGACCTGCCGTGGCGCATCACGCGCCCCGGCAAGACCCGGAGAGCGGCAAGCTTCCGGGCCCGGCAAGGTGCTTGCCGCGGCAAGCTTTCACTGTGTGCCTGCGCTCCAGCTCACCTGGCCACGCGTCGCCCTGGGGCCCTTCCTGGGGCACGTGGCGGATGGTTGTGCAGCCTGGGGGTACACGGTGGCAAGCCACGATGACGAGGCCTCCGTCGTGGCGAACGGAGGCGCCCGGGCGGACGCTTTTGGGGTGACGGCGACGGGCATTCAATGCCCTTGTCCCCCACCGTCAGGGTTAGCTATAGATCACTGTACATACACTGTACATGCACTGTTACAGCTACCACCAATTTTACGCTTTTACCCTCATCTACGTTGACACCTGTCGGTGACCCCTTTGAGCTATAAAAGGAGGCCCATGCACAACGTAGATGGGGTTCGCTTTCCGAAACTTGATCACTCCCACGCTCGGTGTAGCTAGTACTGTAGATCTTCTTGCTCCCGAGCCAAGAACTTAATACAACCAAGGCAGGAGTAGGGTTTTACGCATCCGTGCGGCCCGAACCTGGGTAAAACTGCTCGCGTGTGCCCCTCGATCTGCTCTTCGTGCTCCCTCCGCTCCCTTGCCGTACCGAAAAGGGGCTCCGGTCCCATAGGTGTTCGTGGGCGATCAGTTTCCCCGACAACTACTAATCATCCACCTTGAGATATCTATCCAGAACATCTCGCTGGTATTAAGTTGCAAGTCCCACCCATTGTGTAAACTCAAAGCAACAGACAACTGCATTAAAAGAACTTTGCGTAAAGTAAACAATCCTTGCACCCGCAAGTACAAGCACCGTTGTTTTCCCCCTTGTGGCAATAGCACATCCCCTAGACTCATGTTTCTATCACTCAAGCTAGTCATCGAGGGGCATGAACCCACAATCAAGCATAACGTTCCCTCTTGGAGTTACTACCTACTACTTGGCCAAAGCAATAAACAACAACGGAGAACATGCAAGAATTACTCAAGAACATAAATATAAAAGAGGTGAATCAAATATATTACTCACACACAATCTGAGCATAATCTCACAATCCATCGGATCCCAGCAAACTCATCATAGCAACAGCATAAGGATTACATATGTGCCTCGATCATGTAGGGCAGCTCACGAGGTCTAATCGGTGAAGAACAAAGAGGGGAGGAGAACATCACATAGCTACTGGTCATGGACCCATGGTCCAAGGGAGACTACTCACAACTCATCCGGGAGGCGTCCATGCTGGTGGAGAGGCTCCCGGTGGTGATCCTCCCCTCCGGCAGGGTGCCGGGAAGAATTCTCCTGGTGCTCCCGATCTTGGAAGCGCGGCGGCGGCGGAACAGAGATGAGGTCGCGAAAAAGGGTTCCGTCCTCGAGGGTTTCGGGACGCGGTGTAAATATATACCAAAGGGGGGCGTCAGAGGAGGCCAGGGGGGCCCAGGCGCCCTGGCGGCGCGGCCAGGAGGGGGGCCGCGCCCTTTGGCCGCCTGGAGCCCTGGTGGCCCCCCTCCGGCCCTACTTTGGCCGCATGGAAGCTTCCGGAACGCTGATTTTTTATATATTTTTCCCGGAATTTTTCTGGCAATTTACGTAATGGGAAAACCTGAAATACAAAAACAGCAGAAAACAGAAACTGGCACTGGGGTGCACTGAGTTAATAGGTTAGTCCAAATATGATCAAAAGTGTATGGAAGTGCATAAATATCATAGCAAAATCACACAAAAGAGGCATGGAGCAAGCAGAAATTATAGATACGTTTTGGACGTATCATGCTCACATAAAAATGAAGAATTGAAGCACAAAGAGAGCATCATAAAACACGTGACAAACACATATAAGTCTA
This sequence comes from Secale cereale, assembly GCA_902687465.1. Lineage (NCBI taxonomy): Eukaryota > Viridiplantae > Streptophyta > Magnoliopsida > Poales > Poaceae > Secale > Secale cereale. The sequence continues at coordinate 622,713,146 of LR738709.1, read as the reverse complement.
ACATACTTCCTATGCATAGGCATTTTATAAGAAAACAAATTATCAAGGCAAGCAAAAACTAGCATATGCAAGGAAGAAGAAAGAGACGATAGCAATCACAATATGAAGAGAGATAATTTACTAACATGCACATTTCCACAACCATATTTTCTTCTCCCATAATTACATGTAGGATTATATTCAAATTCAACAATATAGCTATCACATAAATTATTCTCTACACGATCCACATGCATCCAAAGTTGACACTCTTCGAAAATAGTGGGATTATCATTAACAAACCCACTTTTATCAAAAAAAATCATAAGATTGAATATTCTCCAAATATGTGGGATCCAAAGTTGACACTCTTCCAAACCCACTTTCAATATTATTGCAAACGTTATTATCATCTTATATTCATCACGGGCTTAAATAAATTTTCAAGATCATAAGAAGAATCACCCCAATCATGATCATTGCAACAAGTAGTGGACATAGCAAAACTAGCACCCCCAAGCTTAGGGTTTTGCATATCATTAACACAATTGACATTAATAGAATTTATAATAACATCATTGCAAGCATGCTTTTCATTCCAGGAGCTAGCATGAATCGCTTTATAATTTTCTTCTCTCAACACTTCATCACAATTTTCAGATTCACGAATTTTAAGCAAAACCTCATAAAGATAATGTAGTGCACTCAACTCACTAGCAATTGGTTTAACATAATTGGATCTTTTAAAAAGATTAGCAAGTGGATGAGGATCCATAAATCTCTTTGCTTCTGAATTCTAATGAACACAATTATGCGAAACAAATGAGCAAACAAACCAGGTAAGACATAAGGGCAAACATAAAGAAGGCATTTTTTCGAAAATCGTTTTAGAAGTGGGGGAGATGAAAACGAGAGGCAAATGGCAAATAATGTAATGCAAGAGAGGAGAGTTTTATGATTGGTACTTGGTATGTCTTGACTTGGCATCGATCTCTCCGGCAACGGAGCCAGAAATTCTTCCTGCTACTTCTTGAGCTTGTGTTGGTTTTTCCCTTGAAGAGGAAAGGGTGATGCAGCAAATTAGAGATAAGTATTTCCCTCTGTTTGATAACCAAGGTATCAATCCAGTAGGATATGAACGCATAAATCACCAATACTTGCACAAACAATCAAACAACTTGCACCCAACGCGATAAAGGGGTTGTCAATCCATTCACGGTCACTTGCAAAAGTGAGATCTGATAGAGATAGATAAATAAAATATTTTTGATTTTTGGTTTATAGATTGGAAAGTAAAAGATTGCAAAATAGTAGGCTGGAAACTAGTATGAAGGAAAATAGACCCGGGGGCCACAGGTTTCACTAGAGGCTTCTCTCTTTAAGGCAAATAATACGGTGAGTGAACAAATTACTATCGAGCAATTGATAGAAAAGCGCAAAGTTATGATGATATCCAAGGCAATGATTATGAACTATAGGCATCACATCTGTGTCAAGTAGACTGAAATGATTCAGCATCTACTACTATTACTCCACACATCGACCGAAACGATTCTGCATCTAGAGTATTAAGTTCATGAAGAACGGAGTAACGCTTTAAGTAAGATGACATGATTTAGATGAATTAAGTCAAGCAATATGATTAAAAACCCATCTTTTTATCCTCGATGGCAACAATACAATATGTGCCTCGCTACCCCTACTTTGTCACTGGGTGAGGACACCGCCAGATTGAACCCAAAGCGAAGCACTTCTCCCATTGCAAGAAAAACCAATCTAGTTGGCCAAACCAAACCGATAGTTCGAAGAGAATTACTAAGATACCAAATCGTGCATAGAAGAATTCAGAGAAGATTCAAATAATATTCATAGATAAGATGATCATAAATCCACAATTCATCGGATCTCGACAAACACACCGCAAAAGAAGATTACATCGAATAGATCTCCAAGAACATCGAGGAGATCATGGTATTGAGAATCAAAGCGAGAGAAGAAGCCATCTAGCTACTAGCTATGGACCCGTAGGTTTGTGGTAAACTACTCACACTTCATCGGAAGGGCAATGGTGTTGATGTAGAAGCCCTCCATGGTCGAAACCCCCTCCGACAGAGTACCGGAAAAGGCCTCCAGACGGGATCTCAGGGTGTCAGAGACTTGCAGCGGCGGAAAAGTCTTTCGTGGCTTCCTTCAGGGTTTGGGGAATATTTGAGAATATATAGGCGAAAGAAGTAGGTCAGGGGGTCACGAGGGGCCCACAAGGTAGGGGGCGTGCCCTACCCCCAGGGCGCGCCCTCCGCCCTTGTGGTCACCTCATGGATCCTTTAACTTAGACTCCAAGTCCCATGGGTGTCTTCTGGTCCAAGAAAAATCATCGCGGATGTTTTATTCCGTTTGGACTCCGTTCGGTATTCCTTTTCCGCGAAACTCAAAAACAAGGAAAAAACAAAAACTGGCACTGGGCTCTAGGTTAATAAGTTAGTCCCAAAAATAATATAAAATAGCATATTAATGCATATAAAACATCCAAAACATATACTATAATAGCATGGAACAATCAAAAAATAAAGATACGGTGGAGATGTATCAACCTCCGTCGTGTTGGAAATATGCTCTAGAGGCAATAATCAAATGGTTATTATTATATTTCCTTGTTCATGATAATTGTCTATTGTTCATGCTTTAATTGTATTATCCGGAAACAGTAATGCAAGTGTGAATACTTAGACCACAATGTGTCCCTAGTAAGCCTCTAGTTGACTAGCTCGTTGATCAACAGATGGTTACGGTTTCCTGACCATGGACATTGGATGTCATTGATAACGGGATCACATCATTAGGAGAATGATGTGATGGACAAGACCCAATCCTAAGCCTAGCACAAGATCGTGTAGTTCGTATGCTAAAGTTTTTCCAATGTCAAGTATCCTTTCCTTAGACCATGAGGTTGTGCAACTCCCGGATATCGTAGGAATGCTTTGGATGTGCCAAACGTCACAACGTAACTAGGTGACTATAAAGGTACATTACGGGTACCTCCGAAAGTATCTGTTGGGTTGGCACGAACCGAGACTGGGATTTGTCACTCCATATGACGGAGAGGTATCTCTGGGCCCACTCGGTAAGACATCATCATAATGAGCTCAATGTGACTAAGGGGTTGGTCGCGGGATGATGTGTTACGAAACGAGTAAAGAGACTTGCCATGACGAGATTGAACAAGGTATCGGTATACCGACGATCGAATCTCGGGCAAGTACTATACCGATAGACAAAGGGAATCGTATACGGGATTGATTGAATCCTTGACATCGTGGTTCATCCGATGAGATCATCGTGGAGCATGTGGGAGCCAACATGGGTATCCAGATCCCGCTGTTGGTTATTGACCGGAGAGTCGTCTCAGTCATGTTTGCGTGTCTCCCGAACCCGTAGAGTCTACACACTTAAGGTTTGGTGACGCTAGGGTTGTAGAGATATTAGTATGAGGTAACCCGAAAGTTGTTCGAAGTCCCGGATGAGATCCTGGACATCACGAGGAGTTCCGGAATGGTCTGGAGGTGAAGATTTGTATATAGGAAGTCTAGTTTTGGCCACCGGGAAAGTTTCGGGGGTCACAGGTATTGTACCAGGACCACCAAAAGGGTCCCGGGGGTCCACCGGGTGGGGCCACCTATCCCGGAGGGCCCCAAGGGCTGAAGTGGGAAGGGAACCAGCCCCTGGTGGGCTGGTGCGCCCCCCATGGGCCTCCCCCTGCGCCTAGGGTTGGAAACCCTGGGGGTGGGGGTGCCCCACCTGACTTGGGGGGGCAAGTTCTCCCCCTTGGCCGCCGCCCCCCTTGAGATTGGATCTCTAGGGGCCGGCGCCCCCCCAAGGGCCCCTATATAAAGGGGGAGGGCTGTGCGCCCTAAGCCCCTGGCGCCTCCCTCTCCCCCCCGTTACACCTATCCCTCTCGCTGAGCTTGGCGAAGCCTTGCCGAGATCCCCGCTGCTTCCACCATCACGCCGTCGTGCTGCTGGATCTCCATCAACCTCTCATCCCCCTTGCTGGATCAAGAAGGAGGAGACGTCTCTCCCAACCGTACATGTGTTGAACGCGGAGGTGCCGTCCGTTCGGCGCTCGGTCATCGGTGATTTGGATCACGACGAGTACGACTCCATCAACCCCGTTCTCTTGAACGCTTCCGTTCACGATCTACAAGGGTATGTAGATGCACTCCCCTCTCCCTCATTGCTAGATGACTCCATAGATTGATCTTGGTGATGAGTTGAAAATATTAAAATTCTACTACATTCCCCAACAGTGGCATCATGAGCTAGGTCTATGCGTAGTATCTTGCACGAGTAGAACACAAAGTAGTTGTGGCCATCGATTTGTCAATTCTCTTGCCGTTACTAGTCTTATCTTGATTCAGCGGCATCGTGGGATGAAGCGGCCCGGACCGACCTTACACGTACGCTTACGTGAGACAGGTTCCATCGACTGACATGCACTAGTTGCATAAGGTGGCTAGCGGGTGTCTGTCTCTCCCACTTTAGTCGGATCGAATTCGATGAAAAGGGTCCTTATGAAGGGTAAATAGAAATTGGCATATCACGTTGTGGTTTTGGCGTAGGTAAGAAACGTTCTTGCTAGAAACCTATAACAGCCACGTAAAAATTTGCAACAACAATTAGAGGACGTCTAACTTGTTCTTGCAGCATGTGTCGTGTGATGTGATATGGCCAAAAGGATGTGATGTATGGGATTGATCATGTTCTTGTAATAGGAATCACGACTTGCATGTCGATGAGTATGACAACCGGCAGGAGCCATAGGAGTTGTCTTATTTTATTGTATGACCTGCGTGTCACTGAAAACGCCATGTAATTACTTTGCTTTATTGCTAACCGTTAGCCATAGTAGTAGAAGTAATGTTTGGCGAGACGACTTCATGAAGACACGATGATGGAGATCATGCTGTCATGCCGGTGACGGTGATGATCATGGAGCCCCGAAGATGAAGATCAAAAGGAGCAAAATGATATTGGCCATATCATGTCACTATTTGATTGCATGTGATGTTTATCATGTTTTACATCTTATTTGCTTAGAACGACGGTAGTAAATAAGATGATCTCTCACTAAAATTTCAAGAATTGTGTTTCCCCTAACTGTGCACCGTTGCTAAGGTTCGTTGTTCCGAAGCACCACGTGATGATCGGGTGTGATAGGCTCTAACGTTCGCATACAACGGGTGTAAGCCAGATTTACAGATGCAATACACTTAGGGTTCACTTGACGAGCCTAGCATGTACAGACATGGCCTCGGAACACGGAAGACCGAAAGGTCGAACATGAGTCGTATAGAAGATACGATCAACATAAAGATGTTCACCGTTGATGACTAGTCCGTCTCACATGATGATCGGACACGGCCTAGTCAATTCGGATCATGTATCACTTAGATGACTAGAGAGATGTCTATCTGAGTGGGAGTTCATTAAATTTGTTTAGATGAACTTAATTGTCATGGACATAGTCTAAAATCCTTACAATATGTCTTGTAGATCCAATGGCCCACGCTAATGTTTCCCTCAACTTCAACGCGTTCCAAGAGAAAACCAAGCTGAAAGATGATGGTAGCAACTATACGGATTGGGTCCGTAACTTGAGGATCATCCTCATAGCTGCCAAGAAAGCATATGTCCTTGAAGCACCGCTAAGTGATGCACCTGTTTTCCCAGCAGCCCAAGACGTTATGAATGTTTGGCAGTCACGTAGTGATGATTACTCCCTGGTTCAGTGCGGCATGCTTTACAACTTAGAATCGGGGCTCCAAAAGCGTTTTGAGCAGCACGAAGCATATGAGATGTTCCAAGAGCTGAAAATGGTTTTCCAAGCTCATGCCCGAGTCGAGAGATATGACGTCTCCGACAGCTTCTACAGTTGTAAGATGGAGGAGAATAGTTCTGTCAGCGAGCATATACTCAAATTGTTTGGGTTGCACAATCACTTGTCTCAGTTGGGAATTAATCTCTCAGATGAAGCGGTCGTTGACAGAATCCTTCAGTCGCTCCCACCAAGCTACAAGAGCTTCGTGATGAACTTCAATATGCAAGGGATGGGGAAGTCCATTCCCGAGGTGTATTCAATGCTGAAATCAGTGGAGGTGGAGATCAAGAAAGAACATGAAGTGTAGATGGTGAATAAAACCACTAAGTTCAAGAAAGGCAAGGGTAAGAAGAACTTCAAGAAGGACGGCAAAGGAGTTGCCGCGCTCGGTAAGCCAGTTGCCGGGAAGAAGCCAAAGAATGGACCCAAGCCTGAGACTGAGTGCTTTTATTGCAAGGGAACGGGTCATTGGAAGCGGAACTGCCCCAAATACTTAGCAGATAAGAAGGCTGGCAACGTCAAAGGTATATGTGATATACATGTTATTGATGTGTACCTTACCAGCGCTCGTAGTAGCTCCTGGGTATTTGATACCGGTGCAGTTGCTCACATTCGTAACTCAAAGCAGGAGTTGCGGAATAAGCAGAGACTGGCGAAGGACGAGGTGACGATGCGCGTCGGGAATAGTTCCAAGGTCGATGTGATCGCCGTCGGCACGCTACCTCTGCATCTACCTTCAGGATTAGTTTTAAACCTCAATAATTGTTATTTAGTACCAGCTTTGAGCATGAACATTGTATCTGGATCTCGTTTAATGCGAGATGGCTACTCATTTAAATCTGAGAATAATGGTTGTTCTATTATATGAGAGAAATGTTTTATGGTCATGCCCCGCTGGTCAATGGTTTATTCTTAATGAATCTCGAACGTGATGTTACACATATTCATAGTGTGAATGCCAAAAGATGTAAGGTTGATAATGATAGTCCCACATATTTGTGGCACTGCCGCCTTGGTCATATTGGTGTCAAACGTATGAAGAAGCTCCATGCAGATGGACTTTTGGAGTCTCTTGATTATGAATCATTTGACACGTGCGAACCATGCCTCTTGGGCAAGATGACCAAGACTCCGTTCTCCGGAACAATGGAGCGAGCAACCAACTTGTTGGAAATCATACATACCAATGTGTGCGGTCCAATGAGTGTTGAAGCTCGCGGTGGCTATCGTTATGTTCTCACCCTCACAGATGACTTAAGTAGATATGGGTATCTCTACTTGATGAAACACAAGTCTGAGACCTTTGAAAAGTTCAAGGAATTTCAGAATGAGGTTGAGAATCAACGTGACAGAAAAATAAAGTTCTTACGATCAGATCGTGGAGGAGAATATTTGAGTCATGAATTTGGCACGCACCTAAGGAACTGTGGAATTGTTTCACAATTGACGCCGCCTGGAACACCTCAGCGTAATGGTGTGTCCGAACGTCGTAATCGTACTCTATTGGACATGGTGTGATCTATGATGTTTCTTATCGACTTACCGCTATCATTTTGGGGTTATGCTTTAGAGACTACCGCATTCACTTTAAATAGGGCACCGTCAAAATCCGTTGAGACGACACAGTATGAACTTTGGTTTGGCAAGAAACCTAAGTTGTCGTTTCTAAAATTTGGGGATGCGATGCTTATCTCAAGAAACTTCAACCTGAAAAGCTCAAACCCAAATCAGAAAAATGTGTCTTCATAGGATACCATAAGGAAACTATTGGGTACACCTTCTACCTCAGATCCGAAGGCAAGGTCTTCGTTTCCAAGAATGGATCCTTTCTGGAGAAAGAGTTTCTCTCGAAAGAAGTGAGTGGGAGGAAAGTGGAACGTGATGAGGTGATAGTCACCCCCTCTGTCGGGGAAACTGATCGCCCACGAACACCTATGGGGCCGGAGCCCCTTCTTGGTACGGCAGGGGGGCGGAGGATGCACAAAGAGCGGATCGAGGCAAGCACGCGAGCAGTTTACCCAGGTTCGGGCCGCACAGATGCGTAAAACCCTACTCCTGCTTTGGTTTGTATTGAGTTCTTGCTCAGGAGCGAGGAGAGCTACAGTATGCTCTAACCGCTGGCAAGACCAAGCGTGAGAGTGATCGATGTTCCGAACCCCCTCTACGTTGCGCATGGGCCTCCTTTTATAGGTCAAAGGGGTCACCGACAGGTGGCAACTCGGATGGGGGTAAAAATGTAAAAAGAGTGGTAGTTGGAACAGTGTTTGCATAGTGCTCTATACCTAACTCAGACGGCAGGGGACAAGGGCATTGAATGCCCGTCGCCGTCGCCCCAGACAGTGCAAAAAGTGGCCGTCAGGGGCGCCACCGTTCGCCACGACGGTAGCCTCGTCATCGCAGCTTGCCACCGTGTTCCCCTGGCTGCACAGCCTTCCGCCACGTGCGCCTGGGAGGGTCCCAGGGCGACACGTGGGTGGATGAGCTGGAGCGTGGGTACTAAGTGGAAGCTTGCCGCGGCAAGTGCCTTGCCGCGGTCGCTATCTTGTCCCGCCTGGGAGCTTGTCGCTGACCGGGCCTTGCCGGGACGCGTGGCGCGTCGCGGCAAGTTCTCTTGAGGTGCCTTTAGTTGGCCTTCCCGGCAAGCTCCTCTTGCCAGGGTATTGTACCTTGAGTGGTTTTGCGCCTTGAGTGGCCTTCCTGGCAAGCTCCTCTTGCCGGGGTCTTGTTTTATTGACTTGAATACTTTGTTCTTGAATGGCTCCAAGGGAACCACGGAGGATCTTGGCGGTCGCCTGGCTAGCCTTGTCGCGGGACGCTGCAACTGCCCGTGCACAAGTTCGGGATACTAAGGTACCCCTACTTTAGTACACCGACAGGAGCCCCCGGGCCTGGGCCAGACACGGTGCCGAGCGCTGTTGGGCCAGGCCCAAAACAGTGCACGGACACGCGCGGCCTGCGGCACGCCGTATCCAACTCCGTATCCACCGCGCTCTCCCTTAACGTCACGCGTCAATCGCAGCGTCGTGGGAGAGATCGTGGCCTGTTTCTTTAATGGGAAATGCGGAACGTCCCCCTCCCCCCCCCTTAAAAGCAGGGGAAACAGGGGCAGTTCCTTCCATTCGCCCGTTGCTTCTTCATCCTCAGAAACCCCCGCCGCTCCCCTCCTTCCCGAAGGCCGAAAGAGAGCAGCGCTCCGCCCTCCGTCGCCACCAGCATCACCAGCGCCGTCGACCTCCCCCACCGTCCCCGTCATGGCTCCGAAAGGCGAGAAGGGGAAGTCCGCGAAGTCCGCCGCGAAGTCCGCCGAGGCGCTGCGGCTAGCAGCAATGCAGAAGAAGATGGCGGTCTTCCCGCCAAGGCTTGACGCGGAGGAGCTGAAGGAATCCTTCTACCTCTTCTGGTCGAGGGAGACGAAGGCGCATCCGCGCACCAAGGTACTCCCCGCCGTAGCCTGCGAGATGTTCCCGAACGGCTACGCCTTCTTTGCGCTGTTCTTCTACTGCAGGCTCTGCCCGCCATATTCCGAGTTCTTCTGCGATATCAGGAACACCTATGGGTTTCATCTCCTTGACTTCACCCCCAATGGCGTCTTGACCATGGCCATTTTCGCACATCTGTGCGAAAACTTGTCGGAGTCTACCCCAATGTAGCTCTTTTCCGCCATTACTTCATGCCCCGAGTCGAGGCAGGGTCGCCTTTGTCGGGCGGCGTCTCCTGGATCTCGAGGACGCACAAGAAGGAAGCCTATCTGGAGGGGGAGCTCCGCGGCAAGTGGGATGAATGGAGGGCCAACTGGTGTTGGATCGTAGAGGATGACCCGCAACCATTTACTTCCCGGCGCCAAGCCACAGTAGTACGCGGCAACGACTGGAGCGATTTGGCCCCGGAGGATAGCAGATTGAAGATTGCCACTACCCGGATTCTTCGCCTCAGGCACGCCAAGCTCACCGTGGGCGCAGTAGGAGCAGACTTTCTCCGCCGCCGAATCGCCCCCTTGCAGGAGAGGAAGAGGGCCGCCTGGGAGTTCGAGAACGCGGCAGACATCATGAGGCTGCGCCCGGGCCTTAATTATAATTTCACTGTCCTAGAGCTCAACGCGATGCTCCAGGCGTTGTTCAAGTTTGACTCCGCCCATCCCGAGTGGTTCTCGTTGCCGGCGGGCGTAGTTCCACTGTGCAACAACTCGTCGCTCAGCGCCATCCGGGCAGTGATGCCGCTGTGTGATTCCCATGGGATCGACCCCACTTGGCAAGAGCCTTCCGACGAAGCTGTGCAGACGTTCTTCGACAACGTGGTGGAGCAGCCAGTCAAGTCCGACGAGAAGAAAGGTCTCACCCGCGACACCACCGACCAGGAGATGGCATACATTGCCACCAGACTGGAAGAGGCAGCGGCAACCGCGGCCGCGGGCGAGTTTGGGTACACTGTGGAGGAGGCGGAGGCAGCGGAGGCGACAAGCCTTGCCGAGGAGGAAGAGCTTCGCAAGGCGGGAAAGCTTGCCGGGCAAATCGCCGGGACAAGCGAGCCCACCGAGCAGGGCGTTGAGTCGAGCGGGCCCACCGAGCAGGGTGCCGGATCAAGTGAGCCTGCCGAGGACTCGAGCGGCTCACTGGAGATCGGCTCCTCCTCCTCGTCCTCGGGCAGCTCGCCACCACCAGCAAGTCCTCCAGCTCCACCGAGAAGACGCCTCCGCAAGGCCGCAGACGTGACGGGGCGGCAAACGGGGCAACAGCCGCAGCTCCCCGCGACACGCGTCACCGCGGCAAGCAAGGCCGCCACGGGAGTTCCTCGCGCTTCTGCAGCGGCTGGAGGGGGATCTTCCCGGGCTGGCGCCACTGCTCCTGCCGCCCCTCGTGCCTCGGCGACAACCGGAGCGGGGTCTTCTCAGACCACCGCCCCTGCTCCCGCCAAGCGGCCAAGGGAGCCCACTCCCCCAGCTCCTCGCGCCGGGACACGCGAGCCGGACTTCGATTTCTCTGTGCTCAGCTCCGACAAAGAGGAAGGAGAGTAAGTCTTCACAATTCTTGTTTTTCTTTGACTTTCTGTTGCTTTGTCTTGCATCTCTTTCGCCTAACTCTGAACCTGTACTTTTCAGAACTCTGGCCCAGAGGGCAGCGAAGAGGGCCAGGGTCCCGGTGATCGTCATCAAGGACGAGCCCGCCGCGTCAGCAGTGGGCGCGCCTGAGACAAGCTTGCCGGACCCGGCAACTCTTCTTCAGGGCAGCCCCCAGCGCAGCCCCCAGCGTAAGTGTAGTTCATCTTCCGCTGTTAGGCGCGCGTGGGTGCTACTTCTATCCTTGCTGATATCTTGTTTGTTAATTCGTGCAGGAGCAGAGCAGCAACAACAGGGGCGCCAGGAGATCGCCCCCGACGAGCTGCACGCCTCGACCACACTGCCATGGGGGAGCTCCCCGACAAGGGAGAACACCCCGCCAAGGGCGAGCACCCCACCAAGGGATGGCGCTAGCGACCCTCCGCCGGCGGGAGCTACCACCACGGCGCCGAGGGAGAGCTCCCCGGCAAGGAACCCCACCGAGGAGGAGGCCCGCGCAGGTAAACCCTTGGACTTTTCTTCTTTCAATTCTTCTTTTTGGATATTTGCTTGACCATTTTTCTTTCCTTTTCTTTTCTTCCGTCAGACCCATCCGCAGCCGAGCCCATGGAGACGGAGGTCGTCGCCGACGACGCCGCCGCTGCTGAAGAAACGGTTGGCGCGGTCGATCCCGCTGGTGCAGAGGCCGCCAAGGCTGCCGCCGCGGCAGCTGGCGAAGAGGCTGGCGATCGCACTGACGGCACTGGGGCCGCAGGAGCGTCAGGCGCTACGCCGACCGCCAAACCCTCCGCCGCCGCCGCAGCCCCCAGCTCCGACGAGCCCGAGCCGAGCGCCTATCTGAAGGCCGGCGACGACATCTTCATCCAGCTCCCGTGGTCGTCCATGTCCAGGGCGCCAGTCGAGGGAGAGGTCTTCGACGGGGAGGTCCTTGCCTCCGCCGGGCTGAAGCTCGTCGACGTGCCGAGCAGCAGCAGCAAGCCCGAGGAGGAGCGGCTGCTGCGCAAGCTTCTGTCTTTGTACCACGCCCGGCAGGCCAAGCTGGAGTCCCGAGAGGCTCTGGCCGCCAAGGCGGGTGCTGACTTGGAGAAACGCGCAGAAGAGCTCCGAGCCATCAACCAAGCAGCTCTCCGATCCTTGGCGGAGGAGCGGGAGCAGCTTGCCGGGGCGCATCAGGCCTTCATCCTTGAGAAGGCAGAAGCGGAGGAGCAGCAAAGGCTTGCCACCGAGGAGCTATCCAGGCGAGAAGGCGAGCTCACGCAGCAGAAAGTCGACCTCGACAGCCACGAGGATGAGCTTGCCGCGCGAGAGCGATCGCTTGGCGGAGCTTTGCAGGAGGCAAAGGATGCTGCCGCAGCTACCGAGACCGCCAAGAGAGAGTTGGAGACGAGGGTGGCGCAGCTGGAGGCCAACCTGAAGACGAGCGGCGAGGAGGTCGCCGCACTCAAGCTCGAGAGGGAGAAGGACGCACACAGCCACTCCGAGCTGCAGGTCTGCCTCTCCGAGAAGGGCAAGGAGCTCGCCGTCGCCAAGGACTCCATCGCCGACCTCGAGCTGAAGCTGGCCACCCTAACCCAAATGATGGACGGCGCCAGGGAGCGGGAGGCGACCCTGAAGGAGGAGATCAGGGCCGAGAAGGCGTTGCTGGACAGCGCCGCCATCTCCCAGAACAACTTTAGGCAGACCGTCGAGCTCTGGACGGAAGGCCTTGTCAACGCCACCGCGGACATCGACAAGGAGTTGACGGAGCTGGGGGCGGAGCACCTCGGATACTCCACCGACGAGGGTATCCCCCATAGCGCCAAGCTAACTTTGTTCTTCAGGGATATGGCGATGGCCCTCCAGCAACTCCGGGAGAAGATCCCGAAGCAGCTGGCGGACGAGTCGCGCAGGCTCTGCGCGGGGGCCTTGCAGAAGGTGTTGGTGAAGGTGGCCTACCGCAATCCAGGCCTCAACCTCACCAACGTCCTCAGTACTCTACCGCCCGACGCCGACCAGGAGGCGCTCAAGGCCCTTGTCGCACCTATCGTGGACAAGGTGGGCGGGATCAAGAGAGTCGAGGGCGACCGCGCAGACTAGGCTGTTCACTTTCTTCTTTTCCTTGTCGCTGTTAACTATGTTATGAACAACAATCTGTTAGAACTGCGATAAGTCATTTTGTAATATAACTCTATCTTAGGTGGTTAATGCATCGTTATTTCCTTTACTTGACTTCCTTTGCTTTGTATGTTTTTACCCTACGCTTTTAGGGAACTCGTGGGCGCAGGCACCTTTGCCGCGGACGCTGAGTGCGGAACTTCAGCAACCCGCGGGCGGTGTTGCTACCGACAAGAAACCTTGTCGCAACTAGTTGCAGCACACTTAGGTTGTTGAGCGGGCTCGGAAACAAAGTAAGGGCGCGACACTTGTCGCAGCACGCTTAAGCTGTTGAGCAAACTCGAAACAAAATAAGGGCGCAACTAGCTATGCGTTGGTTCCTCCGCGCACAGGTTTTCCATACAAAGCGCGGTCGTTCAAGGAAGATAACTTAAAAATTTAAAATTTTGATTGCTCAAACTTTGGCAACTTAGCTTTCGTGTTGTCTGCTTCCCGGCAAGGCGAGACTTTCTTGAACGGCACTTGGTCTATACCACCATCTTCTCCTCCCCCCCCCCCGGCAAACTTGTGCGCGAGAGAACCTTCTCCTCCTAGAAAAAAAAGAAAGAAGAGAAAACACAGATATGTGCCCTTGCGGCTCGTTATTGCTTACCGGGGGTAGGCGCTGCACAGGGTGTCAGTTGATACATGCAAAAAATAGAAAGCATGAAATGACAGGACGTGCGGGGCACATAAACTTTACTGATGCACGGGGTCTGCGCCCGGCTTTGTACAAAGGATTACATGCAACAGCGGCAAGACTTGTACAAAAGGGTGGTTGCCGGAACGGATCACGGTAACCGCGCCTTATGGGTAAAACTTATGAAGATGCTCGATGTTCCAGGAGTTGCTCACCGGCAAGCCATCTTCGGTCTCTAGGCGGACAACGCCGGGCCTAGTGACTTGTTTCACCCGATAAGGGCCTTCCCACTTCGGCGTCAACTTGTTGGAATTCTTGGCGGACTGAACGCGCTGAAGAACAAGGTCACCTTCCTCGAAACTTCTGGCTTTAACTTTGTGGCTATGGTAGCAACGCAAAGCTTGCTGATAGCGAGCAGCTCGCACAGCAGCCTGAAGACGGTTCTCCTCAAGGAGCAGCGCGTCATCTTGTCGCAGCTGCTCTTGCTCGAGCTCATCATAAGCGAGCACTCGAGGCGACCCGTATACGAGTTCCGTGGGGAGAACTGCCTCTGCCCCGTAGACCAGAGCAAAGGGTGTCTGTCCAGTGGCTCGATTTGGCGTCGTCCTAATCGACCAAAGAGCCGCTGGCAGCTCCTCGATCCAGTTTTTTCCACACTTGTGCAGCCTGTCAAAAGTTCTGGTCTTGAGTCCGCGCAGCACTTCAGCGTTTGCCCTCTCCGCTTGACCGTTGCTTCTCGGGTGAGCAACAGAAGCGAAGCAGACCTTGGCGCCAAGATCTTGGACGTATTGCATGAAGGTGCGACTGGTGAATTGTGTGCCGTTGTCGGTGATGATCCTGTTAGGGATCCCGAAACGGCAAACGATCGACCTGAAGAACTTGAGTGCTGACTGTGCGGTCACCTTTCTCACTGGTTCCACTTCTGGCCACTTTGTGAACTTGTCGATGGCGACGTACAAGAACTCTAAGCCCCCAGCTGCGCGGGGAAAGGGGCCGAGGATGTCGAGCCCCCAGACCGAAAATGGCTAGGACAAAGGGATCGTCTGGAGAGCTTGAGCTGGCTGGTGTATCTGCTTGGAATGAAACTGGCACACTTCACACTTGGTTACTTGTGCAGTTGCATCTTGGAGGGCTGTCGGCCAAAAGAAACCTTGCCGGAATGCTTTGCCGACAAGTGTTCTTGCGCCGATGTGGTGACCACATATGCCTCCATGTATCTCTGCCAACAGCTTCTGTCCATCTTCCCGGGGAATACACTTCAATTTCACACCGTTGAGTCTTCTTCTGCACAGTGTGTTGTCCACAAAATACTTGACTGTCGGGCTACTTTTTCAGCTTCTTCTTGCTCTTCGGGAAGTTCTCCTGTTTGGAGAAAACGGACGATCTGTTGCGCCCATGCTGGAGCTTGTGGCTCGACAACAAGGACTAAAGGCACATCTGCTGCTGCGGGAACATCCGCTCCTACGGCGAGGACTTGTGTCTCAGCCGGAGCTTGATGTTCCCCGACAAGCTTGCCGGAGCAAAACTTGTCGGGAGTGTCTGCTTCAACTGTACAAACCCTAGGGCTTGCAGGAGCAGACTGCTCCTCGGCATTTTCGGTGTTGATCTTGGGGACTTTCTTGGCGGCGGCTTCGGGAAGCTTTGCCGGAAAATAGTCACTGGAAACCAACTTCCTCTTCTTGCTCTGCCCAGCTGATGGTGTTCCGGACGGTTGAGTTAGCTTGAGCACAAAGATTCTTGGTTCCACAGGTAACTTAAGTGCGGCGCACTTTGACAGGCCATCAGCGATGTCGTTCTGAGCTCTTGGAATGTGCTCCATCTGTAGGCCTTCAAAGTGTTCTTCAAGCTTTCTCACTTCGTCGACGTAAGCTTCCATCAACGGACTCTGGTAATTCTTGTTCACTTGGCGGACGACAAGCTGCGAGTCTCCCCTTACAATCAGCTTCTTGATCCCAAGGTCTGCTGCGATCCTGAGACTGGCAAGCAAACCCTCATACTCTGCAATATTGTTTGTCGCTTGCTCCTTGGGAAAGTGCATCTGGACCACGTACTTGAGGTGCTCCCCGGTGGGCATGACAAGCAGCACGCCGGCACCGGCGCCTTGCAGCGAGAAGGCACCATCAAAGTACATTATCCATTCTTTGCTTGCTTCCTTGACGGGGATGCTCATCTCTGGAATCTCTTCATCTGGCGTTGGCGTCCACTCTGCTATGAATTCTGCCAATGCTCTGCTTTGCATAGTTGAAGTGCTTTCAAACTTGAGGCCAAAGCTTGACAGTTCTAGCGCCCACTCGACAATCCTGCCTGTTGCTTCTGGATTTTGCAGTATTCTCTTCAGCGGAAAGCGAGTGACAACTGTTATCTCGTGTGCTTGGAAGTAATGGCGCGGCTTCCTCGAGGCCATGAGAAGGCCGAAAAGCAGTTTCTGCACACCAGAGTACCTTGACCTAGCCCCCTGCAGAAGGGAGCTGACAAAGTAGACTGGGCACTGCACCATCTTCTTCCGTATCTCCTCTTGCATCTGCGCAGATCCATCCTTGTCGGGACCAGAGCTTGCCGGAGAAGCCCCTTGCTTGTCGCTGGACGTGCTTGCCGTGGCTGTTGGCTCATCGTCTGCCTCCCTCTCCGCTACTAACGCAGCACTAACCACTTGATTGGTTGCCGCTAGGTACAGCAGCAACTTTTCTTGTGGCTTAGGTGCGACAAGTATTGGAGCGGAGGACAGGTACCTCTTCAAGTCTAGCAGCGCTGCCTCCGCTTCCGGACTCCATTTCATTGGACCTGCCTTTTTCAAAATTTTGAAAAACGGCAGGGCGCGTTCTGCAGATTTAGAGATAAACCTGCTGAGAGCAGCCACGCAGCCGGCAAGTCTTCGCACATCCTTGACGCGCTTCGGTGCTTCTTGTGGCACATGGAGTAATGAATGCGGTTTTCTCCTCATCTTCTTCAGACATAAAGATCTGGTGGTATCCTGAATATGCATCAAGAAATGAAAGCAAATCGCATCCGGCGGTGGAGTCAACAATCTGGTCAATGCGCGGCAAGGGAAATGGATCTTTGGGACAAGCTTTATTCACATCGGTGAAGTCTATACAAAGCCTCCACTTCCCATTTGCTTTACGCACGACAACAGGATTGGCCAACCACGTGGGATGGAGCACACCTCTGACAAGGCCTGCTGCTTCCAGTTTCTTGATCTCTTCTGCTATGAACTCTTGGCGCTCCACTGCTTGCTTTCTAACCTTCTGCTTGACGGGCCGCGCGTGAGGACAAATGGCAAGCTTGTGCTCAATCACTTTCCTGGGAACACCGGGGATGTCAGATGGTTGCCATGCAAACACATCGACGTTCGCCCGTAGGAAAGCAATGAGCGCGCTTTCCTATTTAGGGTCAAGCGTGGCACTGATGGTGAAAGTACCACCAGTGTCGTCCTCCTTGGCGGGCACCTTCTTTGTCTCTGGTGGGGCTGCCATCGTCTTCTTACACTTGCCGGTGGAGCTCGATGGTGCGTCCTCGACGGCAGCGCAGCACTCCGAAGAGGTGCGTTTGCCGGAGTGGGCCCCAGAGCTCTTGCCGGACTTCGTCTTCTTCCACCCGGGAGCCTCAGCGGCAAGTGTCTTGCTGTCTGTTGCGGCTGCTGCATCCCGGTAAATCTTGTCGGCACAGATAAGGGCATCCTTCTTGTCGCCAGGGACAGAGATGATGCTTATCGGGCCTGGCATCTTGAGCATGTTGTAGGCGTAGTGAGAGGCTGCCATGAACTTGGCGAGCGCTGGACGGCCAAGTATTCCATTGTAAGGCAATGGAATATTAGCAACGTCAAAAGTGATCCTCTCAGTCCTGAAGTTTAGCTCGCCGCCAAACGTTACTGGCAGCGTGATCTTCCCCTTCGGCTTGCTCCTTCCCGGGTAGATCCCTTGGAATGTGCCGGTTTCTTCGAGCTCGCTGTCGGGGATCTGGAGTTTCCGGACCACAGCGGAGGAGATCAAGTTCAAGCCGGCCCCGCCGTCAACTAACATCTTAGTGACCTTGAGGTTGCGGATAGTTGGCGAAACCAACATCGGCAAACACCCAACCGCAGTTGTGCGATCAAGGTGGTCCTCAATATCAAAGATGATAGGCGTGCTGGACCACTTCAGAAGTTTGCGTGACTCGACGGGTGGCTCTGCTGCATTAACTTCCCGCACCCACTGCTTGAGTTGGCGGTGGGAAGTATGCAGAGAGGCACCACCGTCAATGCACAGAACCTCTGTGGCTTTCTGAAACTCTTGCTCGCTGTTCTCTCCATCATCCATGTCTTCGTCTTCGTCGTCGTCTTCTTCCTTGTCGCGGCCGCGGGGATGTCTGTCTCCTTGCCGCTGCTTGGCCTTGCCGCGGCGTCCTCCCTGGCCATTGAACGACCGCTTCTTGTGGGACCCTCCATCACCTCCCTGGGCCTTCTCCTTGTCGCGCCGCTCGTACTCAGCTTTTTGCTGTTCGACGAGGTACTCGACTTTCTTGCAGTTCTGGAGGTCGTGGCCCTTGGTGCGGTGGATCTTGTAGTATTGCTTGTTGGAGCCGTCCTGCTTGTCGGCGGCTGCCACAGCCTGGCAGTTGGTGCATGCGGCAGTCTCCTTGCCGGAGCTACCAGCCTGTGCTTTCTTGGCGCCAGCCTCCTTGCCGAACTGCTCAACGACTAGCACTTCCATGTTCTTCTTCTTCCTGTTGCCCCGCCGCCGGCTTTTCTTTGCCGGGGCGGCATCCTCGCTGTCGGATCCCCCTGCTCCTGTATCCTCTCCGGGGAGTTTCCTCCCCTCCTCAGCGCGTGCGCACTTGTCGACCAGGGCGTACAGCTCGCTAACGTCCCTGATCTTGCACATCGCCATCTCCTCCCTCATCCGGCGGTTACGCACGTTCTGATGGAACGCGCTAATAACCGCGGCAGGGTGGACGTCCGGGATGTTGTGCTGGACACGGATGAACCTCTGGATATACTTACGCAGGGGCTCTCCTTCCTTCTGGGCGAGTATGTGAAGGTCACTCTCCTGGCCATGGGGCTTGTGGCCACCTGTGAAGGCGCCGACAAACTGGTGGCACAGGTCAGCCCAAGAAGAAATGGAGTTCTCCGGCAAGTGCATGAGCCAAGATCTGACGTTTGTCTTGAGCACCAGCGGGAAGTAATTGGCGAGTATCTTCTCGTCTCGTCCCCCGGCAGCCTGCACCGCGATGGTGTAGATGCTGAGGAACTCCGACGGATGTGTCTTGCCGTCGTACTTCTCCGGTACGTCGGGCTTGAAGTTCTTCATGCTGGGCCACTGGACTTGCCGCAGCTCACGAGTGAACGCAGGGCAACCTACCGCGTACGACAAGTCACCTGGTCCCCCGGGCGCGTGCATGTCGACAGCGGGCCAAGCGCGCTGGTCAGATTGACGCCGCGCTTCTCTCCGACGCTCGCTGCGGGTTCGAGCGTCCTCTTGTTGTCGATCATCGAGAACTTGGCGCTGATCGCGGCGAGCTCGCGGATCTGATGATGCAGTGGAGTCATCGTCGATGTTGATCCGGCGAGCCGGCGATCTTGGTCTCCTTGGCGGGGAGTACACGGTGGTTGCACCCCCGGTGGTCTTGTCGCCATCGGCCCGCGCCTGGCTGACTTCTCGTGGCCGTGACGTGCTCGGCTGCTGCGGGGTGTCACCGTTGGCGAAGGCGATGAGACTTTGGATGGTGGCCCTCCAGTCGTCGGCCTTGTCTGCCGCTGGAGGGAAGTCGAGGAGCAGTTGAGCTCGTGCTAGAGCTTCTGCTGGAGTGGCTGGTAATGGTGGCGAGCGGTGCGAGGAGCGGGATATTCTCGGACTTCTAACTACGTTAGAAGGAGCAGCATCTCGTCCCGGCGACCGTGCTTTGCTCGTGCCAGCGTGTTGATGTCCATGCTGGCCTTGAGCGTCCTGAGATCCGCCAGCTTGACCTTGGCCCAGCAAGCGTATGGTACCTTGAGTACCACGTCGCTGCCGGTCTCACGCTTCCTGAGATGGGCGCGGTGCGTGTACGGACGCCGAGGCCTTGGAGTGCGCCCGGTCGTCCGTCTTGTCCTTGGACTTGGCGGCGCCGTGAGTTTCCTCGCCGACGTCCGTCCTTCCGCCGGCGTCTAGCCCACCAGCCGTTGGCTCCGGCGGTGGCGGGATCGACGCGGACGGGCCTGCTACCTCCGAAGCCTTCTTCTTCGGCGGCATGTCGATGAAGATGTTGAAGATTTTGCTCGCGTGAACGCCGGATCAGGTTCACACAACCTCGACGCACCCCTATCTGGCGCGCCAAAGATGTCGGGGAAACTGATCGCCCACGAACACCTATGGGGTCGGAGCCCCTTCTCAGTACGGCAGGGGGGCGGAGGATGCACAAAGAGCGGATCGAGGCAAGCACGCGAGCAGTTTACCCAGGTTCGGGCCGCACGGATGCGTAAAACCCTACTCCTGCTTTGGTTTGTATTGAGTTCTTGCTCGGGAGCGAGGAGAGCTACAGTATGCTCTAACCACTGGCAAGACCGAGCGTGGGAGTGATCGATGTTCCGAACCCCCTCTACGTTGCGCATGGGACTCCTTTTATAGATCAAAGGGGTCACCGACAGGTGGCAACTCGGATGGGGGTAAAAATGGAAAAAGGGTGGTAGTTGGGACAGTGTTTGCATAGTGCTCTATACCTAACTCTGACGGCAGGGGACAAGGGCATTGAATGCCCGTCGCCGTCGCCCCAAACAGTGCAAAAAGTGGCCGTCAGGGGCGCCACCGTTCGCCACGACGGTAGCCTCGTCATCGCAGCTTGCCACCGTGTTCCCCTGGCTGCACAGCCTTCCGCCACGTGCGCCTGGGAGGGTCCCAGGGCGACACGTGGGTGGATATGCTGGAGCGTGGGTACTGAGTGGAAGCTTGCCGCGGCAAGTGCCTTGCCGCGGTCGCTATCTTGTCGCGCCTGGGAGCTTGTCGCTCACCGGGCCTTGCCGGGACGCGTGGCGCGTCGCGGCAAGTTCTCTTGAGGTGCCTTTAGTTGGCCTTCCCGGCAAGCTCCTCTTGCCAGGGTATTGTACCTTGAGTAGTTTTGCGCCTTGAGTGGCCTTCCCGGCAAGCTCCTCTTGCCGGGGTCTTGTTTCTTTGACTTGAATACTTTGTTCTTGAATGGCTCCAAGGGAACCACGAAGGATCTTAGCGGTCGCCTGGCTAGCCTTGCCGCGGGACGCTGCAACTGCCCGTGCACAAGTTCGGGATACTAAGGTACCCCTACTTTAGTACACCGACACCCTCCGAACCAGAAAGTAGCGCAGTGCGGGAAGATGTTCATGTGGTGCCTGCACCGACTAGGGAGGAAGTTAATGATAATGATCATGAAGCTTCAGATCAAGTTACTGCAGAACTTCGTAGGTCCACAAGGACACGTTCCGCACCAGAGTGATACGGCAACCCTGTCATGGAAATCATGTTGTTAGACAACGGTGAACCTTCGAACTATGAAGAAGCGATGGCAGGCCCGGATTCCAACAAATGGCTTGAAGCCATGAAATCCGAGATAGGATCCATGTATGATAACAAAGTATGGACTTTGGTGGACTTGCCCGATGATCGGCATGCCATAGAAAATAAATGGATCTTTAAGAAGAGGACTGACGCGGATGGTAATGTGACCATCTATAAGGCTCGACTTGTCGCTAAAGGTTATCAACAAGTTCAAGGAATTGACTATGACGAGACTTTCTCTCCCGTAGTGATGCTGAAGTCCGTCTGAATCATGTTAGCAATTGCCGCATTCTATGATTATGAGATATGGCAAATGGACATCAAAACGGTATTCCTTAATGGCTTCCTCAAGGAAGAACTGTATATGATACAGCCGGAAGGTTTTGTCGATCCTGAGAATGCTAACAGGGTATGCAAGCTCCAGCGCTCAATCTATGGGCTGGTGCAAGCATCTCGGAGTTGGAACATTTCGCTTTGATGAGGTGATCAAAGCGTTTGGGTTTATACAGACTTCGGGAGAAGCCTATATTTACAAGAAAGTGAGTGGGAGCTCTGTAGCATTTCTCATATTATATGTGGATGATATATTGCTGATGGCAAATGATGTAGAACTCTTGGAAATCATAAAGGCCTACTTGAATAAGTGTTTTTCAATGAAGGACCTTGGAGAATCTGCTTACATATTAGGCATCAAGATCTATAGAGATAGATCAAGACGCCTCATTGGTCTTTCACAAAGCACATACCTTGACAAGATATTGAAGAAGTTCAATATGGATCGGTCCAAGAAAGGGTTCTTGCCAGTATTGCAAGGTATGAGATTGAGCACAGCTCAATGCCCGACCTCGGCAGAAGATAGAGAAAAGATGAGTGTCATTCCCTATGCCTCGGCCATAGGTTCTATTATGTATGCCATGATGTGTACCATACCTGATGTGAACCTTGCCATAAGTTTGGTGCGGAGGTACCAAAGTGATCCCGGTATGGAACACTGGACATCGGTCAAGAACATCCTGAAGTACCTGAAAAGGACTAAGGATATGTTTCTCGTTTATGGAGGTGACGAAGAGCTCGTCGTAAAGGGTTACGTCGATGCTAGCTTCGACACAGATCTGGATGACTCCAAGTCACAAACCGGATACGTGTATATTTTGAAAGGAGGGGCAGTCAGCTGGTGCAGTTGCAAGCAAAGCGTCGTGGCGGCATCTACATGTGAAGCGGAGTACATAGCTGCTTCCGAAGCAGCGCAGGAAGGAGTCTGGATGAAGGAGTTCATCACGGACCTAGGTGTTATGCCAAGCACGTCGGGCCCGATGAGTCTCTTCTGTGACAACACTGGAGCTATTGCCATTGCCAAGGAGCCCAGGTTTCACAAGAAGACCAAGCACATCAAGCGCCGTTTCAACTCCATCCGGAATTATATTCAAGATGGAGACATAGATATTTGTAAAGTGCATACGGATCTGAATGTCGCAGATCCGTTGACTAAACCTCTTCCACGAGCAAAACATGATAAACACCAGAACTCTATGGATGTTCGATTCATCACAATGTAACTAGATTATTGACTCTAGTGCAAGTGGGAGACTACTGGAAATATGCCCTAGAGGCAATAATAAAATGGTTATTATTATATTTCCTTGTTCATGATAATTGTCTATTGTTCATGCTTTAATTGTATTATCTGGAAACAGTAATGCAAGTGTGAATACTTAGACCACAATGTGTCCCTAGTAAGCCTCTAGTTGACTAGCTCGTTGATCAACAGATGGTTACGGTTTCCTGACCATGGACATTGGATGTCATTGATAACGGGATCTCATCATTAGGAGAACGATGTGATGGACAAGACCCAATCATAAGCCTAGCACAAGATTGTGTAGTTCGTATGCTAAAGCTTATCCAATGTCAAGTATCCTTTCCTTAGACCATGAGGTTGTGCAACTCCCGGATACCGTAGGAATGCTTTGGACGTGCCAAACGTCACAACGTAACTGGGTGACTATAAAGGTACATTACGGGTATATCCGAAAGCATCTGTTGGGTTGGCACGAACCGAGACTGGGATTTGTCACTCCATATGATGGAGAGGTATCTCTGGGCCCGCTCGGTAAGACATCATCATAATGAGCTCAATGTGACTAAGGGGTTGGACACGGGATGATTTGTTACAGAACGAGTAAAGAGACTTGCCATGACGAGATTGAACAAGGTATCGGTATACCGATGACCGAATCTCGGGCAAGTACTATACCGATAGACAAAGGGAATCGTATACGGGATTGATTGAATCCTTGACATCATGGTTCATCCGATGAGATCATCGTGGAGCATGTGGGAGCCAACATGGGTATCCAGATCCCGCTGTTCATTATTGACCGGAGAGTCGTCTCTGTCATGTCTGCGTGTCTCCCGAACCCGTAGGGTCTACACACTTAAGGTTCGGTGATGCTAGGGCTGTAGAGATATTAGTATGCGGTAACCTGAAAGTTGTTCGGAGTCCCGGATGAGATCCCGGACATGACGAGGGGTTCCGGAATGGTCCGGAGGTGAAGATTTGTATATAGGAAATCCAATTTAGGCCACCGGTAAAGTTTCGGGGGTCACCGGTATTGTACCGGGACCACCGGAAGGGTCCCGGCAGTCCACAGGGTGGGGCCACCTATCCCGGAGGGCCCCATGGGCTGAAGTGGGAAGGGAACCAGCCCCTGGTGAGCTGGTGCGCCCCCCATGGGCCTCCCCCTGCGCCTAGGGTTGGAAACCCTGGGGGTGGGGGCGCCCCACTTGACTTGGGGGGCAAGTTCCCCCCCCCCCTTCGCCGCCGCCCTCCCTTGAGATTGGATCTCTAGGGGCCGGCGCCCCCCTAGGGCCCCTATATAAA